>JAOTQZ010001526.1:35722-46342 GCA_026546895.1 Pogonocichla stellata | reverse complement strand
TGCATGCTGTGAAAGGAGCAGTCAGGATTTATGGCGTTGCCACACAAAATTCTGGCGAGGTGGGACTTCCCGCCGAATTCCAGGTGCAGGAATTCCTTTGTTGGGGCGATGAACGAATTTTGCCCAGCTTTTCCCTTTCCCAGCCTCTCTTCCCAGGTTGCTGAACTCTCCAGAGGGATCAGACCACCTGGGATGAGGACGTCACGTCCGTGTCATTAATCACCGGAGTTACCTTTCCACCCGGAGCGTTCCCTTTGTCGGAGCCTTGCCTGGAAATCCTGGAAAAACAAAGGGACACCACCCCGTAGGGCTGAGTCAACAGCGCATTCACCTCCTTAATCCACAGCCTGGGCTTAGCTGAGCCCAGCTCTAAATCTCCACAGAAAGCTCCAAAGCGGGACCCAGCCCTTCCCGTTGCGGATAATTGGGATTTTACACGGGATGATGACAGAATCCGTTGAAAAAATTTTCCTGGGAGTCCCAAAGTCATGGCCACACATTCCCATCTCCGGTGGCATTGGGAAGGCACGCTGGGACACGTTGTCCCGTGACAGTTTTCCTGGGAGTCCCAAAGTCCTGGCCGCGCATTCCGATCTCCGGTGGCAGCGGGAAGGCGCGCCGGGACACGTTGTCCCGTTGAAGTTTGGCTGTGGAGCAGCAGGAGATGAAAGAGCTGGAATCTGTCGTTGCCAAGAGTCCAAAGCACACAGGGAAAGCAGGTCCCGACAGGATAATCCTGTTTTTAGGTGGCTCCTGGAGGAGAGCGGTGTGGAATCAAGGGCGTGCGCCCACCCATCCGAGGAACCTGCACCCGTCTCCTTGGGATGGGATTCCCTGCTTGCGGGATCCAGAGCTTCTGAGGTTCCACTGGATGCCCCGTGGAATCCTGGAATGGTTTGGATTGGAAGGGAGTTAAAGCTCATCCCATTCCAAACCCTCTTGCCACGGACACCTTCCACTAGTCCAGATTGCTCCAAATCCCGCCCAACACTTCCAGGGGATGGACCAGCCACAGCTTCCCTGGGAATTCCATTCCGGGGCGTCCCTGTCCCCGCAGGGAAGAATTCCTTCCATAATTCCTGAAGATTCCAGCTCCAATCCAATCCTCCAGCCAGGCAGGTGCTCTGTTCTCCCGAACGCCAGAGCCTCCACCTCGGCAGCATTCCCAGCATTTTTGCCTGGAAGCGTCAGTTGGGGATCCTCGGCGTAGTCCCACCTACCCGAGCCTATTTGCAAAGTAAATTTACTCGGGATTTCCGATCCCTTGGAAAGTTTTTCCTCCTCTATTGATTTAAAATTACCGGAGTTGACATTAGGAACAGCTCAAACAATTAAAGGGAGAAGATAAATAACTGCATCCAGGTTCATTTTCCAAAATGCAAACACACGGCTCTCCTTGCTCCACGATCCCGCAATGAAGTGCCGTGGAATTGGCCGATGCCTTTCCCATGGATAAAACGGGATTTGGAGAGCTAAAATCCAAATTTTCTCTCACAAAAATCCCGATTTCCACCCCAAAAAATCCCTGGATTTCCCTTCTTGTGCGAGCAGCTCTGGGTTTTTTGAGGGGCACCCTCCTGGTGGAATTCCAAGAGTTGGGATTTGATTGGAAAAGGACACAATCCATGCACGTGCTTCCCGTCACCGAGTGTCCCCCCAGGGAACGTGCTCGTTCTCTGGGATGAGATTATAAAAATTGACTTTGGGACAATCCTGTTAGGATTCAAAAAAAGAGGGAATAACAGCAGGGTTATGTTGACAGGTGGTGCCAGAGGGCTCGGGAAGAGTGAGTTTGGGAATATCCAAGGGATATCCTAAAGGAGGAACAGGGAAAATTAACTGTAAGTTGATGATGATGATGATGATGATGGTTCCAATTAATTTTCCAAAGGGACCTCCCGCCTTTTCCCAGTCCTCCATTGGCTTTCTGAGCCAGATCCAAAACCTGAGGAACTCTGTGGAATCCCACGGATGTCACCACATTCCCAAAAATTCACCTCCTAGAATCCCAGCCCAGAGGTGGAAAGCTTGCCCAGAGACTGAGAAGCAGGAGAAATAATAATAATAATAATAATAATAATAATAATAATAATAATAATAATAATAATAATCATCATCATCATCATCATCATCATCATCATCATCATCATCATCATCATCATCATCATCATCATCATCACTATTTTTACCACAATTATTACTGTTAAGGACAGAAAATACCATAAATAACACTGAAAAATTATAATATTGTGTTGCTAATAATAACAACAATTATCGTCATCTCCGGATTATCATAATTATTATTATTTTAAAATTACATTAATATTTTATTGATATTCAGATTTTAATGATATTTGTATTATGAACGTTATTAAATCAATTTTTTTCTGCCTCCAACCTGGACTGAAAAACCACATGGAAACTAATTAATTAATTAGCCAATTAATCGCATTTATTGATTTCTCTGCCTACAACCTGAAACATCATCGTCATTATTATCATTTTTGTTGTTATTGTAATAATTTTTGTCATTAATAATCATTAATATTACTACTAATAATTACAATTCTGTTAATTATTATTGCTGTTAGTCTCTTTTCTTTCTGCCTGCAAACTGAGCTGAAACATCGCAGGGAAATACATGATAAGACAATAATAATAGTAATAATAGTAATAATAGTAATAATAGTAATAATAGTGATAACAGTCATAATAGTAATAATGTTGTTGTTGTAATCTGATTATGATGATAATTATGCTTATTATTACTATTAGTGCTATTATTGTTATTATTACTATTATGAAGGAAAAGGAAAGGAAAAGGAAAAGGAAAAAAGGAAAAGGAAAAGGAAAAAGGGAAAGGAGAAGGAAAAGGAAAACGAAAAGGAAAAGGAAAAGGGAAAAGGAAAGGGAAAAGGGAAAAGGGAAAGGGAAAGGAAAAGGAAGAGGAAAAGGAAAAGGAAAAAGGAAAAAGGAAAAGGGAAAAGGAGAAGGAAAAGGAAAAGGAAAAGGAAATGGGAAAGGGAAAAGGAAAAGGAAAAGGAAAAGGGAAAGGAAAAGGGAAAGGGAAAGGGGGAAGCCCTCGGGAACTGTGTCTTTAGGAGTTTCCAGGGAATCCAAGCACAGCATTCCAGAGGCTTTCAGCCTCTCCTTGGGGCAAACACGGCCATCCCAGCCCACTCCAGGATTTCTCCCTTTTGCTGGAATTCAATAATTGTGGAGGCTCCTGGAAAAACACATCGGGAACACTGGGCATGGCTGGGCTTGCACAGGGAAAAGCTGTGGCAAAGGGCGGGGGGTGGGAAGGGGTTCCCTCCTTCCAGTAGCTGGGATCGGTCATGGAAAATCCGAGGGAAACCCTCGGAGCTGATTCTGATCCCGACGGATCCCTTCCAGTTCGAAATGTCCTGTGGAGTCCTGGGATGGTTTGGGTTGGAAGGATCTTAAATCCCCTCTGGTTCCAATCCTCTTCTGCATTTCCATTAATCCAGGATGCTCCCAGCCCCACCCAACGATTATCCAATGGTTCCAGAATTCCTGGCACATCCTTGGAAAATGGAACCTTATCCATGGCTGCCAAACAAATCCAACTTCCTGGAGGATTCCATCAAGGAATAACCAGCTGCCAAAAGATCCCCTTGGAAATCCCTGAGACGCCTCCAAAACTCTCAGTCTGGCGAGGGGCTGGAGTGGGAGAGGGTTTGGGAGGGAATCCTGGAATTCCAGACAGGTTTCATGGAGTACACATGATCCACCATTCCCTCTTGGCTCCATCCCCAGTGAATCCCAGTGAATCCCAGTGAATCCCAGGGAAGAGGCACCACTGGAGACTGAGGAATATTGGGGCAACATCCCCCATCCCAAATAAAACCAGACTGTGCTGGAATTCCCATCTTATTCCCGGATGATTTTTGAATCAGGGCTATTCCAGCCCAATTTGAAGCCAGAATCTTGGTAATCATTCCCTCCTGGAATTCCAGAGTTTGGGAATGGGAATCTTTTGTTCGTGGAGACAATTCCAGAGGATCTGGATGGGTTCTGGAGACAGAAACCAGGCTGCACATTCCCATCAAATCCATGGATCGAGGAGAGGGCATCAGCCCTGCTGTCCCCAGGGAAAATTTAATTGGAATAATCCAAAGAAATAAATCCCACACCCAAACTCGGCTATTTCAACCACCAAAAACTCTCTGGGATTGGGAATATTTTCCCGAGTCCGGGAATGATGGGAGGTGCAATCCAGCTATTCAGGAAAACAGCAAATCCTTGGAATTCTAATAATGGCTGCAGCAGGTGGGAGGGAATTTTTTTCCCTTGGCTTGGCCACAGCCAAAAACAAACTTCCAAAGGAAGAGATGGACAAAGGCAGCTGGAATTCCATCTCTAAAATCATGGAATGCTGCTGGATGGATGGGGATCCCTGCTGCTTCCTTAGAATTCAATATTCCATATTCCTCTCCCAACAGAAGTGATTTTAAAAAAAAAAGAGGGATTGAGGGTCTTTTGTCAGGAGGGTCCTGATCTCTATTCCCAAATTTTTCCCTTTGCCCCCTCTTCCCTGTGCCCAAGGATTGACATTTAGGGATGATCCATACATTTGGGAACTGCTGGAACAGCAGAGAAATTCCTGGAGAGTGACAGAGTGGGAATTAGGGAATGCTGCTCCTCTTGTCCCTCTTTTCCCAGTGGGGAAAACTGGAGCAGATTTTAAGGTGTGATGCAGCAAAATATTGGAATTTTTCCCATTCCCACTCAGCAACTTCCAGGATTTCAGCGGATTTTCTTTCCTCTCCGGGGATTTTATTTGTTGTAAGTGACGAGTTTTAAACTAAATTAACTCCTAATTTATAAGTAATTAACTCTTCATGACCAGGTTATAAATAAATTAAGGGAAAACTCCATGGATTTTCCCTGCTGAATATTGTCCCGCTTGGAAAACTCTTGCAAAGGGAAGAAATCCCGGCCCGGCGTCAAATAAATCGCATTTCTCTCCCGTTTTTAGTTGATTTAATATTCCTTTGATCCAGAGAGGTCTTTTCTTCAGCCTTCCTTAAATTCCAACCCTTTCCCAGCCCGCGTCCCGAATATCCAAAGGTTTGCCGGATGCTCCCTCCAGTGGGCAAAGCCTCGCAGAGCAGGAATGCTCCGATTTTCCAGAAGAGCTGGGAGCAGTTTTGGGATTGACATCCAAAGGTGCTTTTCCAGGTGAAAAATCCGCTTTTTTGGGATCTCTCAACCTATGGAAGTGCGGCTGACCCATCCCTGGGATGTCCAAGGCCAGACTGGACGGAGTTGGAGCAATCTGGGATAGGGGAAGGTGTTGGGATTGGAATAAGATCCCCTTTAAGATCCCTTCCAACCCAAACCATCCTGGAATTCCGTGATCCCTTCCAAGTCTTAACCGGGAATTTCGCTTCCTAAAGGATCCACCCCAAACCAATTCTTCCCCTCAGGGCCGGTATTCCACTAAAAATCCTGGATTTGCCACCTTGGAACGGCCACAAGTCCCGCTGCTCCTCATCAATTCCAACACCGGCGGCTGCCAAGCGGGAACGTTTGGTTAATGAACAATGGGAAAGGCATTGTTTGGGATTTGGGAAGCGGAGCGGGGAGAAAGGCCACGGTCAGCAGCATTCCAGGATTCCGGAGGAGCACCGGGAGAGCACCGTGACCCATCCAAAGGCAGCTTTCCCATGGAAGTGCCAGGTGTGCTTGGAATGCCCTCCGGATCTGGGATTTATGGAGCGCTCCAGGCTTGGAGTTGGCCATGCAGGGCGGGTCACGGTGCCTGAGGAGGTTGGATCTATCCCAAATCCGTGGATCCTGGAATTGGGGGACGTTTCTGGGGCACGGCGAGCCCGAGGTGTGAGCGGGGAATGTCATCCATGTGTCCCTTTCTCCAGGAATTGATCCCACCTCCCTCTACCCTCAGCATTCCGCGCAGCCCTCATCCCGCTCTCCCTAAACCAGCCACTTTTTCCCGGCTTGGAGCGCCTCGGGAAGGCTCTTTTTCCCGGGAATGCCGCGTCCATGTGCGGCACGGCTGCGCCAGACGGGTTTAATTTGGGATCACGGCCTCTGCCATCCCTGCTGGCATGGCATTCCCGGGAACAATGGAGCTCCCTCTGCTCCAACAAGCACCTCCAGCAGGAGCGCAATCCAAGCTTTTTCCCGATCCCCCCCTTCCCCAGAAAACGCCGTTTTCCCATTAAGCCTGCAAGCAATTATCTGGGATTAGCAGCAGATCAAAAGGGATTACTTCCAGGATTGTTTTCCAAGCCCTCGGGGAAGGCGGGATGCTGATACCGAGCGCGCCGGGATGCGGCGGGGGGAGGGCCGGGATCGATCCTGCTGGATGGATCCAAGGATTTCCAGCAGGCTCTGTCCCGGGTTTTGTCCGGGTTTTTTGGGGGGGCAGATCCACAGTTTTTCTCCCTCTGGGAAGGGGCATCGCTCCTGCTCCAAGTATTCCAGCGGGGAAACACTGCCCTGGCTGCCTCAGTTTCCCCATTTTCGGAAGGGATGGAATTGCCTGGGAAAACTCTGGGAGCATCAACCAGGGATTCCTTAAAAAACGAGTGGAGCCTCCTTAAGGAGCAAGAAAAGAGAATTTTTGGAGAAGCAAGCATCCAGAGGTGCCCCCCAACACCCTCGTTTCTCCATCGTGGTGTCTCAAAACAATTCCTTAAACAACAACCCGGGAAGTTGTTAAAAAAAAAAAAACCCTGGATGTGAGGAGATCCCGAGAGTGATTCCCGATGATCCCACACTGATCCCACTCCCTTCTCCCGCAGGATTTAGTGGGATAGGGACTGTGGTTAAAGCAGGAGCACCCCGGTGCCTGCGGAGCTCCATGGATCTGAAGAATGGGAATTTTCTGGATGCAGCGGGATAAGGAGGCAGCTCCGCTCGCATTATTCGGGCAGGGAAGGGAGTGGAGCTGGGAAGGGGCTGGAATACCAAGAGGGAGCTGGGAAAGGGGCTCAGCCTGCAGGAAAGGAGACTCCAGAGGGACATTCCCACTCCCCATGACTCCCTGCCAGGAGAGAGCAGCCAGGATCGGGATTTGCTTCCAAGGAATCAGGGATGGGATGAGAGGGAACAAAAACTGGGCCAGGGTTGGACATCAGAAGGAGTTTCCTCGCTGGAAGGGAGGCCAGGCGCTGGGATGGGATGGATCCCTATCCCTGGAGGTGTCCAGGGAATGCTGGATGTGGCGCTCAGAGCTCCGGTGCACAGTTTGGACTCGATCCTGGAACCTTCTCCCAAATAATTCCGTGACTAATACTTCTCCCTACCTCATTCCCAATCCCACCACAACTGACGATCCCTAATTTCCCTATTCTTCCCCCAAACCAACCCTTCCTCGGCCAGGTATCCAAAGCCAGCGGAATTTTCCTTCGGAAAAAGCAATTTCCATTAACGCCGTAGCCGCTAATGGCTCCTGATCGCATCTAATTCCCACAGCAAATTCCAGCTAATCCAGTTCGTCTGGGCTGCGCTACCTGAGGGAAATAATATCCACCCACCCACCCCCTTTTCCCGCTTGTTTGCCAGGACTTCTCCAATATATTTTAATCCCACCATTTATCTTTGTCAACGGAGAACAAGGAATCGTTTGCGGGAGAGCAAACGGAGGAGAGGGAGCTCGGAATTATTAACCGGTGGAAAGCAGGTGTTCCCCGATCCCGCCTTAATTTCCTGGCGAAAACTTGGATCATTCTCCTGCCGCATCCCTGAGCCGGCAGCAGGAGTGTGCGGGGGGGAATTCCAGGGGTTTGGATTTCATCACGCCTGGGACGAGGTGGGAATAACCCAAGGCTTTATTCCTCGTGGAATATTTCGGCTCCTTTTTTTTTTTTTTTTTCCTTCCCCAGCATTTTTTGGGGGGGCAGAGCTGCGCCGTGCGTGGGATACTTCTTGGAGTGATGGATCCTGTCTGGATCCACGCAGCTTCCAACCAAAATCCAGGGAATTAACCGGTTCTTTTGGGGACAAATTGGAATTAAAACCCCCTTGGAATGCCTCGTACCGACTCCCAGCCCCTCTCTCGTATTCCCACCGCTCCTCATTCCCGTATTTGGGAGCTCTGCCTAGTTTTCCCCCATTCCCGCTGCTTTCCCTGGCACCGCGCTTCCCGATGCCTTTGGAGACGCATTCCTGCACTTTTTGGGAAGAGCCATCAGCAGCCACCTCTAATTGGGGCTCCTGAGCCGCTCCTGCTTTTTTTTTTTTTTTTTAAAAGGAATTTTTTTTAAGCCTGGCTTAAATGGGGCTTTAAATGGGGCGTCCTAATGAGCCTCATTACAGCAGATCCCGGGATTTAATTATCCCGGGAAGGGAAATTCCCGCGGCCGCAGCCACCCCCGTGTCACCCCTCGTGTCACCCGCGCCCCATAAAGCATCGGAATGAGGCGAATTCCACTCAGGAATTCGCTTTCCCTCGGCGCTGTCACCGGGAGCGCAGGGTGCCGGGAGTTATGGGGTGCTGGGGACACGCGTCCCTGTCCCCAATAAATCCAGGAAAATCCCGGGATTTTAATAAAGGCCGCTTTATGGAGCGGCAGAATCCAGCGGCGCCTTGGAGCAGCCGAGAGCAGCTGCCTTGGGATCAGCGGCAGCCTCCCGGAAAAAAATCCCAATTTTTCCCACTCCTTTCCATGTTATCCGCATCCAAAAATCATGGAAATGGTCCCTGTCGTGCTCAGAATTCCAGGCTTCTTAGGAAAAATAAAAATATTCCAAAGGAAAACTGTTTCCCAAATCTTCATTCTCATTTTCGGACCTTTTTTTTTTTTTTTTTTTTTTTTCTTTTTTTTTTCCTCCCACATCCCGGGAGTTCAGGAAGGGAGGAAAGGAGATCCAGGGATTCTTGGCCAAGGCGGCACGAGTCTGTCCACGGATCGGGATCTGCTCCCTCCCTGTGGCTTTGCGCGATGCTTTTTTTTTGGGAATTCCAACCTCTGGGATGAGCAAACTCATCCAGAATTCCCTCTGGAAGCGCCCTCTCCCTAAAAGTCGCTAGATGGCGGCCTAAGGCATCCTTTGCCTTTGGAAAAGTGGAAATTGGGAATACCGCAGCCTTTCCCGGCTTTCTGAAATCCCGAATTTCGATCAGATGGAGGCTCAGGGTGCGGGGCGCCTCTGGATCTGCTTCACCGCAGGATTTGCGCCCGGGAATGAAGGACAGTGGCCACAAATCCCAGGAATGATGAGATTTCCAAGAGGAAAACGGTGGCTGAGGGTGGGAAATGAACTGGTCCAGCTGGAATTCCCAGATTTGGGCCGGGTTGTGGAATTCTGTGGCCCCTTTATTGGGAATTCCCGTTTTTGTCTTTATTCCTCCGTGGGTTCTTTCCCTGGGCTTTTTTTGTGGAATTCCCTGAAAATACAGATTTTTTTATTTAGTTGATCTTGGGTTTTTTGGTTGTTTTTTGTTTTTTTTGGTTTTTTTTTTTTTTTTTCTAAAGAGGATTATTTCCAGAGGGAAGGATGTTTCCCAGGAACACGGGAATTCCTTACGGGTTCACATCCCATAAAACAGACAGGATTGGATGGGAGGATACTTTTCTCCCAAATTTCCCCATTGTTTGCAGGAATTTTAAGGAGGTTTAATTCCCTCCAGATGTTCCCAGTGTCTTTGTGGATGCCAGGCAGGATTTGGGAAGGGCAGCTCCTTCTAGGCCTGGAAAATTAAATCCCAGAGGAGAATATTCCTTGTGGGATGGGAATATCCATTCCCTGAGGGGAATATTAATTGTAAAATGGGAATATCCATTCCCTGAGGGGAATATTAATTGTAAAATGGGAATATCCATTCCCCGAGGAGAATATTCCTTCTAGGCCTGGAATATTCCTGTGGAGATTATTTTTTCCCAGCCTGGAAAAGCCTTTTCTCGCGAAATTTCAGGCCCAATCTTTTTTTTGGACGCCACAAATGCCCGAATTATGAACTCCACCCTCCCAAATCCGTGGGGAATTGCGCTCCCCATCCTGTTCCTGGCACGACCCCGTAAATCTGTGCCCTGTCTTTGACCAAAGGGAGGCTGGAAACGAAAAAAAAAAAAAAAAAAAAAAATCCGGGATGTGGCAGAAATTCTCCTTTTTATTAAAATCCGGACGAGGGACCCACCTGGATTTGATTTCTCGTAATAAAAATTCCAATAATCCCCCCCCCACCAAAAAAAAACAATTCCTGAGTGCTGGTTCCAATCTCCCGACCCTCAGGATGGATTTTAAAGGCTCTTGTAAAATAAGGAATATTCCAATAATTCCGGTGCACAATTCCAAGATCATCTCTGCCTTTATTCGACAGGAATGTGCAGGCGATTTTATTTCTATTTTTCCATTCTTCTTCTTTTTTTTTTTTTTTTTCCTTAGGATGCAGCAGGTCCAGAGAAAATATTTCTCCGAGAGAAGGGAAAAGGAATCTCAAGGTCTGGAATCATTGGGAAGACGGGCAGGGAGAGGGAAAAAAACCAGGAAATAGTTGGAATTTTAAGGATTTGCCCTCAAAAGCCTGTAAAAAATCATTAATTTGATGAACTAATTAAAATGGGATTTGATTTGTAAGTGCCTTAAATAAGGAATAAAATAAGGAAATACTAAATAAAAAAAATA
>JAOTQZ010001526.1:3404-31921 GCA_026546895.1 Pogonocichla stellata | reverse complement strand
CCACTGGAAAACCCCTTTGGATATCCAGGAATCCACTGGGAAACATCCTTTGGATATCCAGGAATCCACTGGAAAACCCCTTTGGATATCCAGGAATCCACTGGGAAACATCCTTTGGATATCCAGGAATCCACTGGAAAACCCCTTTGGATATCCAGGAATCCACTGGGAAACATCCTTTGGATATCCAGGAATCCACTGGAAAACATCCTTTGGATATCCCAGGAATCCTCCTGGAAAACCCTTTGGATATCCCAGGAATCCACTGGAAAACATCCTTTGGATATCCCAGGAATCCACTGGAAAATCCCCATTGGATATCCAGGAATCCACCTGGAAAACCCTTTGGATATCCCAGGAATCCACTGGAAAACATCCTTTGGATATCCAGGAATCCACTGGAAAACCCTTTGGATATCCAGGAATCCACTGGAAAACATCCTTTGGATATCCAGGAATCCACTGGAAAATCCCCTTTGGATACCCAGGAATCCACTGGAAAACCCTTTGGATAAAGGAGGGGTCAGGGTGGCATTGGCTGGGCTGGGGCTTTTCCAGCTCGTTCCCAGGTGTCCCAGAGGGGTTGGAATGGGATGATCCCTCCCTAGGGAAATCCTTCTGGGTGAATCCTGAAGGAAAAGCGGGAATGTTGGATAATGAGGAGCTCTGCAGGCGTCTGGCTCCCGTTTGGGATGTCGGGATGTGCCGGAGCGTCGGCGCATCCATCTGTTTTCACACGGCCGCCGATGCTGGGAGCCTCCAACCCCGGAGGGTCGTAAATCCCGGCTCTGCTTTTCCCTAAAACTCAGCCCTGTCCAAATCCTGCACAAAGGCCCGGCTCATTCCCGGGATTTATGGCCTCCCGGGAAGCGTTGGGCAATTAAGGCTTGGCCACCAACACGGAGCAAACAGTAGGAGCTCCGACAGCTCCGACTGGGAATGTGGGATGGGATTTATCAAACAAATCCGGGAGAAATCCATCTCTGTTTGGAAAAGCCGGAGATATATGGCATGTTTGGGAGAAGGATCCGTTTGGAGGGTTGGAATTCCGAGCGGGATCCGAGGCGGGTGTAGCCAAGGCAAATATACAACTCCAGGCAAGGAGCTTTTCCAAGGGTAACAACAACATTCCTGGGCGAGTGAGGTCATCCCGAATTTTCTAGGCTGGGATTAAAAAAGGCGAGGGGAAAAAGTGCTGGAAAAATACAGGAGGGGGGAAAAAAAGTAGGAAAAAATACCTTGGAAGTGGCTGACAAAAAAATGAGAGATGGGAAGGCAGGAGAAGGTGCTGGTGCTTCATTTCCAGGGAATAAAATTGGATGTTTGGGAATTTTTTGGGGCTCAATCATGTTTTTTTCCTGATTAATCCATCCCACTCACCAGCATCCCATTTCTTCCCAAGAATCCTGTTGGAGATGGAAAGGCAGAGGGAGGGAATGGATCCAGGTGGGATCCACCTTTCCTGTGAGATGGGCAAGGGAAGGGATGTTCCAGGATGGTGGGAGCACGGCTGTGCCAGGCAGGAGGGGATTTCTGGGACTGAGCAGTGCTGGAAAGGAGAATTCCGATGGATCCCGGCATGGAAGGAAGGAATGATGGGGAGAGGGATCCCAGGAAAGTGTCTGGATGTGGCTGAGGTGCATGAGGAACATCCTGGAACATTCCTGATCCCGTGGCTCTGCCTGCCAGGAGCGTGGAAGAACCACGGGATGCTTGGAATTCCATGATCCTTAAGACCCCTCTGGTTCTCCCCAGTTCATTAAAATCCTGGATTTTCTCTTTAATTCCCGAGATTCCCTGGAATAACCCCGGGTTGGGAAGGCACCGGAGTGCTGTGGGTCTGGAATTCCCTTTTCCCAGGGAACAGAACCCCCACAGATCCCATAAAATTCCCGGCGGCCGCGTTTACGAGGTGTGAAGCCATAAAGCAGCTCCTGAATTTTCCACACCTTCCTCCCGCTCCAGAGCCAAGGGAGCACCGAGAATTTTTCCTCCCAGTCCTCAAGTTTCCAACAGGAGCTGATTCCCAGCTCTGGAATCCTCCCACTATCCCAGGCTACTCCAAGCCCCATCCCAGGATTAGGAATTCCAGGAATGGGAATAGGATTGAGAGGCAGAGTTATCCCAAAAAAATCTGTGTGCTGTCGTTTCTCTGCCATCAGGAGAGGGAAATGTGGGATTGTTTTTCCCTTGGGATGAGATGAAGCTTCCCAACAGGAGCAGTGAAATCCCTGGATGGTTTAGGCTTTCCAGGAGGGAATATTTGCCTCGGGAATGAGACTGGGAACAGGAAAAAGTGAGGCTGGGAAGAGAGACAAATGAAATTAGCTGGAATTCTTGGCAGGAGTGGGAAGAGGGAAGCACTGATGGAGATGGCACAGGACAAAGTTTGGGCAGCCACATTCCCATTTTCCATGGAGGAATTTGGTGGGAATCCAAAAATTCCAAACCCCAAAATTCCTCAACACAAGCGTGGATTTGTTTGTGACCTTTGAGGATTTGGTGAAGGAAATAAACAGGGAATTCTTGGAATGGTGAATCCTTTATCCAAGAAATCTCAGGACAACTTTGCTCCCATGTTTTAGGCGATTTGGGGGATTTTTTTTCTCCTGGGAGTGATGGAATTCTAGGAGTGGGAATGTTTTCCCAAGCCTGAATCCCATTTGATTCTCAGCTCCTCAGCTGGAAGAAAGGAAAAGCAGGGAGTGGCTCCCCTTGGAGTGTTTTCCATCCATCCAGGAGCAGATCCATGAGGTCTCTCTGTTTCCATGGAAAAAGGGGAAGAATGAGAGGAAAACACCTCAGGCTGTGCCAGGGGAGGGTCAGGTAGGATTCAGGAGGAATTTTTTCATGGAAAGGGTAGTAAAGCATTGGAATGGGATGGATCCCCATCCCTGGAGATGTCCAAGAAATGTCTGGGTCTGGGAATTGGGCTCAGGTTGGGCTCTGATCCCAGAGGGTTTTTCCCACCTGAACAATTCCCTAATTCTGGGATTGTGCCTCCCTTTCCAAGGAATTCCATGTGTGCCTGTGCCCCCTGCCCACTCAGCCAATTAATTCCCCACTCCACTGGGACAAAACCAATGGAAAATGCTCCTGGAGCTCATTCCAAGCTCTAGTTCTAAAAATTCCATTTTTTTTTTTTACCTTCTCAGCATCCAACCGCAGTCGAAAAAACTCGGGAGCCTCCGGGCCCTGTTCAGCTGGAGAAGTCCAAACGAGCTCCAGGTTTTCCAGGCAGTTCATTCCTCATTTTCCGTGGCTGGGGTTGTTTATGTTCCCTCCGCTTCCATGAAAACCACGTCTTCATTAAAGCTGAAAAATGGACTTTGGGATTGATGGGAAGCGCTGATTTCCCTGGGCCACCGGCGGGAATGGGAGTTCCAGGGATTCATTCCCGGCTGATGGATGGCCTTGGAATGTTATTTATTTCTCTCCAAGTTTTTCAGCTGGTTGGATTAGGAAAAAAAAAAAAAAAAAAAAAAAAAAAAAGCAGCAGGAAAAAAAGCCAAGGAAAAGCCCAGCCAAGAATTGGGATGGCAGTGAAATAAAATCCTGGGCATCGTTTTCACCCTGGAGCTGAGGGATAGGGAAAAACATTGGAATGGGTTTGGAGTCCTCATCCCTGGAGGTGTCCAAAGATTTAGGGGGGAAATTCTGGGAATAACCAAGTGGTCTCTGCTTGAGCATCCAAAGGAGCCCCAAAATCCTGGATCCAGATGTTGGTCCCAGTTCCACCCCCAGCCATAGGAAAATCCCAGTATTGGGATTCTAGCTGTCCCAGATATCCCCATTCCATCCCCTTGGAGTGCTGGGATTTAAGGATCAGGATCCCAGAATCTGGGATGTATAAGGAAAGAAATTCCTCAGCTCCCGAGTGCCTCCTCCCCATCGTGGCCACTCCAGATTCGCCATTTTGGATTTGCCATTCTGGATTCGCCATTCCAGGTTTGCCGTTCTGGATTTGCCATTCTGGATTTGCCATTCTGGATTCACCATTCTGGATTCACCATTCCAGGTTTGCCATTCTGGATTTGCCATTCTGGATTCACCATTCCAGATTTGCCATTCCGGATTTGCCATTCTGGATTTGCCATTCTGGATTCATCATTCCAGATTTGCCATTCCAGATTTGCCATTCCAGATTTGCCATTCCGGATTTGCCATTCTGGATTCACCATTCCAGATTTGCCATTCTGGATTTGCCATTCTGGATTCACCATTCCAGATTTGCTTTTCCAGATTCATCATTCCCAGTGCCTCTGGAGCTCTCCCTCCTCTCCTAAATGGAGACCAGAGGAAACTGGGAAATTGGGAAATGCAGAACACATCCCAAAATTCCCACCTCAGGAAGCTGTGGCAGCTTTTCCATCCTCTCAATATTCCCAAAATCCCAAGTAATGATTTCCAATTAGGATGCCCCCAATGTGCAATGGGGAATTCCAGTGCTGCTGTTGGAATTGAGGGAAAATGGGAAGGGAAAAAAGGGAATGCTGCAGTAATTGCCAAACAATTCCTGGTTTTATTTCACCTTTCCCTGAGCTGAAGTTTTCCCCTTTTTTTGGAAGGAAAAGAAATTCCTTGCCTTCCTGCTCGGCTACAACAGGTTTATCCCAAATTCCTCCAGATTTCCAGCATCCTGGACTCTGGAAAAAGGGGGAATAGGGTTTTGGGCTGGAATGATAACTCCACACTGGGATTTGATGTGATTTTCCCCCTTTTCCAGGCATCCACTACATCCCCAAATCACCCCCTTGGGATCCACCTGTATTCCAAAGATGCTTGATTCCCTTCTGGAATTGTTGGATCTCACTTAAAAAACATCAAAAGCTGGATTTCCCCCTGTTTCAGGGTGTTATTCCCATATTTGCAAATCTCCCCTTTTCCCAAAAATCTGAGCTCACAGCAGTTTGGCTTTTCCTGGCTGGGAATGATCAGGGATGCAGGGCAGGGAATGAGTGTCTCATCCATCAGCTGGGGACAGGAATATCCATTAGAAAACTGGACATTAAATTCCCTTTTCCCAAATTTTAGCATCCAGAAGTGTTTAATCCAGAGAGTTAAAATCATCAGAGGAGAATCCACTTCACTTTTTTCCTTGGTGTGGGTTTGGTTCCACGGGATTTTTTGGGGGGTTTGAGATTCAGCCAGGCTAAAGGAAACGGGGTGAGGGATGAACGCACCCCAGATTTATTTGGGAATGGCTTCTCCCTGCCTTGCAGCAAAATCTGGGATTGTGCTGCCTGCCTGGGCCAGGGATCTAAGGGAGATTATTCCCAGGATTTTTCCTTTGCCTGGCAGCAGTGCCTGGAAGCTCCGTCAAGGCACATTGGGGTTTGTTTTTCATTCCAGGAGCCTCGGCTGGAAAAATAAGGAGAAGGAGGGGGAATCCAAATGCAAACAACCCAGCAGCTGGAATTTGGTCTGGAGCAGGGCAGGGAAAACTGATTTATATCGGCTCCAGGAGCAGCTCCAAGCTCCTGGCACGGGAGTGGGAGCTTGGGGTTTTTCCTGCCTTTGGAATTCTCAGGTGCCAGACTCTGGAGGGTGGCTGTGCCTGGCTTTTCCCTGATTTATGGCTCCTCCTGGATCTCCCAGAGCTGGAATGGGTCCTGGCAGGGTGTAAATCAATCCCAGTCTCCCAAGTCCCAGCATTCCCGGGGCTGTATCCCTGCTGAGCCCTTGGCTTTCCTCCTCCTCCCGATTTTCACAAAAATCGGAATGTTCAGCTGCTCCAGAAATGCTCCCGAGGGGCAAAGCTCTCCTTCACTCCACAAAGGATGGAAAAAACTGGATTTGGGATGACAGGTTGGGAGGCAGGAGGGTGGATGCCTTCTGGATTCAGGGATATGGGATTTTTTGGAGCATTCCTGCTAAAAACCACTCCCAAATCCGAGCTCTGCCTCCCTGCCTCCAGGTCAATGGGATTTTTCCTTGTTGAATCCCTACCCTTCCTCCAATGGGAGCTGGAATCCAGGATCTCCCTCCTGCCTGCTGGAAAAACTGCACAAATCCCACAAAATGGATTTTCCAGGGCTTGGGGATTTTTGTGGAAAAGCCAGAGGGCAGCAGGAGTTCAGGGATTTAGGGATTCCTTGGGATCATCTCTCCCAGTGCAACCAGTGATTCCCAACTCCCAATTCCACCATGGACAGCAGGGGTTGGAGTGGTGATGCCAAATCCCTCTGGAATGCTGTGTCCACCTGGAGGCTGTTGTTTTCCCCCAGGAATGATGGAGGAGTTGGGAAAATCTTGGGATAATTTGGGTTGGAAGGGATCCTAAAGCTCATCCCATTCCACGGGCAGCAACCTTCTGCTATCCCAGATTTCTCCAGCCTGGCCTGGAATATTCCAGGGATGGGCTATCCATGCATCCTTTGATCCTTCCAGAACCCCAGGATAAACTGGATTAAACCCAGATTTTGGTAATTTTTTGGGTTTTTTTAAGGAATTTAAAGACAAAATAATTCCAGTGCCTTAAAAAGAAAAAAAGTCTTGGGATGCATCAGCTACAAATCTTGGGGTTTGGGAACAAATCCTGCGTGGTTTCGTTGGATTTTCCTGGAATTTTTATGGCCAAAAAGGGAATTGCTCAAAGGGCAATGAGGGTAAAACATCTGGATGGAAATAAATTGGATTTTTTTCCTTGAAAATTGCATTTCTATTGGAAAATGGGCTGTGCTTGGCCTCGGGGCGTGCCGAGGTCAGGGGACACCATTCCAGATGGATCCCCTTACACGAAAACACAGGGGAATGGGGAACAGAGCCCAAAATTCCCTAAAATCTTCGGGAGCAGGTAAAAACTCCCGAGGAACAGCTCACAAAAATGCCTCATCCTAAACTTATTTCAATCTATCCCCAAAATTCCTGTTGTTTCCTCGGGTTGTTCCTTCCAGCAGCTGGAATTTCTCCAGCCCGTCCCGAGTGTGTCATCCCGAATGTGTCAGCTCCTGCTCCAGGGTTTCATTGGAATTGAGTGCTGCATTAATCCATTGGCTGAAATTCATCCTTTTCCTTGTAAATCCCGGCACACAGAGCCCAATATCCGGGGGGAAAGGGAGCCTTTGATCTTTCCCTGGATTCCAGGCAGATCCCTTTGCCTGGCTGCTGTCCATAAAAAAAAAAAATTTGGGAGCATCAATGGAGGGATGGAGGAGGAGGGGGAGGTCTGAGGTTTTCCAGAGCTGGAATTAAATATTAATTAGTTGTAATAAATGGGATGTGGGGAGGGAATTCTTCCCTGTGAGGGTGGGGAGGCTCTGGAAAAGCTGCGGATGCACCATCCCTGGGAATGTCCAATTCCAGGCTTGGAAAAACCTGGGGTGGTGGAATGTGTGGGGTGCTCCCGAGTCATCCAGGAGCTGGGGATTGATCCCCATTTGCTGGGTCCATCCAGGAGGTTTTGGGGAGCAGGGACACAGGGAATTGCCGTGGTGCTCCATGGGGAATGCCTGCAGCACCCCCAGGGAAATTGGGATTACCCAGACCAGTGCAGACACTGATCCTACAAATCCCATGCCAGAGTGTTCCTGGGAATGCCACGACCCCAGCTTTGGCCAGTTCAGCAAATTCCTTGGAGTTTTGGTTTAAATCCCTGGATTTTGGGTCACGTTTTTACACACAGCCAGTTTCAACAGCATCAAACCCCTGGGAAGCAGCGCTGAGGGAAAAACTCGTAGAGATCCCAAGGGAAAAAATGGGAAGAGAAGTGAGAAGAGTCAAGGATTTGCTATTTTTGGTGTTGTGTTTGCCTGAATTCCGAGCTTGCCTCGTGTTTTCCTTGGATACAGCCGATGCTTTTGGAGCTCCTGGGGCTGCCAGGGCTAAACCAACAATCCTTAACCCCAAAAGGAGGCAGCCAGGAATTCTGTGGGATGAGGGCGTGGAGCCTGGAGCCCTTCCCAGATTATCCAGCAGCTGGGATGTGCCTGGGTTTGCTGGGCAGATCCCCATGGCACGAGGTGGGAGAATCATGGAATCACATCCCCATGTCTGGGAAATCCCTGCCAGTTTTGAAAGGAATTCTCCTCAATTCCAGCACAACTGATCTGGACCTGATCCCAAAAGTGCAGAACATTCCCAAACCTGCCAGGAACAGGGGGGGAGAAATCAGAAAATCCACTTTTCTCCGGTGTCTTTGTTAGGAGTCATGGATTACAGGACTGAAAAACCTCAGGCTGGATTTTTAGTGGCTGTGGAAGTTTGGCAAAATTTTGGGAAGGTGGAAGGGTCCAGTTTTTTTCCTTGGAGCTGGAGGAGGTAAGAGAGGATGGAGAAAAATCCCTTTTCTCAATAAATAATTTTGGAGGAGTGAATCCCAAGCCCAAAGAACAAATCTGCTGGGCTTATCCCAAACTTCACCCTAAACTCCATTTCCTGGCTTGAAAGCCCCTAAATTTTCCCACTCTGGGAAAGTGTCAGGGATGCTCTTGTTTATCCTTTGCTGCCCTGTTTTGCTTCCCAAGAACCGGATATTTCCTTATATCTATTTACCGTGGCTCCCCAAAACCACTGGAGAATAAAGAGGATGAGGGAATACTGACTGATTAATTCGTTAGTTAATTAAGACATCTGGGGAGGCGTTGAAAGGTGATTTTCCCCTGACTTTTATTCCTTTCTTGGATTTTTCTTCCCATATCCCATCCTCCAAGTCTCAGCTTTTTCCTTGTAATCTTAAGGATTTGTTCCCACCCACCAAGAATCCAGGGTTATGGGTGGGTTGGCAGCAGTATCCCAAAATTCTGCGGCAATTCCACCGGATAATTCCAGACTGGATCCATGACTGGCTTGAAAAGAGGGATGATTCTATTCCTGGATAAAACGCGGGAGTTTTCATCCATTGGTTTTCCGGGGATTGGGATTTTATGGTGGGAAACACTAAGCAGGGCTCAACTAGGATTTGTAAACACTTCCCTGTATTTATTGGAATTTTACTTCCATGGATTCCCAGCCTCAGGAGCAGGGAGTGTCTTCACGTGGCTTTTCCTTGCTGGGGCAGCTTGGAAGTTTGGAAAAGGGGAATTTGTGATTCTCGGGTGGATTTGGGATGATTTTTATAAAGCCGCAAAACTGCCAGGGAGTCAGATAAAAAAAAATCTCCCTCCTTGTGTTGCCTTTGGACGCTGAAAGATGGATTTTTTTTTTTTTTTATCCCTGAAAAAGCGTGGAAGGAGTCTGGAGGTGGCCGGGCTGTGCAACAGGAGCCGCCTGTAACATTTTTCCGAGGATTCTCCTGGGCTCCAGATGTGCGGGCTGGGAAAGCCGTTAACGGCCCCAATTAGGCTTTAATTTATCTTCGTTTCCTCAAAAGTCACACCCCGGAGCCATTAAAGCTCCGCGTTCCCGTTTCCCCGAGTTTTGTCAGGTGCTGGCCAGCAAATCCAGCCCCGAACTGGACTTGATTCCCACAAAAAAATAAAAAGGTTTAAATGGGTCAGGAGCCTCTCCCTGGACATCTGCTGGAAGGATAACGCGGGGGTATTTAAAAGGCTTGGAAGGAAAACAAATAAAGGCTTCCACATTCCCAAGGAGTTTCAGCCCCTGGTCCAGCCCGTTCCCGGATCCCCCATTTTGGCAGCAGAGCGACGGCATTAAACATCCGAGGAGATTTATTAGGGATAATTTATGGCCGGAGCAGCCGAGCCGTGGGTTCGGGGGAGCGGAGCTCGCCACGGGCAGTGTTTTCCTTCCTGCACATTCCGATTGTTTTAGTTTATTCCAGAGGCACGGCTCGGGAGCTCATTTATTCCCGGGACACATCAACACGTGGAGTGAGATCACTCCCGTTCCTGGGGGTCGGCGGGCTGGAGGTGATGAAATCGTGGATTTATCCACAGCTTATCCCAGGCGTTTGATTGAGCGGGATCAATTTGGGCGGCACCCACAAGGTTTCCCGATGTTCCCAGGCACCCGCTAAAATAATTATCGGGATCCGGGAGCGCGCAGCAGCTCCCGACACATGTTGGGAGCGAGGAGAGGACAGTTCCAGGCGCTAAAAATACGTCCCAGATGGAAAACTCATCCAGCTCCGAGGGGGGAAGAGCTCAACCTGTTATGAGTCGGGAATGGGGCAGCGAATGTTTGGGATAAGCCGAGTCCCCAGTAGGTCTTTCCTGCCATCCATGAACTGCTGACCTTTTTCCCTTGGAGAGCTGTTAGAATGGAGGCAGAGGGCAGAGGGAGTTGTTTTCCAGCCCCTTTTGCACTTGTGTGGTCTGGAAAGGGACCAGATTTTTTTTTTCCCCTGCCCCTTCTCCAGGAGACCGACGCGGGGACGAGGGGAAAGCAGAGGCGGCTTAATGAACCTTCCCGAGGTATCCAGGGAATCCCTGGGGGCACGGCATGGCAGCAGCCTTCCCATCCCACCAGGAAGGTTCACTTTCCTGACAGCTTCGGGTGGGATTCGGGATATTCCTGGTGGAAAATTGGGAAAAAGAGAGGGATTTGCTGCTCTGGGGGTTTAAATCCATGGTCGGGAGGGGTCAATTCCCTTTGGGATGCCCCTCACCTTGGAGGGTGGATTGTGGGCATCACAGGGATGAGGGAATGAGGGATGGGGCTCCTTATGGATTAAGATGAGACCTGGGAATATTTTAAAAATTTATTTGGCAGCTGGACAAGGAGTCAAAATCTAGCAAGATGGGAAAACAAGGTGGAATACATCCCAGGATTTCAGGAAATCATCCTGTGGGCTGGAGCCGTGGGAAGGCGACATTCCCAGGAATAACCACGCTGGGAATATCAGGAATCCGACTCCAGAAGGGTGCTGGTATCCAACCAGCCGTGGAGATGAGTTATCCCAGAAAACAGAGGAGCATCTTCCCAGAATGGTTCTGAAGGGTAAAACCAGGCAGTGGGATCCTCTTCCCTCCAAAATGCCATTCCCTCCCGTGCCACAATTCCAAGGAAAATCCTGGGGAGCACCGAGTGCTTTCAGCTGTGCTGGAGCGATGAAATATCCCAGACACACAGTCCCAGGGCTGATCCCGAGGCAGACAGTGCCTGGAAACACAGAGAAGGTTTTTGGGAATGAGCAGTGCATGGAAGCGGGTTCCCAGAGGGTGAGGCACATGGAGGGTGTAGGAGGGGGGGGAAATTCCCCTAGGAATTTGGGGATTTAGTGGCAAACTGGAGGATTTGAATCGTGGAATTCCAGACTGGTTTGGGTTGGGAGGGATCTTAAATCCCATCCCATTCCAAGCCTGACACCTTCCTCTATCCCAGGTTGTTCCAAGCCCTGTCCAACCTGGCCTTGCACACTCCCAGGGATGGGGCATCCACAGCTTCTCTGGGAACCTGTCCCAAAACACAACCCAAACGTTACTCCCAAAAAATTAAACAGCTAAAAAATGAAACCCCTTGGAAAGTTGGATTTTCCCTCTCCCCTCTCTCAACACATCATCCCTGGGTCTTTTCCCTTTGGAACTGGCGGCTCCCTGGGATGTGCAGGAGATCCAAAGGTATCCCTTGCCTCTGGATGTCACCCAAATATTCCAGTCTGCCTGGGGAAAATCCCAGTGGTTTGATGATCCCCTGAATAAAAGAGGCGGCTTTCCCGAGGGAATTGGAATGGAAAATCCTCTCTTTCCTGCTGTAGCCACTGGTATTTGGGAGATTTGGAGCTGCAGCTTAAGCAGGAGTTGAAGGATCCACAGGAGCGTGAAGACTTTGGGAAGAGTGGGGAAAACCAGGCAACAAACAGGATATTTTTCTCCCAGAATTCTGGAATGCTCCAATAATCCTGTCTGGCCCTCGGGATCATTGGAATGGCCTGGATTGGGCTGGGTGGTTACAAATGTGGCCAGAGCTTTCCCTGTGCCTTTGCAAATCCCAGACTCTTGTGGCTGGAAGGGCTGGGCTTTGATGAATCCAATCCCTCATCCAGGCAGGGCCTTAAATCAGGAATATTCCTGAGGTTGCCTTAAATCAGCTTTAAGTGGCTTTAATTCAGCTCTGGCCGATTCCCCATCCATTCCAACGACTCATTTCATCCCAGCTCTCACGTCCATCCATCTTCCAGCCCGGCTCTCCTCTTCCCAGCCGGGAGAAATGGGATCCAGCTGTCGCTGCCGAGGCGGGGGATTGCAGAGTTATCCAAACATTCCAGAAGGTTGGCTCGGTGTGCAGGAGGCATCCCTGACAAATCGGGCTGGAAAGGGTGTGGAGAGGTCTCCTCATCCAGCCCCACCGCAGAGCCCCTGGCTGGGAATTCCTGCCTCCACAGCCAGTGGGGGAATTAGCTGGATGCATCCAACTCCCGTTCCCTAGGGATGGATCCGTCAGCCGTGAGATGTTGGGGTTGGGTTGGAAGGGACCTTCAGGACCGTCCCATTGCATGTCCAAGGGAGCAGGGACACTTCCACTATCCCAGCCTGTCCTGGAATAATTCCAGGGATTTCTGTGTCCGCTGCTCACATCTCTGGGGGTTTAACCCAGATTTATTCCTTCCATGGAGCAGGATAGGGATTTGGATCTCAGCTTGTTCCTTCCTGGGCCCTCCAAGGTGCCTCCGTCCTTCTTGAGGATGGATTCCATTCTTCCCAATCCTGGATTCCATCCTTCCCAATCCTGGACACCATCCTTCCCAATCCATGGATTCCGTCCTTCCCAATCCATGGATTCCATTCTTCCCAATCCTGGATTCCATCCTTCCCAATCCATGGATTCCATCCTTCCCAACCCATGGATTCCATCCTTCCTGAGCCATGGAATCCATCCTTCCCAATCCATGGATTCCATCCTTCCCAACCCATGGATTCCATCCTTCCCAACCCATGGATTCCATCCTTCCTGAGCCATGGATTCCATCCTTCCTGAGCCATGGATTCCATCCTTCCCAATCCTGGATTCCATCCTTCCTGAGCCATGGATTCCATCCTTCCCAATCCGTGGATTCCATCCTTCCCAATCCATGGATTCCATCCTTCCCAATCCTGGATTCCATCCTTCCCAATCCGTGGATTCCATCCTTCCCAATCCATGGATTCCATCCTTCCCAATCCGTGGATTCCATCCTTCCCAATCCTGGATTCCATCCTTCCCAATCCATGGATTCCATCCTTCCCCAACTCGCTCCAGGCTGGAGCAGCTCCACACGTTCCACGGCCAAATCCCCGGTGATGGATGCAAATGTCATCGCTTATTTTTGTGGGAATCTCATTGTTTGTTTTCCTTGGTTTTCCAGCATTAACAGCTCTCCCATCCCGCCTCCAGTTTTTCATCCTCTGCCAGAGGCTTCCCCTCTGGATTTCCCTGAATTATCTCAAAAACCTCGAATAATGGACTTTAAATGATTTTTCAAGGGCACTAGATTGGATTCTCCGGGCTGTGGGATTCCAGCCAAACAGGAGCACAGGAGCTCACTTGATTTTTGGCACGGCAAATTAAAATAATCCATGGAATTGCAGCTTCTCCGAGATATCCTGCATTGTATCTGGGAGCTCTTCATACTCCAGGCTCTTCACTGCCTGGGAAAAGTGGGCAGTGTTGGAATTTAGGGATGATTCTGTGGGTATTTTAAGTTCCCTTTTCCATTTTTACTGTCAGAACCTTAAACCCCAAATGCCAAAATGTGATCCTGAATCCATGGGTGTGTGAGCCTGGATATATGGAATATTATCCCAGGATTGGGAATTGGAGTGGCTCCCCTCATTTCCCCGGCATTGCCCGGCCCTGACCTGCCCCAGGCTTTAAGTCCAGCCTAAAAATCCCTGGAATACCAATAAAATATAATAAATAATAGATAATTATAATATAATTAATTATAATATAAATAATAGAAATAAATAGAAATAATAAACTATAATATTAATAATAATAGTAATAATAATAATTATTCTAATTATTATCACAATAGTAGTTGTAATTATAATAAATAATAAATAAATAGCCAATAAATTTCCCCACGCTTTGAGCTTCTCCAGCATGGAATATCTGGGATCAAACCGTCCCAAACCCAGCCCGTTTGGAATTTTCCCCCTTCAGCCTCAGTTCATCAAAAGCCTCTGCGGTTCCTTCTCCTCCTCCTAATGAAGGTGGAAATGTCCACGGCGAGGGGAATTTATGGATGAAGGAATTCCAGTGGCCATCATTCCATAATAAGGCTGACAGCCCCTTAAAATATTGCCCAAAAAACCTTGGAAAAGGCTCCAGCAGCTCCCTGGAAGGTGACCCAAATATTTTATGGAGTGGGCTCTGACGACCTTCCCTTATTTATGAATTTTTAAATGAGCGGGATCTGTTTAAAGGAGGAGGAAAAAAAACCTGGGATATGAAAAAAAAAAAAAAAAAACCAACAAGAAAACCCCAAACCAACTTCAGATGGCGACTTTAACCTCCCGTAGATTGAAAAACATTCCATCTTTTTATACAAATTCCAATAAAAATCCTGTCTCCCGTGGATTTAGGGACTGCTTCCAATGCCACTTAAAAGCTGATTATTTTCAGGGCAGGTTTTGCACTCCAAAGCTTTTTTTTTTTTTTTTTTTCCCCCAATTATTTTTGAAATCTGTTTTAAAGGATAAAAATTTATTTGGATGATGTTTGGGACTGGGATAATTTCGCCCAGGAAAACGGAGGGAATTTTAATTTTAATTTTCCATCCACCTCCCACTCTCTCAGCTTGCTCCAAGCCCCATCCAACCTTGGAAAATTCCAGGGGTGGGGCAGCCGTGGCTGAATCCAGCTGTTTGGAATCTCCCTTTAGAGCAATCCACAGCTATCAGGAATGGTTAATCCTACAAAAAAACTGGGATAAACCAAGCCAGTGTTATCCAGATTCCTCCTCTGCCCATTCCAGCAGCTCCAGGCAGGAATTCCGCAGCCAGAAATGAGGAAAAAACGCTGCTTTTCCATCCGGGAGAGCATTTAAGGAATATTTTACATCAAAGCCCCTTCGTTCGCGTCTGGAGGGGTTATAAATGGGACAATCCCTCCTCGGGATGGAGCCCTTCAAACACCACAACATCAATATCCCGGCCCCTGCAAATCCAAGGAATATTTCTCCACGTCCACATCCCATTAATCACTCGGAAAGCCATTTATGGGCCCAAATTACCAAGTGCCAAAACGCCCCTGACAGGGAGGGAAATTTATCCCTCTGCTTTATTAATGTTCTATTTATTATTAGAAATCCAATAAATTCTTCCCAGATTGGGAATTTTAAGGGGAATTCTTCATGGCTTAGTCCCGTTTGTGCTGTGAATGCTGTGTGAAGAGGGAACAGGGGAGATAAACCTGAAAAAAATCCTTTAAAATCTTCTTTTTTTAGGATGTACTTGGTGGGGAAAAAAATCCTTTTTCAGTCTGGCAGCAGGGTCGGGATCAAATACAGAGATTCTGGGACCCCGATAGGAAAATTTGGAAAGGTCTTTAGCGTAATCCTTTAATCTGTTTGCCAGGAGATCCATGGAAAATGCTTTATTTACCCGAGCAAACAGCGGCTCCCATTTCCAACGGGAGGTTAAGCTGTTTGGAGAAAGGCTTGGGAGGAAATAATTCCGAGGATTTTAAAGCTTAAGGTGTCATTGTTTGGTTTTGGGGGTTTTTTTGGGGTTTTTGTTTTTTTTTTCAGTATTCTTTCCAAGGAGATCAATTTTCAGAGGGAGCAGAATTCCCTCAAATTCACCAGGAAGGGCTGAAAATCCTCAGTCGCTCCACTTTGTGGGGGACCTGAGTGGGAACGGGCCAGTTTGGGAACGAGGCTGGAATTGCCTGGAGCAGCAGCAGCTCCCGCTTTAATCCAGCTCCTCCAGCACATCCCGATTTTCGGGGGAGTGCCACCATCCCCTTTAGGCGTTCCAGGCATGGTTATCCAGCAGTAAATAAATAAATAAAACCCCTCCCCAGGCGCTGGAGTTCTGCCGGTCCCCGGGAAAAGGAAGAGGGGACATTCCCACCCAACCCTTCAGGATTCCCAAACCCTGTCGGGAGTGGCGAAGGGAGGAGATTCCCAGGCGAGTCCCCGGGAAGCTTTTGGCCACCAGATGCCCCCGCAGGTCCCTGCGGGATTCCCCAAACCCGTGGATTTTTGGGAAATCTCCAGCTCCTTTTGTGCCACCCTTTCCACCGTTCTGGAGGGAGGGATTTTTTCGGAAAGCTCCCACCGCACTGGAAGTTTTTGTGGTGAGCTGGGAATTCCCAGGATTTCCCCCCGTGCCCAGGATGGTGCTGGGGTAGAAGCAGGATAAAGGCAATGCTCCCAGCGGGTAAAGCTGAATTTTCCCCGGAATTCTGTGCCTCGGGGGCTGTCCCACGCAACTACAGAAGTGAATAAAATTGGGAAATCCTCAGGAAAACACCCTCGGAGTGCTCGCTCCGAGCTCCCCTGCCTCTCCTAAACCCCCGTGGAAGCCAGCTCCCGCTCCTCTCCGTGCTCCCAGTGCCTTTCCCTTCTCCAGAAATAAATCGGGATGTCTCTTGAACTCATTTGCGCTCCTCGCCGCCTTCCCCGCCTAACTCATTCCATATGCCCGCGGCTCTTTTCCGCCGAGCGCCTCCGCCCGGCTTCCCTCGCTCGCTTCCAAGCTCCTCAATTTTATGAACAATTTCCGAACAATTAGGATGTGGAGAAGTCCTCCGAGGAGGATCCCTGTGCCCCCCAGACAAAGCCATCCCGCCCGTTCCCGGCGGAGGAATCCTGGGATTCATAAAGCCGAGCTTTTTCCATCTCGGCGTTCCTCCTCCCGGAATCACTTTTGGGTTATTCCGGCTCCTTTTCCCGATTAGAGCCGCCGCTTCCCTGCGCTGCTCCCTTTGTCCCCGCGTTTATCCCGGCACACGCTCGTTTCGCGCAATTCCCAGCGCCAGGAAAAACATCGGGAGCGGAACCAAATCCGCTCCTAATGGGTCGAATAGCGGGCCTGCCGAAAGCCGCAATTTTCCAATCAGGGTTTGGATTCGGCACCCCGCGGCATCCCAACAGCTTTCCTACAGCCCCTTTCCTTTTCCCACCCCAACCAGGTCATTTTCCAATCAGCCCCATTACGCCGAATCCATTTATATTCCCCCCCAAAAAAACGCATAATGACGGGAATTAGCCCCAAGCCCCGGGGCTTTTTTTTAATCCCTCGCCTGTTAAGTGGAACCACATCTATCTCCGAGCGGGAATTCTTCCGGAGCCCGATGGAAATGGATTCCAAACAATGCATTCCTATTCAAATTCTCCTCCGTTTTAATCAAAAAAAGCTTGGATTATCTGCAGCCAATATCTCCGAAGGCAGCCTGGAGTCGGGCCCCTTCGCTGCCCCCCTGGTTTTTATGGAATACACGGAATATATGGAATTAATCCATCTGAATATCCAATGTGATGCCTAATGACTTTGGGATCATAACACAAGCGAGTTGTTTGCAGTCCATAAATAAGGAATGGCTTTTGCCGGGATTTCCCAAACCAAAACAGGCTTTGATTGGAAACAGGAGGCAGGTCCAGCTTTTCCTTTTTTCATGGCTGAGGGAGTTCGGGCTGGAAGGATGGAGCACCCACAGGCAGTGCTGGGCAGGGTTTGCTCCCAGTTCCCGCTAAACCACGGGATGATGGGAATATCTTGGCGTGGAGGGATGAGATGGGCTTTAAATCCTTTGGAATCCATCCATGATTCCATGATCCTGTCCCCACCTGCCTGGAGCTGCTGCTGGATCTTCTCCGTCCCCGCCATGTGGTTGTTGGCAGAAATTCTGTCTCCTCTCCCTGCTGGAAGATTTTTTTCTCCAGGATATCTTGGAGCTCTTCTCAGGGCTGGCTGAGCTTCCTTGAAATTCCCAAATCCCAATCCTGCATCACAATCCCTGGATTCCCTGTCAGAGATTGTCTAGAACAGGAATAAAATCTCCCTGATCATGAGGTGAGGGAACTTTCCCTGCCTGATCCCAGTCTCCATCCCTGGCTTTTCCTGGCTGGCATTCCCATCCCCCTGGCCAGTGGGAAATTCAGGAATCCTGCCTGGCTAAATCCATTTATTCCTCTGCACGCTCCTTGATTCCTGGAGATGCTGAGCCAGCTTGGCAATATTCCAGTATTCCAGTAAAATTAAAGATTAATTTCGCTCTAAATGCTCCATAATTTGATTTTATTAAAACTTTTACAAGGAGACAAAAGCGAGGGGGGAGTGGATTTTTCCCCCCCATCCCAAACATTTGCCAATAAATCCTTTACACCCCTGCAGGGTCAGGTACTCCACGGTTGGGAAACAAATTCCACGTTTAAAAAAAGTAAATATTAGGGAAAGGATGTAAAACTTTATTGGCACTGAAATTCCTACCCCCTTCTTCTCCTGGGAAGGCAAGAGCTGGATTTGATGGCCTGGAGCCTCTGGAATTGAGGTGGGATGAGAGGAGAGTCAGCCCTGGGAAGGGAAATTCCTCAACTGGAGATGGGAATTTTTGTTGGAACTGGCCAAGGATCCGCTCCCACTTTTTGGTTTTTATCGGGAGAATTTGTTTCCTGGGCGAAAGGAACTCCAGCAGTGCTCCCACAGCTCTTATTCCCACAAATCTCGAATATTGGATAATATTCCTCACCAAAAGCTGTTACAAGGTCCTTAAACAAGCCTTTATGGCCCTTCCAGGATTTATGTCCCGAGGAATCCCCGGGATGCAGATGTTTGATGTTATTCCAGATGTGTAAACCGATATTAATTGTACACATTTCCCCCCTGAAAAAACAGGGATTTTTTTTTCTTTTTTTCCCTTTTTCCCTTGGCTCTGGAAGCAGACATCTCATAATTCCTGCAGCAGGGAAAAAAAAAAAAAAAGGGGGGGATGAAAAATGTTTGTGCAGCTCGGCCTTTCCTTGGAAATGAAAATAAATGTCCCTAAATGCCATAAATTTCAATTCCTGCCAAGGCCAGAGCCCATCTCGGGACTGAATCCCGAGGAAAAATAGGAAACATTTGTTGGATCAGCCTGCTGAAAGCAGCGAGGAAATGATGTCACGGTCGGGAAAAATGAGGTTTTGGAAAAATCCAATTAATACTCCCGGCTTTGCTGGGGAAATTGGGATGGCTGGGAATGGAGGGTGCTGCTTCATGGCAGGGTTTTCCAGGGAATGTCACTAAATCCAGGGGTTTTTGGGGAGGAGAACACCCATCATCATCATCCTCAGTCCCACCTGCTGTGGCCGTGCCTGGCAGGACATTGGGATCCAGGGATAAATCCCAAATAAATCGCTGGGGGTTGCATCCCAGCATGCTGAGCTGCAGGATTTTCCAGCCCCAAATCCATCCCTGCATCCCAAAGAAGGCAGCTCAGTCCAGGATAGCTCTGCCTTCCCCTGGGATTTGCCAAACATTCCGGCATCTGGAGCAAGGGACATTCCCTTTGATTATTTCCTGATGAGGTTTATTCCATTTGTTATCCTTAAGGCTCTCCTTGTTTTCCCTTCTCTCCCTCTGTCCTTCTCTTTCATCCCAGAATTTCTGCCCATTTGTCAAGCACAGGATCAGGGAGAGGGAAAAAAAAGAGATTGGAATATGTCACCAATAAGGCTTTTTTTTTTCCTCCTTTTTTTTTTTCCCCTTGTTTTGGGGGTGCCCAGAAATCCCCCAAAAATCCTGCAGCAGGGGAGTGGGAATTCTGGTGGGATCCCACCTGGAATCCTGCAGGGATTCTGGACCAGAATCACACCGAGGCTTTTTTTCATTTGCCAATGAAAGCAGTTCCATTTAAAAAAAAAAAAAAATTGAATTGCAGAAGAAAAGAGAAACTCTTCACACTTCAGGGTCAAGCTCAGCTATTGATTCCAGCTCGGGAAAAGCACGGATTTCCCCTTTCTTTTTTGAGGGAACGTCAAAACATTTCACTGCAGACTCGGTAAAACATTTGACATTTCCCAAGCAAAACCTTTTGTTCCCAAAAGCGTTTGTTTATTCCCGATTTGACCCGAATTAAGGAACAAAAGAGTTCAATAATTCGGGAAAACCAAACTAAGCCCTGGGGAGGGTTCAGCGTGACACAGTTGGGCTCGGAGATTTTTCTCCCCCCCCACAAAAAAAAAAGTTGGGATTCAAAATGTGCCGGGATTTTTTGACCAAAAAATCCAGGACGGGCTCAGCTTTTCCAAAGTTTTTGTGGTGGGGGTGGGGGGATCCCGGTGTTCCTTCCTTGGGATGGGAACGGGGAGGGGGCCAGGAGCCCTCTTGGATGGTGGGACAGCACATGGAAGTGGAGAGTGAGGAGATTTGATGGGAAATTAAGGAAAAATCCTTCCCTGGGAAGGTGGGGAGGGACTGGAATGGAATTCCCAACTATCTGAGGCTGCCCCATCCCTGGAAGTGTCCGAGGCCAGGTTGGAAGGGATTTGGATTTTTTCCCTGAAAATTCAGCTCTGGCCCCATGTCACCACTCCAAGATTCTGGAATTATCCCGCTCTGGGGTTCTGGTATTATCCTGCTCTGCGATTCAGGAATTATCCCACTCTGGGATTCAGGAGTTATCCCACTCTGGGATTCAGGAATTATCCCACTCTGGGATTCAGGAGTTATCCCACTCCGGGATTCAGGAATTATCTCACTCCAGGATTTAGGAATTATCCCGTTCTGGGATTCAGGGATTGTCCCACTCTGGGATTCTGGGTTTATTCCACTCCAGGATTTAGGAATTATCCCACTCCAGGATTCAGGAATTATCCCACTGTGGGATTCTGGAATTATCCTGCTCCAGAATTCAGGAATTATCCCACTCCAGGATTCAGGAATTATCCCACTCTGGGATTCAGGGATTATCCAGGCACTCCAGGATTCAGGAATTATCTTGCTCCAGGATTCTGGAATTATCCTTCTCCAAAATTCTGGAGTTATCCTGCTCTGAGATTCAGGAATTATCCCACTCTGGGATTCAGGAATAATCCCGTTCTGAGATTCAGGGATTGTCCCACTCTGGGATTCAGGAATTATCCCACTCAAGGATTCAGGAATTATCCCACTCTGGGATTCTGGAATCATCTCACTCCAGGATTTAGGAATTATCCCGTTCTGGGATTCAGGGGTTGTCCCACTCTGGGATTCTGGGTTTATCCCACTCCAGTGTTCAGGAATTATCCTGGTCCGGGATTTAGGAATTATCCCACTCCATGATTCAGGAATTATCCCACACCAGGATTCAGGAATTATCCCAGTGGATCAGTGGGGAATTTAATCCCGGGAGATAACGAACCCCAGCTCCTCCCAGCACTTGTTGGCATTTCTCAGGGAATTTCTAGGAATTATTTGGAGATCTGGCTCCTTCCAGGTGCTTTAATTAACTCCAGTGCTCCTGGGACACCTTGGAATCCGGGAATGTGCAGCCCATCCCAATTTTCCTCCCAGGAAATGCTTTAGGAAGCATTTCTCGGTTTTCCCTCCAAATTGGGGAGTTTGTAGGGAAGAGTTGGACCAGGTGAGCCAATACCAACAATGCTTAAATCAATTTAAACCAAAAAATTATGGAAAATATTAAATTACATTTGATTAATTAATTAATTAATATTTAATAGTAGCCTGATTTTATTCCAGTTTAATATATATCCCAATTAAAATAAATTCTGGGGTTCCACCAGTTAAAATGTAAACTGGGATGCTACCAGTTAAAACAACTGGTTTTCCCCAGGATTTATGAATAAGTGACTTCCACAAGCGCCTGGGCACGTTGATGCAAATTTCCTGCACGATTCCAGGGATTAGCTGGAATTCCTTCAGGATCCTGGCGTGGATCACCACCATCCCATCCATCCCCTCTGCTCATCCTCGATATTCTCTGATTTCCCAGCTCTGGAGGGAAGAAAATCCCCCCGGGATTAGATCTGGGGTTTGTGGGCACCTTCTGGTGCTTTGGGTGCCTCATTTCCCGGTGGGCAGAGAATTCCAGGGCTCAGGTTTTGTCCCTAGGGAAGGCTGGGGACCCTGGGGCGCCTTCCATCAGATTTTCCCAGTGGATGGAGCGTGTTCTGCATGGAATCCATCCCCCCTGGACTATCCAGCATATCCATTTTACTAACCAGGATCCAAGGAAATTTAGGAGCCTGGCTTAATTTGGGAAAATTCATCCCACTTAAGCATTTTTCCATGTCCTGCCCAAGCTGGTTTCTGATTTATCAATGGCCTATTTCCCATCTATCCCGGCTTTCACTCCATAAATCACATTCCTGGCTGGAGAAACGCCGGGTTTTTTACAATCCAATAACATAAAATTTAAAAAAAACCCCAACCCTCATCTCTTTCTCTTTCAGTATTTTCTGTGGAATATTGAACCATCACTTCCAATAGTGGTGACTCCGAGGGTTTGGGGGATGTCCTGGAGGTCGGAGCACAAAGTGAATTAAGGATTAATCTTCTCTACAAGTAATCCTCCATAACTGCCTGGATTTTTTTTTTTTTTTTATCCTTGCTCCTGGTTTTTTTTTGGGGGGGAAGCAAGCACTGCATGGAGAGGGAGCAGCCCTTCCCTTCCAGCCCTTTCCACGCAGCAGGGGAGGTTTGGAGCCTGATTTTGGGAAGAGCTCCCTGAAAAAACAAACACGAGGCTCCAATCCCTCTTCCCATTCCCGAGGGCATCCCAGCCATTCTCTCCAGCAGGCTCCGGCCGGGTGGAGCTTTTCCAACAAGGAAAATGAACATTTTGGGAGGTTTGTTGTTAGTTTTGTCCCATCCCGAGCTATTCCCAAAGATTTTCAAAGGGGAAAAAAAAAATCCTGGCTTCCCAGAGGAAACTTCCATGGATTTAATGAGCTCCCGGGCTCTCCCCATGGCTGGTTATTTATGGGGTGGTTCCATGAGGGATTGGCTAATGGATATGGAGAAATGGCTCTGGAGGAGGGTGGGATGCCTGAGCTCTGTGGGGATGGGATGTTGGGCTCTTTCCATCCCAAAAAACGGGGTGAGGAAAAAAAAAAAGAGGGAGAAAGTTGCTGGTTTGTGATGTCAAAGGGAAAGGGAACGGTTTGCTGGCAAAAATTCCCAAAAAAAAAAGCAGGATGATGGGAATGATCCAAGGCTGAATCCCACCACAGACCTGAGGGTCAGGCAAAGATCCAACGGGATAATTAAGGGAGGGATCCGTGGTTTCACCTGGAACACAGTCTGAGCTGAAAACACTTTCACTGGGAGGTTTGCACACGGCAAGAGAAGCAGCTCAGGCTCTGAGGGTATTGTGGAAAACTCATCCTCCCAAACCATTTTAAAGCAATTCCAGAGGAATCAGCAGCAGCATCTGAGGGGGCTCTGCCAGGCCCCAGCTGGGTGCAGAGGCTTTGAAATGGAAACAACTCAGAAATTCCTAAAATATTCCCCCCCAAAAAAGAGGCATATTCGCTTTTCCCCCAGCTCTGGTCTTGATTTTCCAGGCTGGAGGAGGAATGTTGTTGAATTTTATGGGAAGTGATAGTGGGACTCTCTGGAAGTGGCCGTAAAAGATAACAGATTTTGTTTTAAAGGCAGATAAAAGTTATGGGCCCGTGTTCCTTGGAGCAGGAATTTCCTTGGATACCCATAAAAACGTTGGTTATGAAGCATTTCCTGAGGAATGGCTCTAACCCCGAATGATCCTGGTTATTTGCTGAGGAAAATGGGTTTTATCCCCAACAATAAACCTGTGGAGATTTATTAACCTGGGAAGCACATTCCAGGCTCCAGTCTGCTCCCAGCCCTCGGAATTAATACTGTGGATAGAGTGAAAAATCCCTCTCCTGCTCCAGAGCCATTCCCTGCAGAATGCATCCCATAAAAGTTCCCTGAGCTGGATTTTCCCAGTCTTTGCCTGGGTCCTTCATTCCCAAAGCCCAGGCTCTGTTTTAATGGGAATATTTCCTCTGGATCACATTACTCTGGCATTATTCCCTGCAGGAAAAACAGGGAAAAGGCTGGGAAAGGGAATATTTGAAACATCCCATTGGTGCTGTCAAGGTGTTCCCAACCCTCTTTGCCTCATCCAGAGCCTGAGCCCTCGGGAATTCCATGGAAAAATCAGTGGGAGAGGGCGAAGGGAAGAGTTAAGGCATCTCCTTTCTCCACAGCAACAAAAGCACAGGGAATCCCCCAAAATATTCCAGCCTCACCTTCCCTGGGATGTCTGGAAAGGAACTGAGGAAAAGCACAGGGAAACCCAAAATATTCCAACCTCAGCTGGCCTCGAATGTCTGGAATGGAAATGGGGAAAAGCACAGGGAAACCCCAAAATATTCCAGCCTCAGCTAGCCTGGAGTATCTGGAATGGAGGTGGGAAAAAGAACAGGGAACCCCAAAATATTCCAGCCTCACTTTCCCCAGGATGTTTGGCATGGAAGTGGGGAAAAGCACAGGGAACCCCAAAATATTCCAGCCCCAGCTGGCCTGGGATATCTGGAATGGAAGTGGGGAGAAGCACAGGGAACCCCCAAAATATTCCAGCCTCAGCTGGCCTGGGATGTCTGGAATGGGAGCCAGAAAAACTACCAGGAGTTCCCCAAAATATTCCAACCTCACTCTCCCTAGGATTCTTGGAATGGAAAAGGGGAAAAGCACAGGGAACCCCAAAATATTCCAGCCCCAGCTGGGGTGCTTGGAAGGGGAGCAGGAGGGTTAGCAGAGGAATTGGGGTTTTGGATAAATCAGCACATTCTGCCCCTAAAACCCCTCTGTCTGTGGAACGGGAGCTGGGGCAGGCTCGAGCCCGGGTTTTGCAAAGCTTGGCTCGAGTGCACGGCCCAGCTTTACGGCAGGGCAGGTAATTAGTGTTCCTAATCCGTTTGTGAAGCTCAGGCGACTCCAGAGCGCCGGGCACTCCAGGAAAAAAAGGGGAATTTTATTTTTTTTTCCTTCGGGATGCATGCGAGTGCCAGCGGAACATCTGCACCCAATCTAGGCTCTGCTCAGCCCCCAAATATTGTTGTGGTTATGGGCAATTCCCTTAAAAGCCGATCCCTTTCCAGCCCCTCGCCACTCGGGATGAAATGTTCCCTGTTCCTTTAACTCTTTTTAGGGCTGGGGCTTTTTTTGAAGTTAAAACTCCACATTCGGCATCCTCCTACCCCACTGCTGCTTCCCTGCAACAAGGGAGTATTGTTCAGGAACCTTTGTGCTTACTCAATCCTTCCAACCCCAAAAGCAAGCCTTGAGGTGGAGAGGGATCCGTGGTGTTTGGAAAACAATGGGATTCCTGACAGCTTTTCCATAAAAATCGGTGTTTTGATATTGCCTGGGAGACGGGAGGGAATTCAATCCCGGAGCGAGATGGAGTTTGACGGCTCTGGGAGCTCTGTCTGGCATGGAATTTTTCCTGGAGGTGATTCCCAGGCTGGAGAGAACCAGGTGGCCCCGCCTCATCCTAGGCGGAATGAAGGGAAGGGGCAGGGAGCTCCTGGAGGTGCGAAATTCCTTGGGATGAGCCCAGCAGGTGAAAAGCCAGGAATTCCTCCCATCCTTCCGCGGCCTCCCTCGGTGGTTTCTCACCTCCACCCTCAGCCTTGCTGGAGGTCTCCAGAGCATCCCAGAGGGATGGAATTCACCCAGGATCCAGGCTGGGAATCCCTCCTGGGTGTGCTTCCCAACCCCACTGACGCAGGACCCTTTGCTGCCGATCCTGGGCGGAGTGCTGGCTTTGAGGGACGTGGAAATCACCGGCTGCCTCCAAAACCAGCCAGCTTCCTGCCAGAGGGAATTTTATTCTCCCTTCCCTTTGTGTCTCCCTTTCCCTAAACCTCTGGTTTTCCAGGAGAGGCTTTGGAGCAGCCTCACCCATAACCTGACCTCGCCTGCTGTCACATTTGCATCACCCGACCTAAAAATATGGCTCTGGCAATCCGAGGAAGCCAAGAGACAAATTCCCTGCAGGAAAAGTTTGGGCAGCCAGGATTCTCCAAGGCTGCCTGGTTTATTCCCACTTTATCCCCCGGGAGCCCCAAGGAATGTGGAGCCTCCTCTCTCCTCCTGGGCACAGGAAAATCTTTGGCAAAATGTGCCCCTCACTGTCCCATGGGGCAGGGGTACTTTAAACCGTGGGTTTTTCACTTCCCAGGGATTTCTCATGGATTCATGAAGCTGGGCAGCTCCAGGACGAGCTCCGAGCTCCTTCCTGGCAAAGGGAGGCGTTCCCTGTGGGAAGGGGTGGTGGGGTGGGGCAGAGGGAATCACAGCGCCTGAGAAATGAGCAGGGACTGGTTTAGGGCCGCTTCCCAAGGTTTAGGAGTCCAACCTAAGCCCGTCAATCCAGCCCAGCTCCTCTTCCTCGCATCCTCGAGGTTGGGACCGAGGGAGGCTCCAGCCAGCCCCGAAATGAAAAACGTAAATACGGAATATTGAAACCAGACCTGCTCCGCGGAGGAACTTTGACATCGCCACGAATCCGAGGAAGAAAGGGAAAGCTCTGGCACAGAAATCCCGCATGACATCATTTTCTGGGATCGCGGTGCCAGAACGGGGCTATCTCCGGGAGTGAAAGCGCTGCTGCTCCTTGCCAGCTCCATATAACTTAGGGATTAACAGGACTTTGGTGTTCCTGCGGCAGGAGGAGGGATGGCAGGGAGGAGGGAGGCTTTCCCCGCGGGAATGATTGAATTCCTATCAGTAACAACGAGGAAGAGAAGGTCTGTCAGCCCTGTCGTTGATCTTCCTTCCCAGTTCCTCCAAAATCCATTGGAAGCTCCTGCGAGGAGCCAGCCCCAAACCCACAGAGCTGCTTGGTGGTGGAGTGAAACTGTAATTAGGGCTCAGGGAATATTTCGCTGCCATTTGTCATCCCCAGTTTTCTACAAATCGTGGAGAGTTCCGTCAGAACTCCTGCAGCCGTCCAGACCCAGGGAATGGCTGATCCCACACATCCCAGAGCGATCCTTGGTGCTTTCCCTGGAAACCTTCCCGTTCCAAACCTCTCCCAGCAGCTCCGGGGGAGAAAAGCCCCTTCTCCAGCCCCTCGCTGGGAAATGAGGTGGGATTTTCCCTGGCCACGGGCTGGGAGCAGCAGAAAACTTTCGGGGAAGGTTTCCAGAGGTAAAAAACCTGCTGGATTCCCCGAAAATGAAAAAAACCCTATTAAGAGGGAAGGTTATGAAGTGCCTGAGGGAGCTGGGAATCAAATTCCCGTTTCCAAGCGCAACTTAAGGAGTTGCGGGCAGGTTTACAACCCTGCAAATGAGGGAGGGGGATTTGCAGCTTCTCCGGAGAGCCGGGCAGGGATTTTTCCAAGTTCCTGCACAACGAGGAGGATTTAGCTCCGTGGAACCCGAAGGATTTGCACCAATCTGGCTTCGGGAATTTTAGGCCGGCTCTTTTCCAGCCTTCGGCAGCTTGGGATCATCCCCGGGGTGATGAGCCTGGATGCCCCCTGATCTCCGAGGGGATCCCCCCAGCCCCTTCCAGCTCCCCCAGCCCCAATCCCGGGGAAAGCAGATCCTGTGCTGGTGCCAAACATCTGCGAGCCCCGCTCCCCCAGCCCGTTCCTGCAGCGGAGGGACGGGTTTAAATCCTTGGGATTCCAATCACGCCGGGAAGGAAATCAATCTGGGCTCCACCAGCAGGTCTCCAGTAACATTCCCCATCCTGCCCCGTGCTCTCCAAAGGGTGCTAAAGATATATGGAGCAGGCAGAGCTGATGGAAACGGTCCCAGCCTCGTTTTTTTCGAGGTTGAAAACCTCATTCCATCAGCGTTCCGAGGGACGGGATGGATTTTGACAGCACCGTGGCTGCAGAAGTGTCAGAGCTGATTGTTTCCACCCCCCTCGCTCTGCTCCCATCAATTCCAAAAGTTCTGCTCCCATCAAGTCCAATTTTCCCTGGATTCTGTCAGGGTCTCACCTCACCCTGCCTGAAAACCCCATTTTATTTTATTTATTTTAGGGAATTTTTTTTTTTTTGAAGAGGGGGTGTGTGTGTCTGCTCCCAGCATTTTTTCCATGAGCTGAGGTGCACGGGGCAGGCACAGAATTCCCCCAGGGATTTTCCCTGTGCTCCCGTGGGAATACAGGTCCCGAGGGTGTTTTCCCACCCAGCAAAGCTCCTCCTTTATCCCTCCCCCCCAGGCCACCATGTCCTGTTCCCTCCTAACAGGTGCCAGCCGGTTTAGGAACTCTGGATTGGGAATTTTGGTGTCTCTGCCTTCCCCAGGAATTCCGCTGGGCACAGGGAAATATTTGAGGGGATGTTTTAAGAGAAAATCTCTTCTCCGCTGGAAATCACGAAAATTATTTTGAATCCCAAAATCATTTTGAAAACGACTTTGGATCACACCCAGGGAGTGCCCGGGAGCGGCCAACTCTGCCCCGTGGCTGTGGCCGTTCCTCCAGGGTTTTGGAAGACCCACGGGAAGTTTTGGAAGGGAACAACTGAGGTGCCCGTGCAGCATCCTGGCAGGACACGAGTGGAAAGCTCTGATTCCAGCTTCGCTCACCCCAGAACCCCCAATCCCACACCCGCAGGGATTATCCTGGCTTCAGCAGGGCCGAATTTTGAGGGCAGAGCCGAATTTTGCCGCGCTGCGTTTGGCATCTCGCTCGCTCCCCCGGCCCCCCACCACCACCCAGGCGCCCTCCCCGCAGAAATCCCGGCGTGTTTTCTCCTGCCAGGACCTTCCCTCCCCC
>JAOTQZ010001516.1:1236792-1256437 GCA_026546895.1 Pogonocichla stellata | reverse complement strand
AGGGTGGGCACTCCCAGCTGGATGGCACCGGAAGTGGTGAGAGGAGAAGCCTACGGCCCCAAGGTGGACATCTGGTCGCTGGGGATCATGGGGCTGGAAATGGTGGAAGGGGAAGCTCCTTATCAGAGGGAAGCCCGTCTGAGGGTAAGGTGCAGCTTCTAAAGGGGGCTGCGTGTGCTGAGAGCTGTTGTGGCTAGGAAAGGAGCAGCTGCAGTGTCCTCTTCCATTTCTTGTAGGTTTTTGAACTGATAGAAAGGAACGGGCCCCCAAAGCTGCAGAAGCCCAGGCAGCACTCGGCTCTCCTGCGCGACTTCCTGCGGTGCTGCCTGCAGGCAGACGAGGACAGGCGCTGGTCTGCCCAGGAACTGCTGCAGGTGAGAAGAAGCAAAGCGGCCAAAGGGCCTGCCAGCTGAGGAGCCGCGCACGAAGGGATGAAGAGGAGGGTGGGCCACGTGGGCCTGGGTGAGACAGGTGCGGCACAGGAAGGCCGAGGGGCAGATGGTGCCCTCGGTCCTCTTTGTGCATCTTCCCGGGAGCCGGAGCAATCCTGCTGGAGCCTGTGGTCTTGCCAAGTAACAAGGAATCCTATCTTTTGAACGTTTTTCCTCTGGGCAGCATCCATTTGTGACCTCAGGCGATCCTGCCTCCAGCCTGGCTGCTCTGATCATCTCAGCCAAGCAAGTGCAGGAAGAGCGGAGAGGAGATGCTTACGCCTGAGGACGACCCTGTGCCCCGCCAGCTGAGAGGAGTGGAGAGGGGATGCATGCCGTTCAGTGCGAGATTCAGCCCTCCTCTGAATTTTCTTAGGTGCTCTGCCAGAGATAGGACATTTCATGTTTTGTGATTTTTTCTGTTTAGGTATGTTCAATTTAAAACTGTGATTTATTTTTTTCTTTAATTTATATATTGATAAATTATGGAAAATTTGGAAGTTTCTTTGACTGACTATAGTCCCCAGATTGCCTACTTGATGATGAATTTTTTAGCTAAGAATAAAGTATTGTTTATATAGTTGCAGTCTGAGATATATTTTATGTGAAAATTGTTGTATCGTCATATTAAGGATTAAAATATGAGAGGTAAAGCTGTGATACAGCAGAACTGTTCATATGTGCGGTATAAGCCGTCAGCCTGAACAGGTCGCCTGGAGGACAGAATAGTGGAGATGTAGCAGTAGCTAGAGGATACTTTGTTGCAATACTTAGTTTCAGCCGGACTGGCAATAAAATTCTGAAATATCCCCAGTGACGGAAGACTCCCTTCCTTGCCATGGTGTAGCTAAGCAGTACAGTCCCTGTCAGAGGCCCACAGAACATGCTTGGGGGAGCAGCTTTGCTTATCTGAACTGGGGAATGCCCATGGGCAGCTAAGACAGACTCCCGGGTAATGTACACCAGGTAATGAGCACACGTTCAGGACAACACCGGGAGGGAGATGTGCAGTCCTTCCTGGGCCTCTTGTCCTAAAGGTGTGAGGGTGGTCAGCAGGAATCACCATTTTGTTCCCACCCTCCTTGCACTATGTTTCCTGTGGGATGTAATGGCATTCTCACAGTGACATCCAGCCCTTCCTCCCTGCTTCCCATTTCCCCATTTTCACCCCAGACCCACCCCAGGGACCCTCTGGGCCAGCCTCATCTCCCACGGGTGTGTGCAGCCACCAAGGCCTCCTGCAGAGCCCCGTCCCACTCCGCTGCCTCCTTGGCCTGCTCCGTGCCTGGGCTGCGCCGCCGTAGCCGGGTGCTGGCGTGTCACACCTGTCGGTGACCAGCCGGATGGAGGAGCCCCCAGCTCGCCGCCCCAGCACTTTCCCTGCCGTGAAACGTTGGCTCCATTTCGACTCTGTCTCCTGGGACACCCACAACGAGGGGCTGCTCACGGACTGGATGCTCCTTGAGTGGTGCCCACAAGCCTGATTTCCATGCCTCCCCACTCCTCCTACCTCTAAGGCTGCCTCAGCTTTCTAAACACAATTTTCCCTCGTCTAATGGCTTCTTGTGCTTTACTTAATGCAAGCAGGAGTACATGCTTTTGATTGTCTTTATCCTAGAGTTAATAGAAATAAGTTGAAGTACTCCTATACTTTAAAACTTGAAGCCATTTAAAACTTGAAGCAACTGAAAAAAGTAGAGAAGCTTTCTGTGCAGCTTTTAAGTTAATTTGCAAATCTCCTTCCTCTTCACTCAGTTTCAGCATATCTGTTGATTGTCCTTGGCTGTCACCTTTTAAGCTTCATCAATTGTCTATAGATCTGTAAAAAAACCAGGCAGATTCACTGTACTTTGTGTTTTACCTCTTTTGGAAAGGCTGAGGCCTTTGTGACCTTCTCCTGTCACCTAGACTTTGATTCCCATCCTGGCTCTGGCTAAGAGTAAGACAAATTATTTATTTATATTTATTAACTGCTAGCAAGATTTGCTAGCAAAGGTCACAGTTAGAGCTAAGCATGATGCTTCTCTCCCTCCCTTGAATACACAAGACGCCCTTTTGTGTCTAGGCCTGGTGATTTCCAGGAGCACCTAAGCCACTGCCAAGGAGAAACGTCTCCTATTGCGGGGTTTGACACTGATTTTTTGGTAGGATTTTCATCTGTATCTACAGTGAACTGGATCTTTGACATGAAGTGTCTTCAAGCAACATTTCTAAGCAGAGTGGGCAGTGAAGTTCAGATACTAATGAGTTGTGGTTGTTTTAACTCTGTGTAACATATGGTACAATATCACAAAACATGTTATTTTTGAGTGTTTCAGGCATTTAAAATTTAGCCTTACTTTTGTCAACACTTTTCTTTCTTCCCTTCAGAAAGCTGCATGCCCAAGCACTAATTTCTTTCTCAGTTTTCTGAAACTTTACCAATATACAAGTTTAGTACTTTACAGTCAGCTACCGAAATAAAATAGGAACACATGATGAAATTTCAGCTTCTAAGGAGTAGTGTATGTTGGGGTGGGGAGAAGGGGAAGAAGGGAAATTATTTGAAAATAAATTAAATTTAAGAACAGAGCCCTCATCCAATATTCCAGTATTTGAATATGAGACTAAAAAAAAAAATATTTAATTCTTTCATGTTACAAGCTGCACAGAGGAATACTGGAACTTTTTCATAAATTTGCCAAGGCTTGCTACTTCCTTGAGGGCCCTTGTCTTCCTGAGAATGTGATACCTTTGCTAGTATAAATCTAGCGGCTGGAAAAACACTCTTTCTTCCTTGTTTTCCCTTTACGAATTCTGTGCAGGATCTACAGGGCAGTCTCTGAAAATGTACCTCTTTGGTTTTGGATTGAACAGGCCCAGCCTTAGATCATAAGATGCCTATTGTCAATGTCTTGGTGCTTAGGGACCAGTGTTTGCTTTGTATCATTCTGATGTAAAATGGACGCCTTGAACTGAAAAAGGATTTAAAAGTCTTAGTGCAAATTCAGTGACTTGAAAGTTAGTGACTCCAAATATTCACTTTGCAGACACTCAGGCTCAGAAGTGTTTATTTTTATTACCTAGTCACATTTTATCTAGACGTAAGAATTTATTTATTATTAATTTTTTACAGTATATATATGAAGCAAACCTGCTAGTGAACCATACCAAATTTTCATTTGGGTAGTGTGTTTTACCTGTGACCTTACTGTACAGTGCGGACTGGGAAAAAACCACACCTTTTGCTCTTACCTGTCAGGGTAAAAACCCTTCATCCTCTGTGTCCCAATACATGGACAACAGAACCTTAGCTCAAACTTAGCAAATTGACAAGTACACAAATGACTTCTTTATTCAAACCTCAATTACATTTTATATGGATCCAAATTTTCTTTTTTTTTCCTCAGTAATTTCTCTTACAAATGTCGTGATTTGCTGTTAAAACCCATAAACATGTACAATTACCTTTTTATTTAGATATGATGAACGGATAAAGGCAGATCAAAGGAAAGCATCAAAAATTAGAATAAAAGAAAATAAAGGTAGTTTCACTCCCTTTTTTGCTCTTATTACCCCCAACTTTGACTTGATACATTCTTAAGCATGCCCCATTCTGTTTCCTTTTCACTGGCATACAAATACATGAAAGGAAAACTGACCTCCCAGCCTTTTAAAAATGAGAATTTTCCCATAAAGATTTTGGGATTTTCACTTTTTTTTTTTTAATTAAATTTATGTATGACTTAATAGAAAACAAATGAGAAGAATCCATTTCATCCATGTTGGAAGCCAAGTTGATGGGGTGAAATTGGGGATCTCCCTCTTCTGATTCTGGAGAGGAAACAGGACTCGTGGGTATCCGTATAATTTTACGTCAAAGCATTTCCTTCCAAATTCTGGGTTTTTTTTTTAAACTGATATTTGGGTGTAGGTTAGGTTCCTCAGGCGGCAGGAAGAATTTCCTTCTGGCACAGCAGGCAGTGGTCCTGCAGAGAACGCCAGGAGCAGCCCAACCGCCCAACGGCCCCAACTGCCCAACCGCCCAAAGGCCCTGCGCCCCTCGCCCTGCGCCCCTCGCCCCGCGCCCCCGCAGCACCGCCGGGCTCCCCCACTCCTGCTCTGGTCCTGGCCAAGCTCCTGCCCGAAGCACCAAGCTCTCAGCATGGACCACAGGAAGGTACTTGTAGAGAGGGAGAGCTTCCCTCTACGCGGCGAGTGTTCAACGTGATTGTAAGAGCCGGGTAATTTTACATTACAGTACTGTAATTGCTCAAATGAGAAGGGTTTTTCATCTGTTCTTTCACCTAGAATAAAACTGACAGAGAGAAGGAAGAGGAGTTTTTAGTGCAAAATGTTCCACCAACTCCTGGGTCACCTTCCACTGTAGCTGTAGCAGAGTACAGTAATCGTCAGTCCACTGCCACTGTCTCTGGGAGTCTGCTACCAAATCAAGAAGAGATGCAAAGCATCACAAGTGAAACAGATGGCGCAGCAGAGGCACAGAATACTGCAGGGCACATACAAGATCTCCAGTCTGAGCAAAATATTTCTTCAAAAAGTTCTGATGCAAGTGTCAGCTCCAGTAGTGGTAATCAATCAGAGCCAGAGCATACTGAAAATGGTAAAGCAAAGGGTAAAAAGAGCTGTCTTCATCCTAAGCAACTCTCATTTTACCATTGGGGATGTATCTTCATTCTGTTATAGTTTTGCTGCTAGGAAGTGAATTTTTGTAGGAAATAGTAGCCTACTGTCTACTTCAAATGTGTGGAAATGGTGTAACCATCTACTGAATAAAATAAAACTGCCAGGAAGCTTCTTGGCCTTTTGTTAGGAATTGTGATGATTTCAACGAGGGAAAAAAGTATATAAGAATGATTATACTGGACCTGACAAGAAAGGCCCAGAACAAGCTGTAATACATTGTGTAAGGAATATTTATTGTAGATGAAAGTATTGAACATGAAAGTACTTTGAGTGCCCTGCTTAGAAGCAGAAGATGCTGTTTGTTGCTTAAAACTTGATTCCCTGTAAGCTATTTAATTTGGGGGAGAAAGTGCCAGTTATTGCAAGTTTGGGAAACCATTGCCCCTTGTGAAGTTAATGTTCTGAAAAATGGAAATCAAGGTGATATCAAACATTGACCTCTTAGCTAAGTTTCACATTCTGATGTGATTTTGAGGTCCTGAGGCCACCAGAGAGAAGATGATATAAACACATCCAACACTTGTGCACATGATATCAGTGTACTGCTGCCTGCTTTATAACTGTTGGCAAGGCTGGGTCCAACAGCTTTTTTGTGAAAGTGATTGGCTCTTTTGCAGTTCCTCAAAAATACAGCTGTTTTCGTTGTGCTGTAGTGCCTAAAAAAATTTTAACATTGGGGAAGAAAATACGTGTCTGACTATACTCCTGAGATGACAGAATTGTTTTCTTCATGCAAGAGATTTCAGTTAACAATTAACTGAATTTCACCTTAAGGTGTGCTGCTATTATGATTCACTTGGAAGTGTTTTAAAAGAATGCAACAAAATATGTTTTCTTCAGCAAAGGTGTGAGTTGAAAGAGGTCAATAGGCAGCCTTCAATAAATATATCTCTATTGCTTTGTTAATCACAACTGTACATACTTTGACAAAAACACACAGAAATGCAGGTGCTTTTTTGTTGTTGTTGCTGTTATTTTTGTTTCTGTCTACTTTTTGGGGTCTTTTTCCTCCTTTATAGTGTTTAGAGGCCAAAAAAACCTTCAAAATGCTCAGGGAAGAGACAACTCCTCCAAAAAGCAGAAAACAGGCCTCAAAACCTCTGTGAACATCAAAAAGAAGAATAAAAGTAGTAAGTACAGCAGCTCAGTGTGAAATTAAATATGTGAAAGTACCATGTCATTTGTTTGAAATTAATATTAAAAGAGGCAAACAGGAGCTAGGACATAATAATCAGACTTGCAAAGTCTTTTAAAAAATATGTAGCTCCATAACGAGAAAGATGTGGATAATTTTGGCACTTACATGAACACATTACAGTGCCTCTTTGCCTTATTTTCTGATGCAGGCAATTTATTTATGGCTGTGATTCTAAAGCAATAAGTGCACTGCTGTCGTGATCCAGTTGGAGAGTAGAGTGGACTGTGGCTATACGAACCTTGAGCAGCTGGATCCTATTCAAGAATCTCCTTCCAGGAAGTGTGTCCCTACCCTACCTCCTTATGTTCATGCACACATGCTTTCAGTTAAATACTTGCCATTTTTCTGAATGGATTGTGGAGCCACAGTCTGCTACTTTTATCAACCTTCTAGGTGTGTAGGACCTTGGTTTCCACAATTCCACAGAACAGATCTGAGTCTACGTGCACAACAGCTAACTGGCCAGTGTTTCCAGTGCAAGGTTTCCCTTTTCCAGCTCGCCAGAATTAGAGGGGCCCCAGTACAGACCTGTTTTATGGTCCTGTACCTGGGCACCTGTGGTGCTGTGTGCCAAGCTGCTACACCAGGATGGATTCTGTCATGTTAGAGTGAGACAGCTCCTGGTAAGCTTTGGGTTGGGTGGGAAAGTTGCTTTGTTTCATAACAGTCTACCTTCTCACAGGAAAGTGTGGGCAAAGTGGAGAAAGGGAGTCTGATCTAAAAGAACACAATAAGCATTTGCCCAAAGGTTGCAAATGGAGTTTTCAAGTGTGTAAGTATCTTCTTTGAAACATGCCTCTTGTGGTCTTGCCATATGCTATAAGAAGGTTTTTGGAATTTTCTGGTATTGAGGATTTTTTTCTCTCTAAAATCACTTCATCCTCAGTTTGCTTAATTTTGTCATATATCCTGATAGCTTTTCTTTCTTGCTGTTTTACTCCTTGTTCTCTGTTTCTTGTTCAGCCTCTTAGATTATTAATTTTTAAATCTTCCCCTTCCATTTTGCCTTAATGAACCAGGACCTGTTTAGTATTTCTTGTAAGAGGAAGTTTCAGTGTGTTTGTGTCAGCCAAGATAGTGATAATAAACAGCAGCTGCTGTTTCTCAGCTTTGCTGCCTGCTACCTCAAAGCACTTCACTAAGATTTACCTCTGCCTTCATCAAAATTCAGAAGGCTTAGGAAATTCTGCAATGCAAGAATTAACAGAAATCGTTTAACTTGCAGCTGACTTGCAGCATTTGAGCAGCGCCGAGCGCATAACAGTTCTCCAAGCAAAAATGCAGGAAATCCGGAAACGTTACCTGCTGTTGAAAGCTGAGTTGGCTGCCATTGACCGGACAAAGCGCCTAAAGAAAAAGAAAGAGCAGGAAAGTAAGTGCTGGGAACTGAAATCTACTATCAGAGGGCTAAATTGCATGTCACGTCACTAAGGTTTTAACAAGCGTTGGGTAATCTTTAGGGAGATTAGTGATGTTAGGAGTGTGTTTGTGCTTGCTTTTCCTGAAAACACTGGATACAGTTATATCCATGACCTTTAGAAGGTCCAGATCAGATACCCAGTGATGATACAAGGCAAAAAACACCAACAAGGCAATCAATCTAGTTTATGCTGTTAAGGCAGAGCTATTTTACACAGGAAACTACATACAGAAAATAAACTTTTCCAAGCAATGAACAAAGTGTGGTTATTAATAACTTCTTTTTGTCAAGTTATAGATACATTTCTTGTAGCATTGCCTGAGTGCCTACTTAGAGCTTTGCACTTAGAAATAAGGATTTATTTCAAGAGTGTAAGGGAGACAATCAATAAAATGTCTCATTTTTCTGAAGCTGCCACATATATTGCTGCAGCAAATGTTCTAGTGTGCCTTCTCCCAGGAGTATTAAAAGGATCATTTTCTCTATGTCTTGTTCATGCACACATTTAAGAGTTCACCGAATACAGGAAGAAGGACTGAAATCACAGTCATATTTTATGGCTGCAGCCATTGCAAGGGAACTTCAGCTGCTAGTTGTTGCCAGGGGAGGTACAGATTCAGTGGTGGGACAAGGTCCCATCTGTGCCGACTCCCAGAGGAAAGAAAGAGAACAGCTTGGAGAAAGAGAACAGCTGACTTGCTGGTGGGTCAGGAAGGAGCTCTGGTGTCCTCTGGCTGGGCTCTTGATCTGCATGGCTGGTCACCCGGGGCTCCAAGGGGCAACAATGCCAAAAGTAGGGAAAAGAGGCTCCTTTTTTCATCACTACGTGTTAAATGCTGAAGTTAGTATATATGTCCTCATTTTGGCCAGGACAGGGTTAATCTTTTGCAGTAGCCGGGAGGAAGCAGGGCTATATTATTCCATACCACCTCACATCACTGCCAGGAGCAGGGGAAAGGGACTCTTTTCTGGAGAGGAGGAGCTCTGGCCAAGAAAGAAAATGTGGCAGAGGGAGGTGTACAATACTCTCTGTTATCTGGGGCTTTTTTCACGTGAATTGTTTCTTTTCTTTTACCCTCTGACACTAGTATCATTGCTGTTACCATTTGGTTTTGTATCTAATTACAGTTTCAAGTAAGTTGTTCTTACCTTAACCAATGACCTTTACCTTTCATGCCTCCAATTCTCCTTTCCAGCATGCTGCAGCAGGATGGGGGAGAAAAGAGAGCAGGGTGTAGTTTGATAAAGTCTCAGTGGGGGCACTGAACTGGGGAATACCATTCCACAACAGCCTTATTTGTAACCCAATGTAGGGCCTGAAGGCTTGAGATAATAGCAGATCTGCCGAGTGTGAGCTGGAAGCTATTTGACCTAAGCATTTGCTGTATTAGGTACAGAGCCACTGGTCATAATGCTGCTTGGTCTGCTCATGTGGTGGGCTGACCCTGATGGGATGCCAGACACCCACCAAAGCCCCTCAATCATCCCCTCTGCAGCTAGACAAGGGAGAGAAAATATAACAAAGAGTTCATGAGCTGAGATGACAAGGAGAGATCACTCACCAAATATTGTCACAGGCAAAACCAGCTAGAATTAGGGATATTAACTGAATGTATTACTAACAAAATCAGAGAAGGATAACAGGAAATAAAACAAAAACACCTTCCCCCCACCTCTCCCTGTTTCCCACCTCTACTTTCTCCCCTCCAGCATCGCAGGGAGACAGGGAGTGGACAGTCAGTTCATTGTGTGTTTATGCTGCTGCTCGGGGAGAGGAGTCCTTCTCCTGATCCAGTGTGGGGTCCCTCCCACAGGAGTCAGTTCCCCAGGAACTTCTCCAGTGTGAGTCTATCCCATGGGCAACAGTTCTTCCCAGACTGCTGCAACAGGGATCACTCTTCCACTGTGTGCTTCAAGAACATGCTGTTCCAGCTTGGATCCTCCAAAGGGCCGTAAGTCCTACCAGCAAATCTGCTCCAGCATGGGCTCCTCTCTCCATAGGTCCACAGATCCCTGCCAGGAGCCTGCTTCAGCACATGTCTCCTAGGAACTCACAGCCTCTTCTCAGCATTCACCTGAGTGTGGCTTTCCTCCATACACTGCAGCTGGATCTCAACTTCCCCCTCCTTCCCCACTAACCTTGGTGTCTGCAGAGTTGTTCCTCTCAAATATTCTTCTGCTCTTCTCTAGCCAGTTACATCTGTGCAATAACTTGATTTTTCCTTCTTTTAAATATGTTGGCACAGAGGCATCGCCATAATTTCTGGTTGGCCCAGCCTTGGCCAGTGGCACACCTGTCCTGGGTCTAGCTGGCACTGGCTCTAACAGACAGTGAGGAAGGTTCCAGCAGCCCTCTCACAGAAGCCATCCCTGTAGCCCTCCAGTACAAAATCTGGCCAATAGGAACTTGATACTTTTCCTTATATGCACTGTGTGCCCATCATGTTTCTCTTTTTCAGAGCATGAGAGGGATCAGGATTGCTCTGTTGCACAGTCTGATATCAGCTCATGACATGGTAACGTCAACGGCCATTTGGGATGCGTACTCAGAGTTGCTCTTCCACCCTTAACTAAGGGGCTATCCTTGGGAGTCCATTATTAAAAGTATCCAGGCTATGGGGGGAAAGGAGGAGGATGATTTTCCCCAGCCCTTCACCCCCTTTTCCCCCTTCAGGCCTGTTACAACAGCATTAAGAATTCTGAATTCCCTTTAGATGTTAAGGGAAGCCTGTTCCTGCTGCTAGGTCCACCAGTGCAGTGCACACCATATTTGGAGCCAAGAAAGATTTCTGGGGAAGTTATTCAGAGATCCCTGAAGTGGGACAGCAATGGCAGGAGAACACAGGCCAGTGCTTAGAGGACCTCTCCAATGCTTTAGCAGTTCACCTGCAATGGTTTAGCAACAAGCATCTACAGGAGCCTGTTTAAGTGCTGAAAAAGTGTTGAAGTGCTGAAATATGTCAAAGAAAAATGCTGTAGTAGCTCCAGAGAGACATGAACACTGCTCAACAGTAGACATCACCTCCAGGGGGAGGAGAAAGAAAGCAGACCAACAGCCACCATGGCCACTCAAACTGCTGCTGAACCAGAGGAACAACCCCTGCCAGCAGCAGCCACCGCAATACAGAAAAAGAAATCCAACATGTAATCAGTTCAGTTCATGAGGGATGAAGAGGAAGCAGAGCCCTCAAAACAGCAGGAAGAGGCAGGGCCAGAGATAATCACCAGATGTCGATCCCCGGATGAGCTGTGAGATATACAAATAGATTTCAACCACCAGTCAGGAAAGCCCTTGGCGACCTGGCTGCTCTAATTCTGGGATGTCATGGCACATGATACGAAACTGGATGGTGGTGAAGCCAAGCAGCTGGGATCTCTCTCCTGGAATGTGGGCATTGACAAGAGGATTGAGAGCAGCACAGAAACTCCCAGCCTCCAGAGAAAGCTCATGTCAGCTGTGAGGGAAAGGTGTTGTCTCAAGGATGATCTTGCCTGATCTCTCAGAGGACCCCCTGCTATGGGACTGCTGAGGGTTGAAGAATAGATACTGATAGCTACTACAACAGTGCAGTGTCAACAATATCATGCCAACCAGGACTCTGTGACTCTCATCCAGGAGATTATTTGAGAGCTGGAGAACCAGGGAGTTGTCAGCGAGATTTGCTGACCCTGTAGTAGTCCTATATGGCCAATGGAGCGTGGAGACTGACAACAGACTGTCAGTGGCCTGAATGAGGTCACACCACCTCTGACTGCTGCTGTGCTGGACATGCTGGAAGTCCAGTGTGACTGGAGTCCAGGACAGCGAAGTGGTACCATCATTGACATTGCTAATGTGGTTTTTTCCATTCCTTTGGCAGCAGAGTGCAGGCCACAGTTTGCTTTCACCTGGAGGAGCATCCACTACACCTGGAACTGACTGCCAGGAGTGGAAACACAGTCCCACCACCTGCCATGGACTGATCCAGGCTGCCCTGGAAAAGGGTGGGGCTCCAGAACACCTGCAGTATATCAATGACATTGTATGGGGCAACACAGCAAAGGAAGTTTTTGAGAAACGGAAGAAGATAATCCAGATCCTCTGAAGGCTGGTTTTGCCATAAAGCAAAGCAAATTCAAGGCATCTGCCCAGGAAATTCAGCTTTTAGAAGTAAAATGGCAAGAGGGATGTCATCAGAATCCAATGGATGTGGTCAACAAACAAGCAGCTATGACTCCACCAACCAGCAAGATGCAAGCACAGGTTTTCCTAGTCACCGTGGGTTTCCAGAGGATGCATGTTACAGATTATGGTCAGATTGTAAACCCTCTCTATATTATGCGACATGGAAGAAGATTAATTTCAAGTGGGGTACTGAACAATAACAGCTTTTGAATGAGTTAAACAGGAGATTCCTCATGCAGTAGCCTTTGGACCAGCCTGGGTAGGAGCACATGTGAAAAATTTGCTCTGTACTGCAGTTGGGGAGAATGGTCCTTCCTGGAGTCTCTGGCAAAAAGTACCCAGGGAGACTTCAGGACAACCAGTGGGGTTCCAGACTCAAAGATACAAGAGATGTAAGGCCTGTTACACTCCACTTGGAAAAGAGGTCCTGGCAGTTTATGAAGGGGTTTGAGCTGCTCAGAAGTGATGGGCACCAAAGCACAGCTCCTCCTGGCACCCTGACTGCCAGTGCTGGGCTGGATGTTCAAAGGGAAAGTCCATGCCAAACATCATGCCACTGATAATACATGGAGTAAATGAGTTGTGCTGATCACACAGCAAGCTCAAATAGAAAATACCCATCACCCCCAGGGATCTTAGAAACCAAGGAAACCAAACATTTTGAACAATCTTCAGATGAAGAGGACAAAAAAGGAGGGGCTGAGGAGGCCCACCATACAATCAGCTACCAGCAAAAGGAAAGCACCACGCCCTCATCATTGACGGTTCCTGCCGTATCATGGGATAAATCAAAAAGGGAAGTTGCTATATGTAGTACTACACGGCGAGTTGCAGAAGCTACTGCAGGACAAGGTGGATCAAGTCAATTTGCAGAGCTGAAAGCCATCCAGGTGGCTTTAGATATTGCTGAACAAGAGGAATGGACAGCACTATACACTGACTCATAGCAAAAATCTGTAGGGGTGCCTGGATCAATGGAAAATTATAAATTAGCAGCACAGAAGTGAATCTGTCTGGGCTGCTGAAGTTTGACAAGACATCACTGCCTGGATAGAAAAGCTGGCTGTAAAATCACATCATGCAGATGCACATGCAGCTGTGAGCTGGGCTACTGAAGAACATCACAACAATGGACAGGTGGATTTAACTGCCAAGATTAAAGTGTCTCAGGTGGACCTGGACTGGCAAAAAAAGGGTGAATTATTTCTGGTTTATTGGGACCATGATGCTTCAGGTCATCAGGGAAGAGATGCCCAATACAGATGGGCTCATGATAGAGGGGTGGATTTAACCATGGACACTATTTCCCAGATTATCCTTAACTGTGAAACATGCACTGCAATCAAGCAGGCCAAGTAAAGCCTCTGTGGTGTGGGGAACAACGGTCAAAATATAAATATGGGGAGTTAGAAGCAGTCATACAAACCTGCCAAGGCAAGTTCTATGTGCTGACAGTGGTGGAATCAACCACTGGATGGCTGGGGATCTGCCCTGCCTGAACACCATCTTGGGACTTGAAAAGCAAGTCCCATGGTGACATGGAACCACAGAAAGAGCCAAGTTAGACAACGGGATTAATTTCAAAAACAGCCTCACAGACCCCTGGGACAGAGACACAGTATTGAGTAGGTATCATATTCCTTACCATGCATCAGCTTCAGGCCAATTTGAACAGTGCACTGGACTGTCAAAAGCTGTTTGGGAGAGTCTCGGTGGGGACGCTGAACTGGGGAGCAATATTCCTAAATCACAATATTATATCAGTGCTTACTGAATGGGTAAACATTTTAACTGCTTATTTATAAATCCTTATAACCTGTGTTTTTCTCTTCCTGTGCAGGGGCTGCTGCCATGTCAAGTTCTTCACCGAATGGAATGCCAGGGGAATGCAGGTGACAGCAGGACTTGCCAAATCACTTTGCACTTAATGGCTGTTGAGGAGCACTCTTTTTAATCAGTATTGAAAACAAGATGAGTATCCATTAAAAGAAGCCCACAAAACCAACCAACCAACCAACCAACCAACCAACCAACCAAAGACTGACTAATGTTTACAGGTTTGAATTAGATTTAAAAAGGTTACTCTGGGTTTTGAGTACCCATTAATTAAACTACAGTACTTTGCCAATTTTCTATAAAACATGTATTTTAAAATTTTGATAAAATACATTACAAAAAAAGAAAACAGCTAATGAATTGTATTAAGTATTGATGTATGAAGATCGTGTTCAATCTACTTGAAGTATTTCTTCATAATGGATTAAACAGGTATATTTTTGTGTTTTCTTGTAACTGTTTTCCTGTTCAAGCAACAAATATTTCATTCATAATGCTTATTTTGAGCTTGTAGAAGAAGGCTTCAAGAGAATGTGAGCTTATAAAAGCTTACAGAAAAAAACCATGAAATATACATTAGGTTACACAGAAAATGGAGAGTTATGCAATACATTGTACAAATGTAAGCAAGGACCTCTGAAATAAAATGGCATAGTTTTTGAATCCCTGATTTTGTTTCTAACAGTTTAATTAACCAACAATACTGTCTTCATGAAAATGACATCAAGCTGCAGAATCTGTTGATAAATTCATAATGGTAATCCATTCTCTCTTTCAGCAGAAAGCAAAAGTGTGGCCCAGCATTAATGCAGCACCAGTCAAAACAAAGCTGAATTTTGACTCCTGTTCATTATGATTGTTTGAAAATGTCATAGCAAGCTCCTTAAAGTATTTGCTGACTCCTTGTATCAACTGCCTGGAGGTCAGATTCATTGGAATTGAAACTGGAATAAATCTTCTAGTGTTCTCTACTTACATTGTGTCTGACTGTAGTTGAATTTACCAAAATATTGCTACACCTGCAAAATGACAGGTTACTGATGAGACTGCTAAATTACAATGATATGCTTTGGAAGCATTGATTGTTTTAAGAATTACCAGTGACCTGGGACTGACAGGAGTAATTTTAATAATTTCGGTGAGGTTACTCAGAGGATACTTAGACCCAAACTAAAATGAGCAAGTATACTGAAATAGTAGGCAGAAGAGAACTTTCTCCACACTAAGACAGATAGCCAGGTAGTAGAACTAAAGATGACTGCAACCAGTGCTATCCTAAAGAAAAACAGAAAGCAAAATAAACATAAATCTGAATAGAACCACCACTGTGCATGTCATAACCGCAGGTATTTTAAGCTGACAACTATCTTGCTCTAAACTTAAAGCCTTATTCTGTTTTCTATCTTTTTTAAGCCTAAGGTTATTATTTTAAATTACCTACATGTGGTGGCACTCTAAATAGTATTCCGGAGAAGACCAGCATCCACAAGAAGAGAATTAAGCACTTGGATTTCTAAGGGAGGAAGAACAAAAAACACCACTACTTACTGAACAGACAAGCTTATTAGTTGCACTTCCAAAGCAACAGGCCACAGGAATAAGGAATGCAAAGCCAACCAGACCCACCTGGAATACTTTGTATTCTCAGCTGACAGACAAAAATGTTTCATCTTAGAAAGGACGGTTTGCATGCACAAACTGACTGTACAGGGATTTCTGCAGACCTGAGCCAGAAATTAAAACGTCTTCCTAAAAGTAAGTCTAAGCACTCCTTCTGGAGTGAGTGGAACAAAACACAACCGATCAAGCAAGAACTGAGGCAGTATCAAGTTGTTTGGGTTTTTTCAAGGCAACAAACTCCTGAGAGAACATGATGTTTGTGCTGTCAGTTAAAGCTGCTTTTGAACCAAGATCTACTCTTCTTTCAGAAGCATGACTGTTTCCAAAACACTCAGTGAAGCAGAAATCAAGTGCATACACTGGAACAAAACCAAAATTTTATTCAACAATACCCGAACACAGCAGTGCTGCCCTGACTAGAAATCTTCAAAGCGTTCTCATTTCTTGTGAAAAGATTCAACTTATTTCTAGAAAAGAACGTGTTTGAGGCAAATACCCACAGATGGTCAATCAAATCTAAGTTTAAAGAAATGTATCTTTTTTAATACATGTATTTTAAAAAAAGCTGGAGGAAGAAATGGAGACAAAGGAAAAAAAACCAAACACATTCAAGGAGTAAACGGCATAGATTGCCAGGACACAATCTAAACACTGCAACCACAGATCATATATTCAGAACACACGATCCAGGAGCTGCACACTCCCTGGGAGAGAGGAGGCACTCAACTCTCTCTCTTTTAACAGGATTCAGCAAGAGGTTCTCACCGCTTAGTGAGCTCACACCCAGCAAGCAGAAGGCAGCTTTTCTGTTAGACTAAGCAAGACAGGAAGATCCAGTACAACAGCTTCCTTGCAGAACCTTGCTCTTGAGCCCCGCTCTCCAACTTTCTTTCTTGTGGGGCTAGGAAGACAAAGCAAGTCCAGTCCACATGAGCACTCCTTGTCTACAGCGACAGCAAGCACCTGTGATTCCTCTCCAAAGACATTTACACACAGAAGCCAGGTGAGAGGTGTACTGTGGAACCATAAGCTGCACTAGGAGCATGGTATCAGAAAAAAACAGTAATTCCTTACAGAAATTTTCCTAACATAGCAGCTTGCAGTATCTGTCACTCTTTTATATCACAGGAGAACGATGGAGTAAGAAACTCCTGTTTACTCTAAAATGTGTTTCCAAACTATGCAAGCAGCCACAGGCAGCTCTTAATTTGAGTACAGACAACACTACTGAGTGGTGAAAGAAGAGTCACCACTGACACCAGTGAAAAGTTTCAGCACTAGCCTTGGGGATTTTTACCCCCAGAATAGGAAATAGGTCTGGTCTGGTTGGTCTGTTCTCTCACTTGCCAGATGCCTCTGCTGTAAGGAAGCCTATCTGCCACGCAAAATGGCCCACAAGAGCTGAACCTCAAGGCCAGCAGAACCAAAGGCTGCTGAGCATCAAACAGATGCACCCAGGCTTTCTGAAGGGCTTTCAGAACTCTGCCATATGGTTTCCAGTGCCACAGCTTTTGAGCAAAACATCCAGCTCAGTATCTGCCTGTATGCCAAAGGACAGAAACATCCTGGATCATGACTTGCGTATTATACAGACTTGGGCCAGAAACAAATGCAATAGATGTAAAAAAAATTAAGACCAATGGCAAGTGAAACACAATTGTCATTTTTGTACTCCATCAAGTGGTTATAAAATTATCTAACGCTTACATAACAGAACACATTAGCCAACAAAGAAAAAAACCTTTTATTCAGAAGAGGTTCTTGTGTCTTTACAAGAAAGTAATGATTTCAACTTACAAAGTCAACATGACCACCAGCACCTTACCTAAAGAGTTGTGATTTGTAAAATGTCCAGTGTGTAATCAAAGCAAGTGAACAATCCACACCCAAACACACTTCTATCCCAAAACCCCTATTTAGATTTTGCTTATGTACATAGAAAGTACATATGAATATCATGTCTTCATACTTCAGGTCCTTCTCCTCCAGGAACCAGCTATAAAAGAGTAAGACATTTTTGCATCAGCACGATAGAGTTGAGTTTTACAAACCCATACATGACAGCTCTTGCTTAACAACAAACACTTTAGGACATGGAGACTTCATGCTAGACCACAAAAGTGGCTTTTAGACTCTTCCCAGCAGAGGAAGTCAGTTATTGCCAGAGATGCCCAAACCAAAAAGGCAGCAGAGAGTAAATCAGCATAGCATCCCCTTGTGAAGGAAGCAAAGAACTGAAGAACAGAAAAAGAAATACAAATGGAAAAACACAAGGGAAAAAAAAGATTAATCACTCCTTTTAATGGTATCTTCGTAATCAGCTGAGCACTTCTAAAGATAAAGAGCTTCACTGGTTTTGGGATCAAAATAAGAAAAAGTCTAAAGCACGGACTTCCTGATATGGGAAGGTATGTCCCCAAAACTTCCCAAGAGACAGGAGATCTAATGCAGAAATGTGTCTATGTCTTGCTGAAAATTCACCAGGCTCTGCTTCAAGGGCAACACCAGCCTAACTGGATGATAGGAATTTTACCCCAAACAAGGAGTCAGAACGTATGCTGTCCCTTCAACATGCAGAACAATAACCAAAGCAGAAAAAGGCTTAGAAATTAACACAGGATGGCACCTGCTCAGACACACAATCCAGAGGTGCAAGGCAGGTAAAACAACACAATGGAGGCAATTCCCTATTCATACAGAGCCAACTTAGACTCAAATCTTCCCACTTGAGCCCTCCTTTTCCCACAAAATTTGTAATGCCCTTGTGCTGGAATCCAGGCTTTGTGGCCAGCTACGCAGACAAGATACTTGAAACTCCCTGATGTAACAGAACTGTCAGGGAAGTTCAGCTTAAAGGAGTTCGATTGTAATCAATCACCAATTGATTTACAGGCACAGAAAGCCAACACATGCAGCCCTTGATGACTCACCATAGTTATGTTATTTCCATTTAGCAGAATCTGGTCCAGCTTTGTGATTCTTCTGCCCTCAGGTGTGATCTCACTGAAGGAAATTAGAAACAGTAAGTAAGAACACAGAACCAGGGACAATGGCTCCACTTTTGACCACAGAAATCACTGCATTAAGGTGACCATAGCTGGAGGTAACAAATAAATCAGCCACACTGCAGCATGATTTTGATAAATGGAGCACCCAGGTACAGAAAGCTAACTGGCATCAAAAAAAGGTCTCTTCTACTGAGTATGTGGAGATGCGTATTCACCCTCTAAAGCTTGGCAATTTTTTGAATACGACATATCAACACATTTACTTTGTTATGACAAAGTAAAAATATTTAAGTTTGCTACCTTGTTGAATCTCTGCCTAGGTCTTAAGGAAGTGTAAAATCAAATTAACTACTGGGAAGTTTGCCACACAACCCATGCAAAACTAAGAGTAGAAATAGGATCCCCATACAAGCATAAGCCATGCAATAGCTACTCTATGGCATGGCTGCCCTGAACAGATCACTTCACATAGTTTTAAGTCCAAGGTTAATCTAGTCAGCTGGCAAGTATTCCAAAAATGCAAAAACATTCTGCTAGCAAACCTCACACAGTATTTTGCCTCAGTGAACCAAGCATTAAACAGCAACAAGAGGCAGAAAACATACTTACAATTCTGTAACATCTTCCAGCACCATATCTGAAAATTCAGTTTCAAGGAAAATAAGATTTTATTTTCCAGATTTTCAAGTGAGAATGTTTAATGTTATTTTTATTTTAAACTAAAATGTGATTTTACCTAGAAGTTGAAAATATCAGAATACAACTGATCCATACAAAAAGGTTCTATTCACTGAACTCAAAACTCTCAAGAGCTATAAATTACTTAGGCCAGAGCATAAAGCAGACAGGCTTAAATTACTATCAAAGGATACTGACAAAGTCATCAAATCCTAGAAGTGTCCCAACAATTTCTTTGTCGCTCTTCATCACGATGTGAATGCGTGAACCGATGCACTTGTCCACAAGTTCTGTACATACACAGAAAAACTTACGTTCTACAAAGCAAGTCTTTCGTGCCCTACAGTTTTTTCGTGTTTATTTACACGAACAGAGACACATTCCGCACACCCTTACACATCCCCCCTCCCTTCTCCCACACTAACCAGCCTGCCCCCGACATCCTTACACCCACCGGCCTTCCCTGGACTCCCACAGCCCACCTCACCCCCCGGACCCCAGCATCCCACACCTATTCCCTACTCCCACCCTTTCCCGGGCCGCAGACAGCGATTCCTCCCGGGCCGCGCGCGGGCCCCGCCGCCTGACGCACGCGCTCCCGCC
>JAOTQZ010001516.1:961543-976696 GCA_026546895.1 Pogonocichla stellata | reverse complement strand
ATATGGTTATTTGTATCAGTGGTTCATATAGTTCACGTTTGTAACTAAGCATACACTTCTGTGTTTAGTTATGTTCAGTTCTATTGCCATCCACTTCTAAAATACAAAAATACATGCCAATTTGGTGGTGCAGTCTTTTGAGTAGTGTAGTCTTCCACCTGTGTCTGCACAGTTCTAGGATATATTGCTTTTCTTCAGCTGGCTGGGTAGAGAATTTTGAAGGGTCTGAACACCAGGGATTTGGGATTTGTCTGCACATCTGTCTTGCTGGATGCACATTCATAAACTAGCCAGACTAATGCAAATAACTAATGTGCTAGATGAATCAACGGTCATATTTGAGGAAGACCATTGCTAGTCTGCTTGGATTTCTGGAGATGTCTTTTCATGGGAGAATACTCTTTATTAGGATAATGTGCAACTTTTGGGTAGAACAAGCAGTGTTTTTACAGTCTTCTGCCCCCCCGTTCAAAAATAATAGGTGCCCTCCTGGGTTGCAATGTGTAGGTTCAAATAAGTGTTACAGATCTAGTATATGGACTAAATTGAACATACTTAGGCATGATACAGATAGCAACAGCACAAATCAAGCTTTTGTCAGGCACCTGTAGTTGTTGGGTTGCATGATCTCAGCTGCTTCTATTTGTGAAAAGTTACTAAACAGCTAGTACACTCTTTTCAACTGTTATGCACCCTCATTTATTTATTTATCTTTAAATTGGGCCCTTATTTTAAAAATGCATTATCTTTTTATCATTTAAATAATAAAATTTATGATCAGTATGATACAGTCTTTCTATGTAATGACAAATTGCATGACAAAGTTATGTTTCTTGAAAGATTGAAATCCTTACATAAGATGCTTACAATGCCAGGACTTTGCTTTTATTAAATAGTGTGATCAGAATGCTTGGCTGGTTGATTTAGTTTGTTCTACATTGCAGTACAGAACAGCTGTTAGTTTATTGCTGGCTTTCTCTGGGATTACAATATAAGGATGGGGGAAGAAGCTGGAATTGGCAAATTGGTTAATTATGCAAAACAGCACGAGCTATAAAGTTGTTGTCTGGTGCTGCTGCATTGGAATGTCTTGCAGACATCAAAAATACCCCAAGTTTTTGTTTACAGGAGAACCTGACCAAACCACCTCTGCTCCTTTAGGTGCAGTAGTGGTTACGTCTGAAAAGGTTGGTGTTTTAGCCTTTCAGCTAAAGACTTCAAGCTGAGGAATACCTCAGAGTGAGGAGGTTTTGTAGGGAAGTGTGTGCAAGTGGTTTTCCCCACAGTATGTACGAAAAGACAAGATGTGAAAGAAATGACAGTTCAGAAAAGTGGTGTGTGAGCTTGGGATATGAGTAAGGCACAGGCCTGTAGAAAAAAAAAAGGACTACTGAGATCTTTTGGCTTTCAGCAACAGTAGTATTTTTTATTATCAAACAAAAAAAAGCATTTTGCTCCTGTGATGTTCCTTGCCTTGATTACTGCTGGCAAAAACCATTCAGCATATTGTTTACCTGATGATGAAGGCTTCCAGTTCCCAGCACTGCTTGTTAATACCCGTTCTTGTGTGCCACTGTTGCCTAAGCTCAGTTTTTCTCCTCCTTTTTTCTTACATCTGTGGTTTGTTTACACAGGGTAGCTACTGCCTCTAAGCTTTCATTTTATTAGTCTAATTAAACAAGCCACTGTTGGTATCCTCTTTGTACTGTCCTCTCCTCGCTTCTGTCATTATTCTCGTAGCTTTCCCCTGCACATGCTGGAGCTTAAATCCAGCAATGAATTTTCTATGACAGGTGAGCAGAACTATTCATTGATGAAATTTTACCAGTTTCTTGTAAGACATCCCCATCTCTACTGAAAATTCATCCCTTGATATAGGCAGATTGCACATGCTTTTTGTCAGCTGTAGCTCTTTGACAGGTTATATTCATCCCAATTGATTAATACATCCAGGTCACATTCTCCTGCTCTATTATTTTGACTTGATGATTCTCTAGTAGAATTACAGTCAAAATTTGTCCTGTTCCCAGAATGTTTGACCTTGTCTTTGTGCTATTGTATTTTGGCATTGCTGTCGTTTTGTGCTCGAAGGCTATTCAGTTCATGCAGTATGATATTTTGATTTTACTCTGTATTGATGCTAGTTCAAATTTAATTCTTTTTTTAACCATAATCAAGTATTGTATTTATGACTCAGGGCTTTTTGTTTATTTTTGCTACAAGGTAATTTCTCACAATTGTTTTTAAAGAACTCCACTCTTAATCTCATTTTTAGTTCAATACTTTCCTTTCACATTATAGCGTCACTTTATTTAGTAAAATCCTTTGCATTCAGTTTGGTTTTTTGTATCTTACTCACTAGTGTCCCTACAATTTGGTATTGTAAAGACTTAATGAAGTACCTGTTTTTGTAAGACACATTGATTTCAGTTGTCTAAAGTATTAGTTACCTCCACAATAACAAGTTGTCGTGGGCTATTGTGCTTCTGTATGTGAACATAACTAAGTACAGCCATTTTTGTTTGGGTGAGAATCTGTTCATTAAAATGCAATTTGAAGTTGATGAAAATGCCAGATGAAGAAAATTAGGTTCTTCAGTGTCAGAAGAACCATTAGTGACTCTTAGCACTCTTCTCTGAATTTTTTATGAAGTTTTCTGAATGTAAAATGTGCTTATTTATAATAAGTCTATGCATTTTTATGAAACCTTTATTTATAGGACTGTCTAGTCATACTTTTCATAAGTGTATTAGGTATTGGTAACCTGGGTGACACACTTCATTTTTGGATTATAAAGTTAATATATAGACTCAGAAATACAGTGAGTTCCTGCTTGCTTCATGCTGTGAGAAAGAGAGCATTTTACAAAAATTTTTGTAAGATGCTAAATTTTCTTTTTTGTGATGAGAAAGAATACCAAGGATATTAAAAATCTGGCAATATTCCACTAGCAGGCTAGCCACAATATTACAGAACATCTTAATGAAATACACTATTCAAGCCTGTCTTTCTTGAACAGAAACGTACTATGCAAATCTGCTGGAAAAGACCTATATTGGTGTATATGTCTGCCTTAACCAGCATGACTGTTAGACATGATTGTTAGATCCTAACTGTGTCAATCTTGCTAGCCTTCATCTTGATAGCACCTGACTGTCTCCTTTGTATTTAAAAATAGAAATGACAATTTCTCTCCCTCTGCCTTTTTAGTTTGATTAGTTCATAGTTGAAAGTGTGAGACACTTGAGGGAAAAGCTAAATTGAAGGGTTGAGGCTCCCATTCTGCATGTGGTTAAGATGCATTGTTCTTCCAGGAGCAATTGCTGCCGTCTTGTCTTTTGACACAGTCACATGAAAGTCTTCATTTCAATGCTTTCTATTGTTTGTCATTTGTGCTGGTTTGGAAGATTATGGCTGTTGTGCTGACAGAGTAGGGAATGGAGAGGGAGCCCAGCCTTTCTGCAGCCAGTGCTGTAAGAAGCACTGGGAGATGCTTAAGGCTGTGCTCAGAACACAGCAAAAGCTGCACAAGAGCAGTGGGTGCTCACCTTCCTGTCATTTAGGCTTTCTAAACTCATTTTATGTGAACTGTATTTCTGTTAATGTGCTTGCAGTGTTTTTTCACCATGATAATAATAATAATTCAATAATAATAATAATAAAAATAATTCAAGATGGAGGTCAGGTATATGTGGTACAGATTGTTTTTTCGCTATCATGGGCAATTATGGAAGGAAAGGTTACTGTCTATCAATGACTGTGAGTGATTTTTCTTCTTTAGTGACACTGACACCATCAACAATGTGTGATGCTAAGCAGCAGCAAAGAAAACTTTACTGTATATGCATCTATGAAAAAGCTGTTTCAGTGGCTATACAACAGAAATTGATGGGATGGACTTTGTGTTAGGTAAAGAGACAGTGTTGGGACTGAATACTGTTTAATGGGAAAAGAAATGGAGCTTCCTTAGGGGCATGAAAGTATCCCTTCCTTCCCTGTGCTGTATAGATCCTATCCAAAGAAAATGAAATGTGTGCTTAGTTCTTTCTCATGATTCCTTAAAATTATTGTAACACTAGAAATGACACTTCTCATTGCTCTCTATCTGACTCTAGTCAACATTATTGTAATTACTTGACTCAATTCACGTTTTTTATGATTCCATGATTTTGTGCTAGAAGAGTCCTATTATTTACATAATACGAGTAGTAGCTTATGAACAAAGAGAAAAACCAGATAAATTTATAGATAAACCTCATTAATATATTTTAAGTTCTCTATATTGCAAAAATGTAGTTCAGGATTTTGTATTTTTGGTAACTGAAACTGTTTAAGAATATGTGTTTTCACCTTGATAGCATCAGAAGAGTTCAAATGCACTAGAGTGAGTCTGGGGTTTTTGTGCAGCTTGGAGGATGTGGGGGTCAGTGTTTAAAAACAAGTCAGTTATGAGAAAGAAACACTAAGAAAATGTGTGTGTGTTACTTCATTGTATATATAGAAATACAATCTATACATATTCATTCCCTCCTTCGACCAAATATGCTTTTTTTTTCTTTATCCGACGGCGGGCCTTTAAGTAGCTGTGCATTGCTACATTTCTGTGTTGAAAATTATCCTACCCAGAGGCAGATTGTGATCCTTCAGTGCTGTCTTGGCAATTATGAAATGCAGGCCAAAGAAAGAGAAGATAAAAGAAAAGAGCTTGGTACATTTTCTCATGGGAGGCAGGACCCAGGGCACAATGGAAGAGGCATTACAGTGATGCCAAACAAACTTCTGGAGCATTCAAGCTCAATTTATCTCCTCTGGTAACCCTGCTTCTGTGAAAATACTCCCAAGTGTCGCAGAGAGGGAGCATGGCCAACTTTCTCTTCAGGCAAGTTTGGTTTAGCCAATGGAATTGAATGTTAATAGATTAATTTGGAAACCTACTCAACCTGAAACTTCATCTAACAGAAGTATGCAGAACTATAATATGGCTGAAAATATTTATTCTGATAAATCTTTGCAGATGCTGAAGCTTAATAACCCTCTGAAGGTGATGTACTTAAGCTCTTTATATCTAGGTTTCAGACCATCATAGACGTTTAACTAATAAGGCAGTCCCGCCCTATAGAAATATCCCTGTATTGTCAGAAACACAGTATAAAATTGCTTGAAGCCTTAGCAGTGAGTTGCCTCTGGCTTGTATAAATTAGAGGACTTTTTTGTAAAAGGATTTCAGAAGGCATAGGAAGTTGATGCACAAAGATAAATATGGGGTTCTGTTTGTTTTTTTATTTAATTTGGGCTTCTGGGCTTGATATTTTTCTTAAAATGTGAAACTTGATGTTTGTCTCTTTACTCTTTTTTTCCACCTGAAAAAAAGTAATCTTTAACCTAATTGCTCAAGGATCTCTTATATTAAGAAAGTCTTTCTTTTGTGTTGTGATGTGCTTGAAGGCTGTTATTTTTATTATTAATAATTATCACTGTTATTATTCAGATATGCTTGACCAACTAAAGCTTAGTTCATCCCATTTCACAGTTACCACTGTCTGCAGTTAAAACCTGAAGTGACTGTATATCCCTTACTGTTTAATACAGTAGCATCTTGAATCCTTCTGCGTTACACCTAGGTCATAAAATGAAACTTGTGAGAATCACACATAATGAAGAAAAAAAGGAAATTCCAAAAAAGAGAGCTCAAGAATGAAAGAGGTGGATGCATTGAGGACAAGTCTGATTAGTAGGAAGGAAATAGGTGTGCCAGAACTCCAAGATTTACTTCTCAAAGCCCATGTGCTTTAGAAGAAACTATCTCAATGAGAGTAGCCTGCAAAATTCAGAAAGTCAGTAAAAAATGTAAGAAGTATTTTAATTTCCCAAAATCTTCTCATTATACAATACAGATAACATACTAGAGTTACTGATGTGAGATGGCTGTAGCTCAGAAGAGGCCAATTGTATGTCTGTGAAGTGAAGGGCTGGTTAGGAACTCTGAAGTGTTGTCACTCTTCATGTATCTGGGGAAGATAGAATTATGTTTCTGTCTAATCCTATTCACATAGCAGAGTATAGCATTTAAAATACATATCTGTATTCATAAAATCCACTTTTAGGAGCACTACAGCATGTACTTAGATTTTTATTCCTCTTTTGTTGGGTCCCAGGATCAGTATTGTCCTTGGTCTGGATGTCCAGTCATCCTTGCAGTTGGTATTTGGGGTATTCTTTTCAGAAGTATTTGGAAACTAGGAATACATTTCAGTGAAATTGCAGAAATATAACATTTAGAGTTAAAAAGATGTAAAAATAGGTTATAATTGGACATTTGTTTGGTTTTGGCTTAATCTAAATGTAATGCATTGTAAATCTAGTATGCAGATAAAAGAAGTCCTTACTTATACAGAAAATTTAATTAGTCCAGCAGCAATGTATTCATTTTCAGATAAGTATTACAGGTATACTTGTGTATGCATTCTGGACTGACCATATGGTTAAAGTATTCATTAGTATTTTATATATTTAAACACTTAGTACTTGTAGGCACTGTTAAACATTCCTATATAAACATCCTTTGTGTAAATGTAGATGGGAAAAAAATACTAGCTTCCAAGTTGCTCACTAAATTATTGATATTAATCCAGCTATGTGCTTCTTGCTGATCTTGCATTGTGCTGTAAAGTACGTGTCATGATTACTGCCTGCCATTAGGTTGGAGCTGCTAGCAGTGATGTAATTTCATCTTTGTGTCATGGAATCGGATGCAACTACTTACTTTAATTGAAGGTGTTTTTTTCTCATTATGGCTGAGAAAAAATACTTTTAAACAGTTCATTTTAATTTATTAAATTGAGAATTTCTGTGTTAGTTACTTGAATCTGACCACAATGATGTGGTTTCTTCATGAAGCTTGTGTCACCTAACCCATGATTTGCAGAAGACAGAAGTACTGCTCCATTCTTGCTGCCTAGCTTTTTAAAGTATTCCTTTAAAAAATCAATGTGAAGGATTTGCTTTAAACCTTCAAGGCTTTAGAAACTGCTTCCAAATTTTAAATGTTGTCTCTGTGTTATTCATGAATTAGCCAAATAACTTTGTTCAATGCCTGTATTTGACGTTGGAAGAAGAGAAACAGTAGGGAATTTTACGGTTCTAATTTATTTTTCTTCCTTTTTTTTCACTTCTCTGTACAAAAATATTGGTAAATTATCTCTTTAAGAGCACCAGTGGGCTTTTATTCTTGATAAATAGATGTACAGCCAAAATGGAGTCAAGGTTTAAGGATAGTAGACTGACTATCAGCAGAAGGTGTGACTGGTCTAATGGTGAAAGACACTTCCATTTTTAAGTGAAAGAGCGTACACCAATTTGTCCTGTATTTTGTGGTTTTGTCTGTGACATTTGTCACGGCGCTTTGTGTATTTTTTATAGCATAACATCAAATATTCAGTAACCCAATCTGTGGTGTGTAGGCTCCCTGCTACCAGTTTTCAGTTCAGAAAAATCGGCTTTTAGTTTTGCGATACTGAATTTCTTTGCTGCTATACCTTCATCCACATCACATACACAGAAGAAGTAAAGCTTGGTGTGTTATAGTCCAGATTCATCATTATTTGCAAACCAGTAGGAACAAGACACTGTTCTTGGCCAAAGTCACTTATGAAACTCAAGGTCCTTTTTCACCATGCTAATTTGATCTTCTATAAATGTCACCAGAACAAATGACAAAGTAAAATGCCACATGCGAGATGCACATACATGAAAAACTGCTGCAGATAACAGTGTCTGCAGTTTTTTCACCACAGATGCTCAGCCTGGAGAGTCAGTGCACTTGTTTGAAGTGTTGCTGTTTGTGAGAAGGAAGATTGAGCTGTCATTTCATTGAATATCTAATTGTGGATTGATGGGGGAGCAGTCTGTAGAATTGAAGCGTGTTTTGTAAATGATCCTGTGTTAATTACTTGTATAGCATTATGGAGTTTAATGCTGCAGATTCAGGCACAGACGGTAGAGGGTACGTCTGTGTAACATTCTTTGACTACAGGACAATGTGCTTTTTTTTCATAGTGTTTCTCTCTGTTGTAGAAGGTGTATTATGATGTAGGCAAAGATATGAGGAAGAAGAATAACAGTCTTGAGACAAAGAAATTGGGATATTACGTAAGAATTCTTGGAAAAACTAAATCAGTATTAGCCAAAAATGAGTTAATCTAAAGCAAAGTCTGAAGCAGAACAACTCCATGGAAAATTTTAGCTCAAGAATTGTTTTGGCAATGTTGCCAAAACTCTCCTTAAAAAACCCGCAAAATTCTACCTATATTCTTATGAAAACTGGGATTGGATGAAGTGGTGTAGTGTATATGACGACATTAGATAGCTTGGATGTCTGTATATAGTCTTAAAGACAGTTGACTTATTTCTTTCAAAGGTCAGTAGATCTGTAGTAATTTTTAATTAATTCCTCATACCTTGGAAGTTTATTTTGTGAGACATTAAATCTTAGTTAAAATTAAAATATCTTATATGCTGGTCCACTTCTCCTAAGTTTACTGTTGCACGTGTATGTGTTCCTCTGACCATTTTTGTGTCAGTTAATATCTCAATACATCTTCTGTAGGAATTACCTCTGCATAGATGGAAGTAAGTGGTTGTCTGAAAATCAAACTCATTTTTCTCTCTTTCTCTCTATCTTAAATGTATAAATCTGACTTTAAGTACAGCTCTCTTTTTGGAAACCATGCTTTTATTTTTAGTTTTTTAAATTTATACCTTTTTCAAAATTTCCCAGTAAAATAAAATCCATAATTCTAATAAACATCATTTCTAGACAATAAATCAAATTTTTGAACCTCTAAACCCTAGGAACAAAGGCAGAGAAATATGAAAAATTAAATTAACTTTCTCTGTTCTCAGTGTGAACTCAGCAAGCTTCCTGCTCCTTAACTGATGCTGATCTGTGTACACTACACGGCAAAAGCTTTCTTGCAGAACTATTTGGATACTTCTCCAAGGTTTACTGTGATTTGACAAAATATGCAGTTTTGGAGAGAGAAACTCTTACTTGTTGGAGACAATACATCATATTCTGCTGACATTTGGTCCCTTATAGCTAGTGACTAAATTTAAGGCACTAATAAATTTGTTCACAAAAAGTTTCAGAAATAATTATATCCTGTTTTTATTACTCCAGACGTGTTCTAAAAAAAGGCACAAAATACTTAGTTTGAAATTGTGATCATGGTTTATTTTACCTTATTTTTGAGAAGCCAGGATTTTAAAAAAATCTAATTGGATTTTTTCTTGACTGCACAAAAGAGTGCTAAGCACTAAACAGCCTCAGGTTTTGTAAATTTGACTTAGTAGACAAGAGATTTTATTTTGCATTGGGATTTATGGAATCTGGGATTTTAATGTGGTAGTTGGGGACTAAGCATTTTAGATACAAGTCTAGAATGGATTTGAAGCTGATAGTGATAAAATACTGCCTGTTATTAAAACACTTCTTAATAGACGCTTCTTAATAGATATGCACCTATAAATATAGTTGCCTTTCATTTTTTATTTCATAACTATTGCATCATTCATTTTTATTACTTTTATGGGACAATAAATAGCAAAAAGTTTATCACTGAAGGCAAATCTTCCTTTAAAACTCTCTCTGCACATTTTAAGGTAATTTAATCTTTGTTCTTATCATGTGCATTTTGAAATACTTTTTTGACTGCACCATTTGTTACATTATTTTGAAAAATACTAAATTTAATAAAAAATTAAAGTCTCTCCCTGCAGAATTGAAAACCCAAATAAATTATAGATAGCATTTTATATAGAACAGAATTAGTGATTCCCTTATAATCTGTGCATTGGCGTTTTCTGACATTGCCCTGTCTTTATTTTGGATTTGAGACCTGTGCTTAGACTTAAATTGCATGACATTACTTATCATAATTTGTCAATTATATTGCACTGATAGAGGTACCTAAAATATAAATTGGCTAACCAAATACAATAGAAGTTTATACTGTTGGATAAAAAACTGCCCAGGCTTTCTTAAATGTCTGATGGAATTTCTGGTGATTCCTGAGTGCTGTGGTCTCATTGATGTGACTGGACAGCTCTTACATGTCTAGATGTTTAAATTACTTACAACAGAATGTGTAAATTCCATGGTAATTTAGACTAAAAATTTCATAATTTCAGCAGCTAGACACTGAGATTTAGAAAGACGTATTATAGGAGAGAGAGTAAATTATGTAGGGACATCTCAAGGTAGAGGAGTATTACAGGAGAGCGAAAAATAGAAGCTGAGTGAATAAAGAAACAGCTCAGCTCTGTTGCAAATTGTATGGTGATTTGATAGAAATCCAAATTATATTTTTGGTCTCTAAGTTCTGATTGATGCAGTCCATTGTGCTTGCAATATCTTGGTTCTGAGTAGATTTACAAAACACAGTCTTCAGCCTTCCTTCATTTTTCAGTTGTAACCAATAGTTACAACAGTATAGTTTGTTTTTCTTTCTTTTAGCTACTGAGCATTCATTTAACCAAATGGAGCCTGAAATTATGGTACATATGAAAATGTATACTGATTTGTGGTAGATAAATTTCTTGTAATGCCTCAATTCTTCATAAGACATATTAATAAATAATTCCAATTTAATAACTAAATCCTTAATTTATTCAGCAAACTTTTATTTACTGTCCTTTATGGCAGATCCAGACTTTCAATCAGGTTGGGAGTGACGGAACTTGTTGAACACCCTGATCAAGCCATTTTTGACAGTGTAAAACCTTGAGCAGGGAATTTGAACTGTATGTTCTCCAAAATCCCTTTCATCTTCACCCACTCTCTGAACCTGGATAGGCTTCTTGTATTGCCTGCTTAAATGGAAAAGTGTAAGGAAGGAGATGCAAAACAGGATCCTGGACAATGTTGCTGGATTTGCATTAATTCTGCATTACTGCAGAAAGTTAACTGATAATTGTTTCTCTAGATACAGGAGTAGCTGGCTGCACATGTTTTGGGCGCAACACATAGTGCTCTGGCACGAAGTGACGCGAAGAGAAGAGAGTCTTTGGGCTGCATGTCAAAATATGATAACTGCCCCAGTTGTTCTGGAAGCTACCCTACATTTGCACATATCTCTCAGTGAAATAGATAAAGTGGCAAGCAGGAAGTAATCACTGGCCTCACTACCTGTGTTTGTGTTTTTGAATTTAGGGTGGAAGTGACGAGCAGGAGAGTGAAAGCAAGTTAATGGAAATTCTTGCTTAAGCCTTTTTCATGAAATAACTCTTGTTTGCATTTCCAAATGGCAGAGATTCTAAAGTTCCTTCCATACATTCTATTGGGCCAAATTTTCTTTCCAACTATGTGGATATTAACACTAAATCTCTCTGACTGCAATTTGGTCTGTTTAGTAGTTTTACCATGAAACAGGCTACAGAGCACAGATCTCTCTTGTAGCAGTCTTCTGAACGTATCAAATATATGCCCTTGATCAATTATTTTATTATAAACAGATTATTGTTTCCGTTTTTTAGTTCATATTCTCTGAATGTTACTTCATACTGCTGCTTTTCCCTGAATTCCTTTCAGTTTGTGTACATTTGAAGTGAAGTAACTGAAAATGGAAGCAGCTGATGCTTTTTCTTATACAAAGAAAAAACCCTAAACAAAAAACCTCTGTGTCTTCTATGCAACACTTCTGTTAGTACACTAGAGAGGGCAGCATCATCCCACTGTTGATTCAGTTTGTGGTCTGAAGTAGGTTCAGGATCCTTTTCTACAGAAAGAGGTCACCTCTGAACATTTCAGCATTAAATTTCTTTCAGTACTGGTGGCATGGTTCTTTTGTTGGCAATGGCTTTGTTTCTTGTTTCTTCCAAATCTGGAACCATTTTTCATTCTGTAGCAAAATGAAAGGAAGGGGAGCTATCTGCATTTGAAATGCTTGATATCAGAGTTCTGAGAGGTTGATTGCTTCTTTTATTTTTCTCTTCCTGTTTCTACTCTTCTCCATACCCCTCACCCCTACCTCCCAAAATCTGTGACACTAAAAAAGAGATTAAAGAACAGCATTAAAGACTCTGCAGAGTCTGACTGCAGAGGTCACTCTTCTATAGAGAAAAAAAAAATCTAAGACTTTTTTTTTTTCCAAGGAGAAAATGAAAAAGTTTGAGGAAAGAAGGCCATAATGCAAATCTTTCCATTGGAGGGTCTCTGAAAAGAACAAAAGCTGGCTTAGGAAGATCAGAGAATTCTTCATTCATTTTTATGGGAGCAAGGATGGTTCTTTAGTTTTGGGGCCAGAGCTTATGGAGAAGAATACTTTTTTTTTTCCTACAAACATTTGAATCTGTTCTTTGGGTTCTGTTTCAGATCCCATTTCCCAAAGAAACATATGAAAAAGGATGAATACATCTACATGTAAATCTACCATTCTTGTAACATTCTTGTCATTAGAAATAATAAGCAGAGTCAACCCAACAGTTTGCAGAGCATCTAGTATTTTCTGCATCCTGTGCAGGTCTTGTCTGCTGTGACTAAATGATGCTCTATGGCAGGAAACCTTGGAAAAATAAAAGTGATGAAATGTTTGCATTATATGGATACTGCATGAAGGAGAGAGAAAGCAGGGAGGGTGGAAATTGCTTGTGTAAGTATCTTATGTGGATTGCACTTCAAATATATTGTAAGTCTAAAGCAAAAACAGTGATACAGATTTTAGTCATAGTAAAATTAATATACAATTGACTGCACTTTTGTGCAGCATTGTATTGACTGTACAAGATGTTTTTCCATGGAGAAGTGATATTCATGAAACAGTGGATACGAGGCATATGCCATTTTTAGCCGCTCATATTTGTACTAGTCAAATGTCTGAGATGTCAGTGTAAGTATTGTTCTGTCTGAGTCCTCATCAGAAACTTCTGTTGAAAAAGATCACTTCAGCACTCTGTGTGGGTGGGTAAGGCACACTGTTAAGTAGGGGTTAACTTAGTCTGCATAAAAACAAAACGTAATTGTATTTGGATCCAGTTTTCATTGCAATTACAAAGAAGCTACACTGCCTCATAGCTATCTTGTTGCCTTGTCTGTGGCCATGAGCACAGGATTGTGTGAGGATACAAAATTGCTCAATTTTTTACATGGAAAAAAATCTCTGAATAACACCCTTTTACTGAAAAACCAAATAGCCTTATTTTTCTTCCCCTCTTACAAACTCTTTGAATTTCCTATCCTTTAAAGCTCGTTATCTAACTGTAATCACTTTAGAGACTAATATTGAGGGGAGGATAAAGAAACAATGGCATTGTTGTATTAGTAAAATTGTGTTAAGAATAAAGATGGTATTTATTGCAAAAATAAACTCAGTTACTGGAAATTCTTCCCTCACCCCTCAAGCTTTGTTGACATGCAAAATAGATTTTATGTAAGTAAATGAATTAAAATATAAAGCAAGCAAACAAACTGACATACGCGTCTAGCCCATGTTTAGTTTCAAATGTGTTCTGAAATTTTAGATTGAATACACTTTCTTTCCCAGAAAATACCTAGATATGCTCGTTTATAACTTAAAATTTATCATTTGTAACAGCTGCTAGGTTCGGAATTTTTATAAACCCTGAATGCTGTGAATGGTGCAATTCTGGTTTTGTGAAGGTTAATAAGAGGTGTTATTCTCTTCAATCTTCATATTCTTTCATTAAAGGCAATGAAAACACTAGCCTGAAAGACCATATGAAACATTTAAAACAAGGTGAACAGGCTTATCCTCATGCTACTATTTCACATGTTTAATTTGCAAAATGGAGTTTCACTTGTCTGTCTCTCAGAGCAATATCTGTTTTAAAAATCAGATCTTTGTCTTTTTAATTCTTGACTCTCTTTTATTTCACATTGCTGTTGGACATCCCATCAGGACGGAGTTAAACACTCTCCTGACAAAGCTAAAGACAAGTACTATCTTTCTTTACTTGAGTATACTTAATGGTAAATACTTATGGGCTGATCTTATTCAACAGTGTAGGCTAATTCTGAGGCAGACTGGAATTTTCACTTTTGGAGTAATCAGTGCTCGGTTTTTTTTGGCTTTTTTTTCTTATTCTGTTTTCCATGAGTCTTGGAATTCTACATATATGTCTTCAAAATAACTGAAGAACAGCATTTTTCTGAATTCCTCTTTTTCAAGCTGAGTACATTGCCAGATCTTAAACTGTGATTCTGCTGTCACAAGAGCTTTTGTTAGTGTTTCTGAAAACATAGAACTCTTGTAAATCAGTAAAGCCCAGCCTGGTGCCTGGGGAGGGGCTGTCACACCTGGTGCTGCTGCCTGGTACTGCAGGCACGGGGGTTATCATGACCTTGCTGCATACTGTGCCAAGGCCAGCCAGCTGAATGCTGCTGCTGGGCGAGGAGCTGGCTTCTGTGGGCAAGCGGGAATGCTTGCTCTCATCTACAGAGGTTGCTGTCACAGTCCTTTGCATCTCTTCCAGTAGCAGCACATAGGTTAAGTACGAGTAATAAACTCCCACAGAAGCTGCATGGATTTCCGTTGTTTATAAGTAATTATGTTGCAAAGGTTTTTTACCTCTTTCAGAAGCAAGTTGAAAAATGCTCCTTTATACAATTGCTGAATTTTACAATTTAGAGCATATATGATTGTCCTGATAATGGAATGATTCAGTGATGGCTCAAACCTTGGGTTTACGGAAATTATTTGCATTACCAGCTACTATGGGCACAAGTGTGAGAGAAAGAGTAATACCATTGTTACAGAGCAGGGAAATATACACAGGAATTGATGAGACAGGAATGGCTAAGAGGGCCCACAAGGTTATTATCCAAATCTTGGTCTTGAAAGTTTGTATTTCTTCACAGAAACTGACAGCAAAGAGATTTCGTATGAGTTTCTATTATGACAGCTGTTACACTTGTGGTTTCATTTTGTGAAGCCTTGCTATTTTGAGCAATACTTTATATTTTAGTTCTAAAAGTTTTACTTAACAGTGGATATTTAAGGAGTGTTCAGCTTTTTGTATGAACTGTGCCATTCCCAGAGGAGAACTGTTGGCTAGTATATCAACACTGTATGTATTTCTCCTGCTGATTTAGATGTTGGAATAACACTTCTCATTTCTAATGGATATCTGTTCTGATGC
>JAOTQZ010001516.1:836108-846739 GCA_026546895.1 Pogonocichla stellata | reverse complement strand
AGAAAGCATTTGACAACCTTTCTCCCACTGGCAGGTGGGAGATGGCTGTGATCAGTGGCTGATCATTCTGAACTTTCCTAATTTCAGTACTTTCCTTCACCTCTCACCCTTTCCCAGTGAGTGATGATAATTTTAGATGCCTCTGCGTGATGGGGAATATATCAGGTCGCTTTGAAAACACCATAAAACAGGCATTCACAGTAGTTAAAAAAAAGATGTATAAAATCCAAATGTCAAGGAAAATTAATTCTTTTGTAGCTTGTCTCGGCAGACACAAACTTTATGCTGCTTTGCATCTTAAAATACAAATTTCCTTTAAAGTCTGCAGCATTTCCTCTAATGACGCAAAAAAAGCTCAGTGCACATTCTGGGACCTTTCTAGTATGCCTGGGATAAGCTTAAACATATACAGCTGCTCTTTATTAGCTTACTTCAGGGGATCTTTCACAGCTGGGTTAAAACAGATTTACATATGTTTGGCTGAATATGCATGATTTCAGGGCTCCAGAGAAGTTGTTGTAGCCTGCAAAGTGAATCTCTCATCTTCACAGTTCCCATTTCACTGCATGGAGCTCCTCTGATGGCACAGAACAAGTGTTGGGTGTTTCTTTTTTTTCCATTTTTTTTTCTTTTCCTGATTGGGGCATTATGTATTCTGAGCAGCCCAGCGCCTTTCTGGAAGAAGTTTTATGAATAGTGTCAAGGAAAAAGAAGCTGTCACTGAGAAATTCTGTGGCTTTTCCTCTCCTTTTATACAGCCTGTTTTGAACTATGGCCTTTCTGCACAACAGGGAAAAGTGAAGTTTGCAGAATGTCAACATAAGCAGCTCTGCTTAGCAGGCTGAAGCTCAGAGCAGCCTTATGGTAGAATTTTGGGTAAATTTCAAACACCACATGTAATCTAAAGGCAAAAATTGTTTCTTCATCAGCTCTGATCTTCTTTAAGGAGACAAAAATGTAAACGCTAATTTTGAGCTAAGAGTGCAACTGAACACATCACAGCTGAACTAACAAAGGAGTCATCTATTAAACATTCAAAGACAAATAGTAAGACAGTACTCTATATTTCCTATTCCCCGAGGCTCCTGGAAATTATAACTAAATTGTTGAACAACTATGTGAGCAAGCCAACAGTGTTTATTCATGCACATAGACTGTATTTCTTAGGAAGAGCTCTTCTGCCCACAGCTGGGCTGCTGGTGCATGCTAAGAATGTGGCTGGACTCCTTGTTAGCTCTGCCTTTACACAGAGGAAGGATGAAACCTCTTCTGCCATTAATATGCCATCACTGTATATTGCAGGCAGAAAGCAAACACTGTGGCTTAGCTCTTCATTTCTCCTACACTCATGAACACAGCAGGTGTAGTCAAAAGGCCTGGACTTAAGAATTAAAACATGCTGCTGCCAGGGACACTGACTGCTTCTTCCAGAAAGACTTGCCGGGCTGGTGATGTAGGCAAAAACTGATACTAGGTTTACCATTCCCCTTTGTATTGCAGTACCATTGCCTCATCTGCCTTTGAATACATTAAGTGACAGTGCAATTGTGATGAGTTTGAAACACAGGCTGTAACAGTCAGCAGGACTAATTTTACTGCCAGTTCTTCTTTGATATCTCACTACTCTTCAAGTATAAATATGAGAATCTTTCCTCTGTTACATTAATTCACATCCATAGTATGTCCAGTAAAGCAAACATAGTTACTCCAGCCATATCCTGAGGTAAAAGACATCATTTGTCTTATGGACTTTGTACACAGATGCTGCTATGATCTCACTTAGTTAATTTTCTATCTCCAGTGCCAGATATCTACTGACAATATCCAGAAGATATTTCTATCTTCTACCTTCTTTCATGCATTTTTCTGTATAGCTCTCTGCTTTTTTAAAAAACTAATTCTTTTTAGCACCTCCCTACCTTCCAGATGCTGTGGGTGCATTTATACTTTATTGCCATAATCTCATTGATGTTTCCTGTGTATATTTTTTAACATGCTCAGTAATTACTATGGCCAGTCTGCTTCCCTGGATGAGGTGAACCTGTAGCTTCATCTGAGAGGACATATGTTGGCATGTAGATACCTGCCCCAGCTCCAGTAAAGCTGTCCTGAGTCCAGCAGTAATATAGAATAGTGTAGAGTAGGCAATAGTAGTAGATAATAAATAAAAATAAAATAGTAGCAATAGTCCAGCAGTAATATAACCAAAACAGTGTGGGCAAACAAGTGTCCTCTCCAAAATACATTCAAATCCCATGCAGACACCCTCTCGATTGCTCAGCAGCAGCCCAGGCAGACATACCTGTCTGCTTTACCACGCATCTCACAAACAGCAGTGCTGCTGCAAATAACAACTCCTCCTGCCTTGCAATCAGTCCTGCTACTGGGTCAAATTTCACTTTTTTGGATTTACTGTAGTCCTTTGTCCAGTTCCTGCTTGTGTTCTTACTTTAACCCAGGATCTTCCAGTGCTGCAGGAAACCCAGGGAGCTTACACAGCTTACAGTCAACGTGAAGGAAGCTCCTGCAACAAGGAACATGACTGGCTTTCTCACATTTATAGACTAGTTCTCAAGACATGTTTACTGATCTCCAGATACACAAACTTCCATATAAGAGGTTAAAGCCTAATTTATTTTCCTAGCATTGGAACCCTATCAATTTTTATCACCATCTCTTTTCACTCGGTGACATATTACACAGTGTAGGTGAGATTAAACCTTTCAGGGAAGCACTGCTGATGTTATCGAGTTGTCTTGCCATGAGCAAGTAGAGATAACCTATATTGTCTTTCTAGGTCTTGATGCTGGGTACAGAAAAGTATCTGCTGATTTGATATTAGTAATTTAGTTCAATGAGTGTGAACTGCACACTGAGATATGAAAAAATCCTGTTTTTTTCAAAAAATTAATTTGTCTTACTGGCCTCAGGACATTGCCTGTTGCCGGTCATATGTAGACAAAAACCATTTGAAGTGCTGCAAAACTGTAAGACTTCTTTAAGACACTGAATAGAGACTCCTGTTTTGTAGAGATAAATGCTATTGCTAAAAAAGAGCAGTGCTCTTTGTGTTCCTTGTTATGAGCCACGATTGCACAAACCTCTGCACGGGCTGTGGTGAATGCAGGAGGTTCAGTGTGGACAGCAGGCAGAAGAAGGGAGAGAGGGAACTCCTGCACTGTGCCCTCCTTTGAGAGGCTCTGGCTGGGACTCATTCAGCAATGAATGCACACGGAGAATTGCTGAGCTGTCTGATGGGTCCTATGAGCTGGCAGCAGAATTAAATTTCTCCAGAGCTCAAAGTCACAACTGATGGCCTTTTCTGCACCTCTTGGTAAGACCACTTCTGTGAGCATCCCTAAAAAACAGTGGTGTTCAATGTCCACACAACACTGTGGCTTCTGTTGCACTTACCCTGCTTGCTTGCAAACAGGGACTGGTATTTATGTAAGAATAAGAATTTATTGATATAAAGAACAAGAAAACATCTAGAACATATGTGCTTCTCAAAAGACTTTTGGAATTGTTTTAACGAAGGCTTTGGTCAGGTGTTTCTGTGCATGCCCAAATTCCCTGTATGTGCTGTACTGTTTGTGTTCAGCAACTGCAGCTCTTTCAGGCTCTCCAAAAATACCCCTTTGTTTCTTTCTATAAGGACATGATAGTGGATAGCAGTAGCTTTGTAGGGCTTCAAAAATGTGCCTGCTTTCCCCATAACCTCCTTTTTTATATATAGCAGCTGCTCTTTTATTTTCTATCACAATTGTGGGTAAGATGGGATGGAACATGAACAAGATGGCATATTATTGACAGCATGCAGCTGGTGTTATTTTCCAATTAAAAAATCCTTGATGGGCATGTGAAAGAACTGTCTAGTTTATGCCCAGTTGTGACAATGTTATCAAGCTGCCCCTTCAGCTGAGATTTTATTTCACAGAAGATAAGAAATCTTTGGTTGCTGGTAGAAGAACAGTTTAATATCCTGGCCAACACAAAGTTGGTGACGAATTTGCTGTTGGCCATTTCCAAATGTTTGCTGTACTGTATAGCTGTGCCAGGAATGCTTCTTAATGCTTCCTGAGCAAGTACTCTATAAACTGCCCTGAGCCCTTCTAATGCCAATGGAGCTGTTAAAATCCACTTGAGCAGGGGCCCTGATTTATTCTGCTCTGCTGGGGCAGGGAGAGATATCAGATATCAGCTGGTGGCTTAAGAGCACCAATGCTCAATGTACACAGAGCTGTTTGTGCACTTAGTTGCCTAACTGTGACAACTCTCTTCTGGACATGACAGACTGAGATTTTTAAAAAACTTACAGCTTTGCCAACAAAACTCCTGCTCCCTCACAGGGAGGTTAGGATGCACATTTTTGATACAATGGTAAATTTGCAATGTCTGCTTCAAAACTTGTCAATTTAGTGCCCTTAAGACACATTTTTGTAACAGGACAATAACAATATTTCTTTTCCCTAACCTCTCTCTCAGTCACTGGCACAATCTTAGAATACATAATTAAAGTCTAGCAAAAGCAGTAGCAATGGTAACTGGACAGCAGAGACTACAGTGCCTCACTAAATGACTAATAAAGAGTCAGAAGGAGCACCTGCCTAAACACCTGACTAAATGAAGGAAATTCAGAGGAACAACTGCTTTCCAAACACAGTGACATTTGTTATCTGTATTTAATGTTCAATAAAACTGAGATTGCAAAACCTAAATTATGCCCTCTCCAGGTTTTTCATTTTTTAATTAACTACATGCTGTTGATCAGTAAGCACCAGCCCATGCTGACACAAAGAATTAAGTGTGCCTTTTTTACAGTCAAAGAAAACTAAGAAAAATGGAAAAGTTATTCAGGATCCTTCCTACATAATTAAAGACATGTTGATAACCATTAACTGAAAGTTAATGAATGTGAGAAAAATGTAGGTGGTGTTTTTTACAGGGCACGTAATTAGACAGTTTACAGACCACATTAACAGTGCTCTGAACCAGGACTGTCAATGTTTAGGTCATAGTATCCGAACTATATATCAGTGAACACATTGAATAACATCTGAACTATTAATTAATACAGTCACTGAAACTAGGCACATCCTATAAGAAAAATGAATTATTCAAATATCTTTAACAGCGTATTGACATTTTAATTGTACGTTGGCATTAACAAAACTAAAAGGTGCTTTAAATGTCTTTCAGCTGCTAGATTTTCTGCCCTTTGAATTTCAAAGCAGTTTCAGAAATTTCTTTAAAGGGCTAGACTATCCTCCCAATTCAGCATTTTTATATGGCATAACATCTCCTTATAATCAATATAAACATCATGAAAATGAAACTGGGTATTACTCAACATCCTGTCCACCAAGTATGCCTTGCTATTTCTAGATAGAGTAGTGGCTCTGTGGAGCAAGCACACCCTACAGCAAATTCCCAGCTCTTGATAAATATGTCAGTGCTACAAAGGTCAAACAAGAGCACGAGGCAGTCTGTGTTCCTCCACGGAGCAATCCTCACCGGGTGACAGTGGATGAATGCAGCTGGGGATCTGGTCAAAACACAATAGCTCTAGTGCCCTGAACCCTGAGCAGCTGCTTTGACAAATTAGATGGGGCCTCTTTTATTGAAAAAGCACATTAGGGTCCTGGGGCAATGACAGTTTTTCCCTCTTTTAGTAAGACAAGCCTCTATAGCTCATTGCAGCCTGGAAACTGATAGCCTGATGTGAAATCTATGCAGGTGGACAATTACGGGTCAAGGATACGTGCTGTTTCCATTTGATAATATCTATTTTAAACTTCACCATTCTTTTATTTGTAGGATCTACTAATGTGGGAGCAGAGAAGCTTTGTTTTCATTACTAGGGGTTGCACATCAACAGAACCTCTTCTGTTACCAATTATGTAATTTTTTTTCACTACTGAACATCAGAAAGCTCTTGATTCTAATCTTGCCACTCAATGTTTCCACTTCTGCTAGTTAAACCAGAAATCTGTACTGTTAGCGAAATTTAGAAATGTTTTGAATTCTGAAAATGGTAAGTGAGTGTCAGTGCTGAAGTACAGGCATTTCTTTAAGTGTGGCACAGGCAGTTGGTGCATGCTGGAATATACCCCACCATTATCTTGATTTCCTCATCTTTGCCTGTTTTTGCAGTTAAATCTGCTCCTTTCCTTACACTTTCAGATGGCTACTATAGAAAATCTGTGACTAAAAGAGCTGGAGCTTTCCTTACATAAGGTTTGAAACGCAGAGTTAGTCACAGAGAAGGCACACTAAATCACTGCCCCATATTCTATTGTAACTCAGTGTTTGGCTAAAATTGGCTTAAAGATGTGGCCCTGCTCAGGGATTTAGCTCCTGACATCTTTTCTGAATGCTCTGTCTCTTCACCCTTGTTCTCAGAGAAACTTACTAAAACATCATAAAAACAAGTCTGAAGAAAGTCTGCTGTCAGAAACATCCCTCCAGCATTCTTCTTTCATGAATTTTATATACAATTTCCATTTTATTAATTAGCATCTACTTTACCACTATCACTGTTTGAACTTGAGTATGTAATCTGAGATGATTAGCTGTCTCTAGCTGTGGGAGCAGACAGCTCATACATGCAAGACAGAACAGAAGAAGGATCAGTGTCATTTCTCTGGGCAAGTCTGGTGTGTTCCCTTAATCCTGACTGCACAGCCCTCCTGGTGCATGTCACAGGATACCAGCAATTCCAGTGTGGTGAGATCATCAATCTTCTGGCATGTTCATGAGTTATTAGCCTGGTCTACTGACTCAGGTATCTGGCCACTACAAACTACACTGGGAAATTTGGTCCCGTACAAGTGCTAACAATGGCTTTCAGGTGTTTATCTGATACAGTGCTGAAACACTGCCCCACAGTAGGTAAGCTGGGATTAGTTCATGAGATACTCAGTTCCTGGACAAGTTGCTCATCTTAGGCATTTTTGGAAAATATAGGGTTAGTTGTTTGTTCTAAAAAAATTACATTTTTTAAAAATTTCAGACAAGCAACCAGTATATAAAAAAGGCCTCCCTCTGGAAACACGGATGTTTACAGTAAGCCGATGCTAATTCACCTAAGAACATTTCAGAAAAAAATCTACAGAACTTTGTTTAGCACAGACTCATCCAACCAACATCTGTTTTCATCTAATGAGAAAAGTCAGCAAGTTTTAATCTAGATGTGGCTCTATACAAGTTTAAATGGACTAAACTCTGTGTCATCCTGTCTCAGTAAAATCATTTTGTGAACCACTGCAGCTCTGAGCAACCACACTTCTCACCCCAAATCTCAGTCACATGCTACAGAATCACAGATAAAATCTGAGCAAATTCTCTACTCCCTTTCTCACAACAATCTTTTAGTAGACCCCGGGCAGAAAACTTAGAAGTATATTAAAAGAAGGATCTGGTCTGATTCAATCTTTGTTTTTACCTCAGCGTTTGAAACTTAGTGATCTGCAAAGTACTTGTAATTGTTTTATGTTTGTGCATACATTGGTTTGAGATGTGGGAAAGAATAGAGGTGTTTGCATAGTTTCCCCCCAGATGCACATGCTTTGGGTGAATACATCTCTTCCCAATCCTAACCAGTCAGAACTGCCTATGGTGCAACTCCTCCCACAAGCCTTACACTTGTTTTAGGATCAATCAGTTCCTTCTGACAGTGTCAGGATGATGATACTGATGAAATACTGAATATTTGCTTCATCTGGACACATTGAAAGTCCAAGTCCTGCCACTCAGACATGCAAGCACTGACTCAAAACCTAAATTTTCACAAATTTTGTGCCACTTTAATTCCTCGTTTTCCTCATCTGACTTATTACATAATGCCAACAACATAATAATTCCTCTGTTTTCTCTGATATAGAAACTTCTTTGAATCTTTTAGATCCTTGTACATATTAGCATATAACAATATTTTTGTGTAAAAAAATACTCTGCGAATGTACTTCTTGGTGCAAAACTCAGCTCTCCTGTGATGAATATTAATTGTTTAATTTATGCAAAAAAAAAAAGTCTGAAGCTTTGTTTTGCCCAAGATTTCTTTCCCCACTCATTTCATGTCTACTTGTAAAGTATCTTGTTATATCAGCACTTTACACTCCTTATCATAACTGTACCTGAAGTTTCTTATAATTTTGTCTCACTGCAGCAGAATCTGCCTGAACATTTGCAGACTCTCCAGAGACAAGCATTGTCAGCACTTGGCAAATCTTTCAAGTAGTGATAATCACAGTAAAATTTAGTAACGCTGCCACTTGTGTACAATATGAAATATCTTCTGGAGGCAGGTTTTGAAATGAACAGCTCTTGGGCTCCCCAAGAGCACAGCCCTCTCCAAATAGAGAAGTTGACTATTGCTAATGATGTACCAGAGGAAGAGCTGCAGTTATTATTAATAATAATATAGATTATGCAATGTATAAAATAATGGGTGCTACCAGATACTGTCTCTAAAGGAGCACTCTTGATATCCAAATAAACCAGCAACTCTTAACTCTTAAATTGTGTTCATCACATCCCACTTCTAATCAGCTTTTAGCTTTGTTACATGGATATCAACAAAAGGCTTGCTAAGCAAAGGAGATACCACCTCACAATCTTCACCTAAGGATGCTGAGCCAAGTAAGAATACAAACATTAAAGACGGCTAACCACTACACTTTTGTTGTTCAGTGCCCAGCTCAGCCACTTCCACCCGAATGCTGTAAAGAAGAAGCTGTAGCAGAGCCACAAAATCATAACCTGAATTTTCAATCAATTTATCAAAACAGTGATTAAAAGGCACAGATTTCAGTTAGGGAATTAGGGAACGAGTGAGAAAACGGAGCTGTTGGCTACATTTGCACTGACGAACCCAGTACTGGAAGAGCACGAGGCATTTCTGGATGGAGGCAGGAAGGAGAGGAGGCAGCAGAGAAGGGCAGCAGGGTAGTGAGGGACAGGCCAGCTCCTCTTGAAGAAAATCCCTTTGGCTTCTTCACGGAGGCCTGTGGAAGAGCTGTACATCTACTCCCCCTGGTTAGTAGGGCGGCTACAGGGGACGCGGCACTAGGGCACTACGGGGTGTGGAGGGTAAAGCCTTGGGCTCCACGGGAGGAGCTGCATGACTCCCACGGTGGAGGGAGGAACACCAAGTACAATGGCAGCAGGGGGCAAGGTTAGGCAGCAAGGTTAGGGAAACTGCTTCAACAAAGGTGAGAAACACACAATTAAATTAACACTAAAACACAGCAAGGAAGAAAACAAAACACAAACATACTCTAGAACATGTGCTGTTCTTTTGGGCTTTTTTGTTTGTTTGATTTGATTTTGTTTTCTGGGGAGATGGGAGGAGAATAGCAAATAGGGCTGTAATTTGCCCAATCAGAGTTTTGTTGGTTTTTTAAATTTTTTTTTTTTTTTTTCCCTGCAATAGAAAAGGCAGATTCCTTAATGACCAAAATGAAAATGCCAATGGGACGGCAGTGCACAGTTCCCACTCTATGGGTTGGACTACACATTTTTATCTTGGCAAGAAATGTTGATGTAGCTCAGAAGCAACAGTCCCAGAGTATATTTAGCTGCTAAAGCTGTGGCACACAAATGTCACATTCCCATGAGTCAACCCTTCTAAAGAACCCCGTCTTCACACCCCCACAGATATTCCCCAAGATGCCTGCACTGAATTAAGAGCGAAGCATATGGATGGATGTGACATCATCAAAGCAACCGTGTTACAGTAAAGAGAACAGCAAGTGGATTCTATACAATTAGTACAATCAGTAAGGAGACATTTGTGAGCACAGAAAAAGAAAGAAAACACTGCTCAAAGGAATAGACACAATCAGTGAAGAAAAACACAAAGCACCTTGCAAAACAACAACAAAATATTTAAAAAATAAAATTTTCTTTGTGAATGTGTGAAAGCAAAAGAAATCACAGCAAAAGTGGAAACAAAAATCATGATTAAAGGATTGTAAGGGTAACATTTCTTGATTTAATTTTGTGTAAGAACTCTTTCCTTTGCCCTTTTGCAGCGACAACTGAATATAGAGTTTTGGAGCCAACTGGCTCTGACTGGGCAAGGCAAGGAGTAACAACATATGAGTGGATGGTAATGGTAAACAACCATGCAGTCACCTCTGCCACCATTGTTTTGATGGGTGTAGACTGCTTCCAGCTTTGCCAATACTCATAATTAGGCACCAAAGGATGCACAATATTTAAATGACCCTGGGAAGTGCTTATAAGGCTCTTTGGTAACCATCACTCCCTGAGGAGGGAAGTATTGAATGTAAGCCACTTCATCAGCCAGGGAATTGAAGCGAAAATGGTTAGAATCCAACAGCTATACATGTAGTAATATTTTCACTGCATGCTCTTCTGAAAGCTGCTAGTGGCATACAACATGATTTTAAGAGCTAGTTTTCCATCTATTAAGCACTGCTTTTCAGAAGACTTGTGAAGCAGGGACCCACACATAACAAACAGTTGTATGCACATCTCTGCATTCCTCTGGGTACAGGAAGGGGCAGATCTTCCACTTCTTGTGGTTTCTGACCCTTCCTTCCTTCCTTCCTTCCTTCCTTCCTTCCTTCCTTCCGTCCATCCTTCCTTCCATCCATCCTTCCTTC
>JAOTQZ010001516.1:815628-826606 GCA_026546895.1 Pogonocichla stellata | reverse complement strand
GGAGGAGGCTGGTGCCAAGAATACAAAGATTAAGGGCTTGGTTCTCCTTTCGTTCACACTGCTACAGATTGGCAGCAAGCCTGTTGAAGGAGGATGATTTGTAATGGCATAAAGGAAGAGAATCAGGCCTTATGACTTCTTTTGGAGCTTCAGATGACTTTGGGTATATTTAGTCCACTGAGCATTCACTTGGTTGGTATTCTGATACCAGTGTTCTGAGGCTTAATCTATTACGACATACCATTTACCTTTGCATTAAAATGTTCTCAGTAACATCAAAATAGATAATTCATAAACCTTTTGTTTTTTCAAGATACAAAATTACTCAGACCATTCACTACAGTTGGCAAACATGAACATGTTTACTGAGACTGGTTTATTACCTCATCTTAGAATTTTTGCACCCCTGATGTGGAAGATAAATAGAGGTGACTAACGGTAGGTGAAAGGAAAGCCCAACTACAAAAATATCAGAATAGGTATTTTAACTAAACCAATACAAGGAGGAGCTAACTTGCATAGAGACCACATTATCAGGATGTACCTGAAAGGGGTCAATGAAATAAGCTGCAAAAGACAGGACATGAATGGGAACCCATGTTAATACTGGGTCAGTGTGTTTGCATTACACCTGTCTGTAAGGTCCTACTTTAAAAGATGGGTTCATTTATGGAGTCTGTCTTTGAGCTTGGCATGCCTGGACAGTAAAATATACTCTCTTTTGTTAACTGTACTCTCTTGGACTTCAGCTTTTTTCATTCTGCTGCTCGTTTGAAACACATTTCTGCTTTCTTGGCTAGATTAAAATATTGGTTTTTACTAAAGTTGGCTGGCAAGATCCAGAACCACAGTTCCACAGCTATCATTCTGCAGACTATGGAATTCATTCAGAAGCAGGAAATCTAGAACATTTCTGGCACATCAGCACTATGCCCAAAGCCCCTCTCTCAATCTTTACATTCAGCAGTATGGATTTTATTATTACTCTTTAATTACTGCTCTGTGCATTAGAAAAGCAGCAATTTCACAATGAAAGAAAGTATAAACCGTATAGGCAGATGAAACTGTGCATCTTTCATGTATTAGAAAGTCTCAACTTGCCTTTGATTTTGTACATTCCCTTCACTGGTTTTCATTACCATGCTTTCAAATAAGNNNNACCTGCACATTTTTCATTTCCTGGTAATAAACAGTAGGGGGAATTTTATTTTATTTTTACAAATGTTGAACAGCATTACTGTGCCTCCAGTTATCTATATTCTGCTGTACTGAGCTGACATTGGTTCAGTTTTATACCTACATACTCTGCAGGCACAAGATGAAAGGAGCAATTAAAAGCTCATCACAACTTCCCATTAACACACCTCTTGCTGTGTTCAGCCAAACGTTGGGTGAATTTGATCTAGCCCTAATGAACTGCTGGTCTCACACAGCCTGAAAGCAGCTTCACCAGGAAGCTTCCACCCCACATGGAATTCTGCCATTGACTTCACTGGCAGCAATACCACACATCCTCTTAGGCTTGTGAGTACTTGTCTTTGTTCAGGATGTCTATAAGAAAAGCTATTGCAATATATGTCTAGGTTTGAATTTAAAGTGATTATTTATTCTGCAGTGACTCCTCATGAAGACGTTTATTCCTCACTCCAAGAACCAGCATAATCTACTTCCAAATATGAAGAACAAAGTGGCAGAAAGCACTATGAGCCCAGATTAACAGCTGCCTCATGGGAACCTGCTACTCTAGGCTTGTAGAAATTATCCTCTTCAGTTCAGGTCATTTAATTTGCTATGTAAATTTGAATAGACAACATAAACGACTCATCCTAGAAGTGACAAGAACCTTTAGGAATTGAGGCATAATCCAGGCTCAAACCACATGGATAAAAGGCTAATTTTCCTTATGAGAGATGTTTCTGTAATCCAGGGATAGTTCTGCTTTCCCTAAGGTATCTCTGGCTGCTGTAGCAGTAATGACACCAGCCTGGACAGCTCGTGAGTGGGATGTGAGCTACTGTCCTGTTTGTCCTGCTGAACAGATAAGATGCATCGCTGTACCCAAGTGTTTCTTTGAGTGTTCAGGTGAATCATGCTCTTAATCATGTCTGCTGGCATGCCATCGAAACAGGCCACATCTGACTTTAATGCAACGGAGACCGTTTTGAGGGAAGACAAGAAAAGAGGGATTGAAAATCAAAAGGTATGACTTAATCCTAGTTGTGATTAGTGAATCGGGCCCTCAAAACCAAGACAAGACAAGTAAAATAGGGTAAAAACTATTTGAGTGGAGGAACTACTAGCTAACACAAGGATTTGGGGAGAATTTTTAAAAACACTCATAAACTGACCATACACTGTGTAGTAAGACATTTCATGATCAGGGGAAGCAGTTGAAATGTCTATGAACAAAAATAAATTGGGAAGAAACATTAAATATAACAAAAGTACGAAAATATTTAAAAGCTTAGTTAAAAGTGATCCCTCCAAAAGGATTTGCTGTCAATAAATATTGAAACTAAGAACTTCCTTACCATTCAGGGCTACGAAGGAATCTGAAAGACAAATAACAGGGGAAAAATCATTATTTCTATCTTGTTTTTTCTTATAAGTAAGTTTGCTGCTAATAACCATTAATGTTTCAGCTGATATTTACAAGCACGTGATTTGTACACGAAGGATCCAGGCAAAACTAATGTTCAGACACACCCAGAAACAATGTCTGGCTTTGAAAGTGCTCATGACCAGCTCTGTACAGGAGGTAGCGAAGCAGGAGGGCCAGTGTCCTCCCTGCTTTCCTTGCAAATCCGAGTTGAAGGCAAGGCATTGCAGGGGATGCAGCCAGTGAGTCAATGAGGACACAACTCAGGTGACCCAAGATCACATGAAGTAATAAAATCAGCTGCCTTAGCAGGGAATGAAATCTACCCCTGTGCAGTGTCAAGGTTCAATGCACCATTCAGGGCTAAAGAGGGATTTAAGCAGGACATGGGCTTTGTTGCTGTCTGCACAGAAGCAGATCTCTCTCCATGAGCACAATGTGCTGTTCCTGAATAATTTCCTACCATCCTTTTATATGTAACTGACACCAGGTACATTGCAGTCCTGTCTAACCTATTTGCCCAAGGAGAGCAGAACTGGCTGAAAGGGGCAAAGATACACCAGCTGGGAACTGGCCTGATTTTGGTGCTAACCCATTTTACAGGGGAACAGAGGGGAGGCCTGATGTGTACACTCCTTCAAAAATCTTTGCAACAGTCTATATCAGCCTATCTTAGGACAGAGGCTGAAATCCTTGTATTCCTTCAAGCACAGTGATCAGAGCAATGTCCATAATTAATGGCTCTTGAATAAGAATGCACAAGGCGTGAGAAGGCTCTGGCTTTCCCCACAGCACCTGGCCCACACTATGTCCTGTGGCACAGTCTAGCCCTCTGTTATTTTTCTCTGCACTGCAGAAGTTTATAAATAATGTTTGGAGCTCAGAATCAAACTAACCTCGGTGAAAACATTTTGAATAAGAGCTGTCCTGAACACAGATGTTGGTATTCCTGCAGGCTCAGAAATCAGCATGCAGGGTTTCTTTGCATGCAGTGCAAGCTATGCACTTTTAAGCATTTCAGTGCAAAACTGTAAATGTTTAAAGACTGTGTTTAAGCTTCCAGCTCGTGCTGTCAGTACTTAAGGTTCACCACTGAAATTTCTTAGGCAGTGCCAATAGTACCTAACCCTTAATACCATGAGGTTGTTCAGACTGTATGTAAAATTCTCTAAGATTCACACACTAAGTCGTTGTCATTTCTTGATCCAGATCCAGAACTGAAGATATATTTCACTGTCTCACTGTGCTGCATGGGAATGTAGTCCAAGTCACAGACTACACCAAGAAACTAAGCCACTTCTGTACATTTACATAAATAAGCCCACCACCAGGGCTAAAAAAGACAATGACCCCAATTCATTATGCCATTGCAGTAATCAATATCCTCTAGAGCTGAGCTTTTCTCATTATGAAACCACTCTGATGTCCAGTGTTCCTATAAATCACATGAACTGGGCTATTTTCCTCAAACACATTTAAACAACAGTTCTTCTTCTGAACCTGCATCATTGGCTACATTGCTGTCCCTGTTGTGGTTTATGTAGCTACGAAAGAATGTCTGACAGGTAATGGTGATTTGAGGCATTCAGAAGGATACTGTGACACATGGTAAATAGAGGTAAAAGCTTTGCTTACTTTGGCAGTCACCCAGGCCATCTGTATTGCCACGTTCTATGTCCTGTTCAAATACCAGTCTAAATAATAGAAAGAAACAAAACAGTATGAATAACAACAGTCATAGGCATAACCAGAAAGAAATTATCACATGTTCAATTGAAATAAATCCCTGCTGCGAAACTGGCTATTTCTTTGGAAATTCCACACAAAGGCTGAAAAACCACAACACACACGTTTGAGCTATTCATCAATGCTAAATGATTTCTTGGCTTCCGATGATACTTTGTCTTTATATTATTACTTTTTAACAATCCACTGCATGCCTTGTTACCAAGGGAAGAAAAGACCTGCATTTTTTAAACTGTTAAATACATGATGTTATCAGAAGCAACTGTAACCCTACCTTAACCTGTGCACAGAGTAGATCGGGTGCACTGGCACTTTGGTGTGAGAAGGAAGGTACACATTGGGCAGGTACTGTGCTTGAGGAAGAAACCTGCATTTCAGCACTGGATGAAGCTGCAAGGCACAAGGTCCCTCCCACCAAAGGTGTTCCCTTCAGCCCAGGGGGCTCTACTAGCAAACACTCACATGCTTTTCTAGCCGACGTGCTCCTAACCTCTCTCTGTGATTTTTGGATAACTATTGAAGCTGTTCTGCCAACTTCCTGTGGTCAAAGGTGGATGTCAAGAACCTTGGAAAACGTTCGAATACAAGCCCTTGTCTATATTAGGATCCTGCCCTTGAGACATAATTACCCTTGCAGAGAACTCATTCTAACTCTGTGCTCTTAGAACACCTGCTCCACTGTCACCTACTCCAGGAGGGCACCTAACATCTCTGCCTCCTGTTGGCTAGCTTAGAACTTCACCAGATATCTTCACAGCTGATCTGGACCTCCTTCCTAAGCACTGGACAGAGCATGAACTGCCTTGCTCACTTTCGGACTTCATCACCGCAAGCTACACAGCCTCTGTCTCGATGGAACTGTTGATGAAAGTGGGAGCTGCTTTTAAAAGTGAGGCACGAAAATTCCCCACAACTTCAATGGAAGTTGAAGAAATCTCAAGCACTTTTGGAGTAATTAAAAACCTGATATGGACACGGGTGCATTTTAACATTATCCTGCCAAATGTCAAGTCAGAAACAGCCTACACTTTTGTAGTCAAGCATACACAGACACATACAGCTACAGCATCCCCAGCAGATGGGGAAAATCAGAAAATTAAGAACAAGACAAGAGCACAGGGATTGTAACTCGTCCATTATGTACTGAGGACTTGTAGACAAGCAGGGTTAAGTGGCGTCAGAGGTAGGGCTGTCAGGGCTCTGTGATGTCTGTTCTATACTTCCACTACTGCCATGAGGGAGGATAGCTGTGTAGCTCAGTGTGGGCAGTCGTGTGGTGTGCCAGAAGTAAGTGGCCAAGAAATGCGAGCTCTGAAGTGGGTTTTCTCCCTGTAACCTTCACAGACTTTCATTATCATAAAATAATTAAATTCTACTGTTAAGCAAGGGGAGATCCAGCACTTCTCTAAATCTGTTTTAAGCCCTTACTGTGCTCTGTTATTCCTCTTAGTAATGCACAGCAAATTAGAAGGACTGGTTTTGTTTTCAGTGGACAAATTACTTGAGTAATTTAATTTGGATTCTATTGCCTCTTTAATCAGCTGTGATGGCTCCAGTGTAGGCTGGTCCAGACATATCCATCCAATTCACTCCTTTCAATAATACGTGGACCTTAATACAGCTCTTTCATTTTCTTCTTCCTCCTCTTTCAGCAGTTACCACTCAGCTGACTGTTCACGTCAAAAAAATTTGTGAGACACTTCGGAGGTGAATGCAAATAAGGTAGGAACAAACACTTCCCACATTTTTCCCTCCCTAAAAGCCTCGTGTTTCCAATAGCTCAGCCCAAGACTGGCTGGCACCAGCGCCGGAGCTCACGGCTCGTCCATCCAGAGCCCTTACTCACTTGGAGCCAAGGGCCAGCTGCGTGCACGCCCCGCTCTCCTTCACCCATCCGCAGTACGGGTCCCTGGACGCTATGCAGGCCCTTGGGAGAGAAGAGCACAAGGTGGCATTCGTGAGAGCTCCAGCTTGCCTGCTGCCCAGGCCTCCGGCAGCCCCCAGGGAACACGTACTTTTTGCACTTGCCGTGGCGCTCGCAGCGCCCCAGGGGCACCTTGATGACACAGGTGGAGAAGGCGACGTACAGGGCGCTGCTGGGCTTGTCCAGCTGCATGCCCGTGATCCGCTTGTCCTCCGTGCCCTCGTAGCTGCACCTGGTTTGGATAAAAGCGAAACCTGGTTACAAGTGCGCTCTGCTGGGAAGCCAGGGGAAAACCTTAATAATGCCCCAGGCTGGGAAAAAAAAATCACAAAAAACTTCCATCAAAAAATCTGTTAGAAAGGTAGAATTGAGCAAGTCAAGGAAAAAGAACACACAATGGCCACCAAAAATACTGATAGACATATAAGCCAGTATTGAAAATGCATGGGATAGTTAAGAATTGGAGAGAGACAGCACACCAGACAAGCTTCTGGTAGCCCTTCATATTTGTGTTTATTCTTCTCCAGCACTTAAAGTACCTGAAATTTCTGCATGATTATGGCTCACTTCAAAGCCCCCTTAGGCGTATTTGAGGAAGACTGAAATGTGGAAAATTTCCCTTGGAGAGCAGCTTGCTGCTTGTTGAGTTATTTGGAGAGAAATCAGGGTTTTTTATAGGATTAGAAAATTAATCTTCCTTTCCAGAACTTCACTTTTAATTATCCATCAGCTGCTGCATAGGATGGGCTATTTTCTACACATACTGAATAAAAAAAAATATCTTATTGCAATGAAGAGACTGATAAGCAGACATCCCCTCCCTAAACAATTTAAAATTACTCAAAAAACTTGGCTTCTCTAACCACTTCCGTTTCCATGGGACAAACTATTCCCTGGGAAACCAGAAGTTCAAAGTCACCCATACACGAGTACAAAGAATCAGATACACACTTTTCAGGATTGTAAACACTGATCTCCTCCAGGAAAAGGCTGTCATTTAGGAAACCAGTGTTTCCTGTCCGTGCCAAGAACTTCAGGATGATTCCCTTCTCTGACCCCAAGAAAACCACGGTGTAGTTCTGATACGGCCCAGCAGCTGAGTCAACAGCAATTTTGGTCAGGCGATACCTAAAATAACAGAGCATTTTCACAGATACATCACAGAGATAATCACAGAACTGTCATTTATTTAATCACTTTCTTCATGTCAGATAAGTGTATAGTAGACTTCTAGTAACCATAAAACACATTTAAGCACTTTTCCTACCTGACTGTGAATCAACATAGATTGTACCAATTTGCAGCCAACCCAATTTGGCTCCTCAGATGCTGGAGAATTTTCACATATTTGCATGCCCACACATCCAAAAGCCAGCAGAAGTGTCCAGAAGTTCAGAAGTGTCTAGAAGTTCAGAAAGCTGAAGGGGTGCTAGGAATCTGAGGGCATTTAGGAATTACCCTTCTAAAAGCCTTGTGATTTCTTCAGACAGGGATAGAGAATCACCACAGTGAACTGCTTTTAAAATTTCAAGCTCCGTCACATTAAAAGCAGCTGAACTAGATTCAACATTCTTTGTCAGGAAAAGCTGTGTCAATGTAATAGTGAGACACTAAACACCATTTTACCTCACTAAAAATAATCACACAACTGCCACAAAGCAAGTCCAGCGCTGAGGTGATATCAAATCTTGTGATGACACAATTTATTATAAACAAATATACTGTTGGTTTGGTACCAGTTAGATGGTACTGCCTAACAAAAGGAAACATTTGTGGAGCTTGCTGCTCTCATCTTTGGTTGCAGGTACAAAACCTGACAGAAAAACCTGACAGAAGATAGATTACTACAACTAAGTCAGACCCTTCCAGAGCTAAATGCCCAACACAATACTCTACCTTTGTTCAGAGGAAGAGAGGAAAATATGGCAAAAGTTAGTCACATTATTCTGTTCACAGCTGGAGGGGAGATAAGTAGTATAATGACCACAGCAGAGAGTGGGAATGTATTTTGATAGGAAGGGGATGGTGTATTTAACACTTGCTGATTTATGAGTCTGTTCAAACCTGTTATTATTTTTTTCTTGTTGCCATAGAAAGGATGCAGATTATGCGATTACTCCTGCCTGCACACTGCTGCAAACATTAAAGCTTACCAGTTACCTGACAGACATCTACATATCCTGTGAACATATCCTGGCAGACATGTTTGTATCCTGCGTACATATTCCTGAGCTGTCTGCTGATCCTTGCCTGAAGTTTTTACAGAGCCGTCCCAGGCACTGACACATAAGCCAAAAGGCGAGTGAACCTTCCCCACACGGCATTTCCTACAACATCCGGCTCCAGCACAGCCTGGTTGGAAAAGACTGAGGCCTTCCCTATCTTGAAAGCTGCTCAGGGAGTTCCACAGCATCTGCTAGCTCTGCCACCATTCCTAGCTGGATTCATGCCCAGGACAACAAGGACATTTACGGAGTTGGAGGGTATTTGAAGCAAGGCTATTAGCACAGCTTTGCAGCTACAGCGTGGACAGGAGTTCACTTGGTGCACGTACCTGACCATTGTTCTCAGGAACCAGGGTCGGTTCACGATGGAAGGTACAGCCTCGTCCATCAGTGGATGTGTTTTGATGAAGTTCAGAGTATCATCTGGGAACTCATTAGATGTTACATATTTTTCTAATGATGTAGAGCCAGCACAGCAACCAGGCCTATATAAAACAAGAGAGTAAAGCCAGAAAACTTATTTGACATCGAGGGCAAGCTTCCTTTTGTGATGAAGCTCTCACTGAAATCTGATGTGCTTTGCAGGAGGAGTTTAACTTGGAGGAGGAATGAGAAGCGTGGTGGACTTGTTCAGCTCCTTAAGGGAAGGCTAAAATTCTGCTTTGTCATCCATTCAAAAGGACTTAATGAGTCACTTATCAGCAAAAATCCATTTTTTCATCAGAAGCGCTACACACAGAGTTTGTAATTTATCCACTCTTATGGAATGTAATCACAGCATGTGTGCATTTAACTTGATGCTTCCCAATGGCACTGGTGTTTTCTGATCTGTAACTTGCCTAGTTTACTGCTCTTTCCTGGAATAAAAGCAGCCCGTTTAATAAAGAAGGAAGTGGTTTTTTTAACAGGTATGAAAGAATGCCACTTTTAATCAAATCTGATAGAAAACAGGCTATTGGAGAAGACAAACTAAATAACACCCATGTAAACATTGGTTTTTACCCTTAGTTCAATTTGGATGAAATTATTTAAGAACGGTAGCTCATTGAGAACTTTCACTGAAAAGTTATCTGTCACTCTTCAACCACTTAAATGCAAATCTCCTCATGCTATTTCTAAATTCTACCTGCTCCCAAGAGGTTGTGCAATCTTCTTGCCTGGACATGCCATCTCTCAAAGAAGCAGAAAAATGTTTTGCTTGTTAATATTGTGTAAGCAATTTTCTCCAATAAAAGACCAATTTGATCTCATTTTCTAGAGCACTATGATTCTTCAAACCTTTGAGCCAGTGTGAGTTCGGAAGATGAAAGATGGACAATTCACGCATAAACACACTGCATCATCCAATTTTCATCTACTCTGATGTGGGTAAGGACACTCACACCAAGAGTAATGTCGACTTGAACAAAACACAGGACTGGTCCTATCATTTGTGTCGCTCAGATTTAGATAAATATTCAAACATTAGGCAAATAAATCTTGTGTGGGAAGGTAGCATAGGACTTGAAGGAACTAGCTGTGTCAACAAGTCTGGTCCCACAAGAGCTGAGCAAGGAACACTACATGCAGATAATGTGTGCTATTGTCTCTTCAAAATAATTTAGCTGTCTTGTAATTGCACGCAGAACTAGCAACAGGTGGAGAGAAGGAGAAATCAAGGGCATGGCTGGTTTCCTAGGCCCTTGCAAGGGCATTGACCCGTGAGGCAACTTTCCCAGAGAACTCGAGGGAGCAGCCTGCACCTTCTGGCTCAGTGGTGTCTACAGCTTCTATGTATCTAATCTGGAGGCCTATTTACTCCTAAATCCTAATAGCATGATTGGAATAATCCTGTTTTAATCTCAAAACTGGTTTAGTCGAGTCCACATAAATCCGAGCAAACCCTGCTGTCTGGCCAAACGGAAGTGACACCCCTGAAGGGCTCTGGTAGGTTTCTGAGAAATCTTAGATCAATAGGGGCAGTAATGTTTCTGCATCATACTGAGATATCGGGATAAAAATGACCTTATTTCAAAGGTGACTGTCATGCACTTCAACATGAGCTAGAAGTATTTTTATTAAGCAGGTTGATTGCCAAATGTTACGTGAAACACTGTTCACACTTCAACTGACATTATCTCCTTCAGGCTTAGAAAGCACAATATTATCCCAACTTCATCATAACAGTTAGCCTGCTATTGGCTGATCCCAAACTCATAATGTGACTTTCTCTTCTTCTTTCCCACTGAAAGTGATTTCTCCTTCTTTTCTCCTTCCCTGCAAATATATCTTAGTAAGGTCCAAACAAATAACCTTGGAGCTATCATGCAGCCTTGCACTCCCAAGGCAGACCATTGTGTCAACAACTTGTTTGAAACACTGCAAAATGGAGAAGAAAATCCTGCAACACTGATAGAAGCTGCATTACCCTATGCTCTGGGGCTGTTTTAAGGGGGCTGCCCTCAAGCTCTGCCAACATATCTCAGTCCTGGCTTGTACAATCCC
>JAOTQZ010001515.1:0-14203 GCA_026546895.1 Pogonocichla stellata | reverse complement strand
AACCCGGCCAGCTCCATTGGCATGATAATGGGAAAAATTCTTTAAATTGACACAGTAACAGAAAAAACACTCAACCCTCAACAAAGGCCATCTTATGCAAGGAAGGTAGAAAGAAGGCTTTTTACATACCAATTAAATTACTTGGCTTGAAAATACTTATTTTTTAACATTCTGCAAAATTATTATTTTTTCCTGATGTTTTCCCTCTGATTTTATGTTGTTGCACTGAAATTATCCATGGTCATCCTTCTGCTATATTTCTGGCATTTACACAACTACAGCAACAGAACAGAGTTGAGGTGTGGATTTGGGAGATAGGGTGCTGGAAGTAAAAAAAAATCGGATGGAAACATCAGTAAATCTCTACATTTCCCATGAGTCAGCTCTATAGAGGTTATTAATTGGGAAGAAAGGCATAGAGTGCAACCCAGTATTCTTCTGAGTGCAGAATGTCAGACAGGGTAAAATCAATACATAGGAGGTAACTAAGTTTACCTTTTCCAGCAGCTGTTTTTCTGAACAGCACACATAATGATTTAATATTACAGAATCAGAGAGTAATTCAGCTTGGAGGGGATCTCAGGCAGTCATCCTGTCTGACTTGCTTCTCTGAGTAGATTGGCTCTGAGATCAGAGCAGGTGGCTTGGGACTTTAGCCAGTTTGGTCTTTAAAATATCCAGTGACGGAGATGACACAGTCTTTCCAGGTAACATGTTCCACTCCCTGATTATCCTAATAGAGAAAAAAGGTTTCCAAATATCTGGTAAAAGCCTGCTTCTAATCTTGTAACTGTTGTCTCTTGTGCTTCCTCCTGTACCACTGTGTGTTTCCTGTGTGTGAAGAGCCTGTCTGTATCTTCTCAACAGCCTCCCAGCAGGTATTGGCAGTCTTCTATTAGGTCCAAATTCTTTTCTCTTCCAGGCTTAACAAGCTGTGGCCCCAAAGCTTTTTCCCTGTTGCCTCCGCCGAGGCGTGGTGACCTGGTTCAGGAACGGCACGGCGACCGACCCCCAGCTGCTTGGGCCATAAGCTCACAGATACCAATATGGTGGATGGCAAAATGTCATTTATTAATAGGTTGCATGGGGCTATATAACTTGGGTTTACTGCATCACTTCCTTCTGCTTACGTCATGAACTAGGTGTTGCTGGCTAACAGAGGGGGTTTAAGTAACTTTAACTGCTGAGGGGAGGGATTCTGTCTGCCCGTACAACACGATATCTTCTGATCGCCTATCCCTAATCACCCACATTTCCCCCCCCCCATGATTAACTGAAAAATGTACAAAGCATAAACGTCATAAAAATGCAAAGGCTAGTAAAACTGACATAACAAGTTGTAAAAGGCGATATAACATGTCTGTAATAAACGCATCTTAAAGCAATTGTTGGCGGTCAACAAGTAAAATGTTAACTGTTTCTAAACGACTTTTAACAAACGACACTAATTTGTTTAGTATGCAAGGCCCAAAAATCAACGTCAGGAGTATTACGGTGAGAGGGCCTATTGAAGTGGAAATAAGGGTGGTCAGCCATGGGGACTGGTTGAACCATGACTCGAACCATCCTTGTTGGGCTTCTCTTTCTCTCTTTCTCTGGGCTAGCCTTTCTCTTAGTTCAGTCATTGAGTCTCGCATGACTCCGGTATGGTCTGCATAAAAACAGCATTCCTCTTTCAAGGCGGCACACAGGCCTCCTTGCTGCATGAACAAGAGGTCCAGTCCTCACCTGTTCTGCAGGACAACTTCCGAAAACGAGGAGACAGATTTCTCTAAAAAGGAGATGGATTTCTCAGTTCTCTGTAAATCTTCATCAGTGGTCACCTGTAGCCGAGAAATTCCTTGGTGTTGGGTTGCAAGGGCCGAAACTCCTGTGGCTGCACTGGTAGCTCCTAGTCCGAGGAGCATCGCAATGGTTATGCCTGTAAATATTTCTCTTCTGTGGAGCTGGTTGTGTTCTTCTAAAAAGTGATACACTTCTTCTTCTTGGTGGTACAGGACTCTAGGAATAATTAAAACTTGGACACAAAAATCAACAGAGTTATTGAATTTATCAAGGAGCACACAGGGACTTACTCTGGAGTGATGGCAGACCCACATACCTGGCACAGATGGGATCACCCACTTATGGGTTCTCTTATCAGGTCTGATAAACTCAGTGTAGATGTTGCCCATCTGTCTTGCTAGCGTTGCATTGCCGAAGCATTTGCCTTGGCCTGTGACCTGACTCAGAGTAATTCCTCTGCGGGGGGTGTCCCACCTACACTGGTGTGGATTTTTTGCCGTTGAGTAGGTGAAAGGAACATCAAGGGCAACGCCCTCATAAAAAGGGGGTTTTGCATCGTAACATAACCAGCACGACCTTGTAAGGTTCGGGTTTGATTGGTTCAATGACAAAAAGGTAGCATTTAACATGCCAAGAAATGGATCGTAAGGAGCTGGCTTAGCTAAAAGACCAGATGGGGAGGGGGGAGAATTCAATACTTGTGCATTAAGCGTAAAATTGGTGCTAGTTGTGGTCTCTTTTTTGGGTTTGCTTGCTGTAAGAATCAGATTGGGTCCGACTGATCGGGATACAGACGGCAGGAGCCTGATAATTTGTATGTTTACCCAAATGTCGCGAACGGTGCGAACAAACACCGACCACACTTCACCCGTTGCCCAACTTTTATGGGTCAGCTGCAAAATTGTCATTGTGTAGCTCTTACAAGTGTGCTTCCTCCCGTCTTGGGATGTGTATATCTGCTTGTCAATCCCAAATTTTGGTTCGCGACAGCCATGGGGAGCATACTTGACTTGCAGGAACTTATCAAGTTGCTGCAGTTGCCATCTATCGCTTGTCACAATAGTTTCACACCCCCAATATCCACAGTATCCGTACCCTGGGTAATTACAGTAATTTTTACCTGGGTTGGAGGCAGGGCACCAATAAGTCTGATACAGTGATAAATCCCCAAAACTGGGGAATCCTAGTCGTGGGGAGAATATGTCTCTTAGCTTAAACTCAAAGGATGGACTGTCCGGTGTGATGATTTCTTTGATCACCTTATCGCTTGAAAGATGGTGTAAGACCCACCTGAATGGCTGGTGAGGGTAATGTCTTGCATTGGCTTGCCCTCTGCCAACAAATGCTAAGAGGAAAATCACACAAAGATACCGTTGTTGCCTGGATTTCACCGGCATGGGATTCTTGGGTGCTGTCGAGCTGCTCGATGCTTCGTCACGTTCCTCTGGTACTGGGGTGCACGAATTGCGGGGGCGTCCGAGGATCCAGTCCTGCAACTAAAACCTCACAATTTTCATTAGTTCTACTCTGAAGGTCTGGTTTGATGGACTTAAGTGGGCACCATTTAACTCTACCGTCTTTTTTAACATCTGCGTACCCTCGCCCCATGAGCATTAGTTTCCAACCTTGTTCCTATTCCCCTAGTTCATTTTTAATTATAACCTGGGGACCTTCCTCTAGTGTTCGGGTGGCCCAATGTTTCTGGGTGGGACTGTTTGTCTCATCTCCCCTGGGGAATTGATTTAGTGCTAGCAGGGTGGTTGCCAGTATGCGCGCTTGGTCTCCCGGGGGAATGGAGTTGGTAAAGCCCTCTGCTTTTGCCAATACTTCTAATTTGGCTTTCAGAGTTTGGTTTGTTCCCTCAACAATGGCCTGCCCGGTGCTATTGTACAGGATGCCATGCACTAAAGTGATACCCCATTTTGAAACAAATGCCTAAGTCGATTTTGAAACAAAATTTGGGCCATTGTCTGTCTTGATCTGCTTTGGAAGACCAAGCCATGCCATGGCCGTTAGCCAATGATGGATGGTTGCTTTGGAGTCAGTTTTTAGGTGTTGTGTGGCCACGATCACTCCACTATATGTGTCTACAGTAACCACAAGCCACGCTCGGGACCTTAGCAGCTGGCATAGTGTAAAGTCTGTTTGCCATATTTCTGAGGCCTTAAGGCCTCTAGGGATGACTCTGCTGGACCACAGTGGTGATTTTTGGCAGTGGGGGCATGTGGCTACGACCTGTTTCGCAGCAGCGGTTGAAATCCCGCATCTTTTCGCAAGTGCTTTAGCTCCGATGTGAAGAGACTCGTGTAGCTGACGGGTATCTCTCAGTGTCCACAGTTCTTTTGCGGTGGCGTCTGCCTTGTCGTTGCCGATTTGGAAGAATCCTTTGACTGGATTGTGGCTGTTAACATGGATGACAGATATGGTGACTTCTCACAAAAAAAATGCTTCTTCAAGGATCATCGCCACCGTGGACACTGACACGCCGGGTCCAGACATGGCTAGGCAGAGCTTGGCCACAAATATAGAGTCGGTTACGATGTTGAGGTGCTCTTCTGGGAACAGTCCACACACTAGTACTATGGCAGCTGCTTCAAGTTGCTGAACTGAAAGTGTGGGGCCGGTTTTTTTGATGCACTGCCACTGTTCTCCTGACTGCCATACTGCCGGTTAACGAAGATGCATCTGTGAAGATTGTCGGTCCTGCTCGTGGTCGGTCAATGATTCTCGGTGGGAGATCAGTGTCGACGATCGCAAGCAGCTGAGTCCAAGGGGGTTTTGCTGCATAACAAATCTCTCCTCCAAAACCAGCAAGGGCTATGGCTAGGTGCTCTGACATTGTCATTGACTGCGTGGAAAGCTGTTTGCGGAAGGGCAGATATATCTTGGCAGGTTCAAAGCCCAAGTGCCTTAGAGCAAGTTTCCTGCCTTTCATGATAAGGTTGCTGATACACTCAACTCCCAGGGAAAATGCACATGACGGTTTTCTTAAGACCACCCATTATATTGGTTGAGCTTCGTCGGGGGGTCCTTGGGCTAGCGCTCCTACCCCCCCTTTCTTTGTATAGTGGACATATAAGTCAATCGGTGCACCCGAGTCCCACCTTGCGAGCGTGCTCACTGACATTTGTTGTTCGATAAAATCGAGCGAGCTTATCGCTTCTGGTGTCAGAGTTTTCTGCTCCCATGGGTTTTTGCCTTTCAAGAGGTCATTTAGGGGGTCCATAATCTCGGGACGAATCAGGACAATGTTGCAGAGCCACTGCAGAGATCCTACCAGCTGCTGCATGTCATGGAGTGTCTTGATGTCTTGGCGAATTTGTATTTGGGGAGGGGTTATGTAGGAGTTTGAAATACTCACTCCCAAAAAGGTTATACACGGTCCTTTTTTTATTTTTGCGCTCGCAATTTCAAAACCATTTGTTTTTAAAGTCTCCGAGACCGTCGACACTAGCCGGTCTACATGGGTCACTGATGGCGCGGCAGTCAGGATGTCATCCATGTATTGAACAGTGGTCGCGGTCGGATCACTGTGTCGGACTGGCGCCAGTGCTCGGTCTACCGAGATCTGACAGATGGTAGGGGAGTTGACCATTCGTTGGGGCAATACTTTCCATTGGAAGTGCAGGTTGGGCCGTTGACTGTTCGGGAAGACAACGGAAAAAGCAAACCGCTCTTTGTCTTCATCATGCAGGGGGATGGAAAAGAAGCAGTCTTTAATGTCAAGCACTGCACAGGGCTGCCCTCTTGGTATCATCGAGTTCATGGGCAGCAAAGTTTGTACAGGACCCATGGGCTGAATTCTTTTGTTCACCTCCTGCAGGTCGTGCAGGAGGTGGAAGCCCTCACCAGATCGTTTGGATATTACAACGACCGGAGTATTTCATGGGCTTGTGGAGGGTTCTATGTGGTTCCACTGTAGCTCGCGGCCAATTAGCTCAAGGAGGGCGGTCATTCGAGGCTTTGACAAGGGCCACTGCTTGATCCACACCGGGTCGACTGATTTCCATGTTAGTTTGATGGGTAACGGTGGGTACACGGCAGTGACCCTTAGAATAAATTTGTCACCCTGACTTCCAGCAGGGCTAGGGCATCCCTCCCCAGTAAGGGTGGACAATCTGACATAACATATGGGAAAAGGGTGATAGTTCTCTCCGGTCCTCTTTCGGTACAGAGCGTTATCACTACCTGTTGCATGCCTTTTCGGGCCTGGGATTGCCCTCCAACTCCACTCACCATGGGGGCCTCCTCCAGTTTCCACTGTAAAGGCCAGTGTATCTCTGGGTTTACGGTAACATCTGATCCCGTGTCAACCCAAAAGGGGAGACAAATAGTGGAGTCATCAAAGTTGTTATGGAGACGGCAAACTGCCCACACTATCAGCGGGTGTCTGCCCACCCTCACGGCCAGGGCCACCCAGGGGTCTCGCTCCAACGCCTTCATGGCCAGGGCCACCCAGGGGCCTCGCCCCCAGGAGGTCGTTCCTGGTATTTCTGGGGGGTAGATGGGTTTAGCTGAGCTATTGGCTGAGTCACAAAATTGGTCATTTATTGAGAGGGCAGTGGGTGCGGGAGCTCCGCACCCCATTGAGGATTGGCATAATTGGGCCGCTTCATGTCCCAAGTGGGAGGGAGCTGTGTGCGGCACGGATGCCCCCTCCCCCTCCCGTTTCCCTGAGACTTAGATCTGCATTCTTTGGCAAAATGCCCCTTTTTTCCACATGCCCAGCATGGCCCCCTAGGCCGCGTATGGCGTGGGGGAACGGCTGTTATAGGTGTCCTGACTGGGGGCAATTTATTGCAATGTGGTCTGCCTGGCCACACTTAAAGCATGCCATTACGCTAGTTATTGCAGTATGGATGGCTGCCTGGATCGGGGCTAGATGTTCTTCTTTCGTGACATGCCTAATCATGCCCGCGATGTTAGAACCGGGTGGTAATGACCGTAAAATGTCCTTAGTGGCTGAATTGCATTGTTGGCGCAAACACTCCGCTAACACAGGGCCCTTCGTTTCCAAGGGCAAAGCTGAGGAATCTAGTGCTGCCTGAAGGCGGTCTACAAATTGTGTAAAAGTTTCACTCTCACTTTGCTTTATTGTGGACCATGGCGATGGCCTAGCAATAACCATGGAGGCAGAGCGGATAGCTTCTCTAGCGGCGCGGGTAGTTGTCCTGACCTCGTGGGCCCGTAGGCCCTCGGCCTGCGCCTGGGGGGTGATCATGGTTGGGTCTGTTCCCATTAGCCGCTGTAGGCTGGAACCGTGTAGCAGGTGGTCTGCCCTGGTTACTAAGGCTAGTTGCTTTTGTGCAATTGTCCTCCCACTCTTGTTTGAAGACAATCATCCCCGCCCCATCAAAAATCAGTCTGCAGGTTTGTTTAATGTCAAATAGGAGCATGTCGTCCCCTCCAAAAACACTATCAATGAGAGTGGAAACCATAGCCGAATTGATCCCTCTGTCTGCGATTGCTTTAACAATTGCTTGTTATATCCTAAGGATTTACTGGTGAGTAAGTCCTCTGATTTCCACCTTCCCCTCCTACTCGGACTGGGAACGCCAGCGTAGTTGATGGGGCCCAGTTGGCACATGCTATTTTTATTTTCCTCCAGTCTGTAAGCGGAGTTCGTTCCTTTTCTCACTTCCCCTTGACCCAAGTAGGAACATTGTGGTTACTGATTTTGTATACCTTCACTTCCTCTTTGTTGGAGTCGGAGTCGGCTACAGACCATTTGTCAAACCATTCATCCCAGCTAGAGTCTGACTCGGAGCTGGAGGTCGACTAAGTGGATACTTCCGGACTCCGGAACCTTTTTGTCGGGCTCCGGCCCCGCCCTTTTCTCTTAGGGTTGGGCCGCTCCTTCCCCCTAGGCTCACCCCGCCTCCTGCTGAGGGAGGCTCCTGTTTTATAGGGGTGTGTTTCCAGACGAGCGCTCTGATTGGCCTTAATTCCCTCTCCAGATTTCTCCCCTTTTCCTGCTTGCACGCATCTGCGCAATCTAACGGACCTTCTCTGTTTCCACCAGCCGCGTCTGAGTCCCTCCCATCCCCTTGGGGCTCGGCGCTGCCCTGTGACGCATAGGGCGGAGGTCTCTCCCAGGCCCTTTCAGGCTTCGATTTAACGGTGCCGCCCCTGGTCCTCCTCCACTAGTCCGTCCCAGAATAATTGTGCCTGCTCTTTTCCCTCAGTAGGTGGGCTTGGGCTCGGGGGCTGTAGAGAGGATTTTTGAGCTTGTGAATCTTTACACTTGGCAAGACTGCTCTCATTCACAGTCTGTGGTTGCCCCAACTCCTAGCTGGGGTGTAGCCAGCAAACAATTTTGTGCGGCTTTCCAGGTCTCTTGTTCTTGCAGAGCCTTTCGCAAGGCCTGCACAACTTTTCCCCATGATTTGAGACTCTTCCCTGAACCTGATGACATTGTTTCCTCGGCCAGAGCCTTAGTACATTTATCACATTTATCCCATATTTCTGGGTGGAGTATATCCACCAGTCGGTCAATGACCCCGACTTGCAAAAGCCTCGACACAGCGAGGGTAAAATCTTTTGGTTACAATACCCCATTGCTTATGAATCTGAGACACGACCTTTGCGAGAGCTTCCATCCTCCTTGCTGGTCCGGGAGCGTCCTCCCCGCCAAGCTGGTACAGCCGCTTCGGCCGCCGTTCACCCATCCAGGCGATTCCCATTCCCCAGATGTGTCCCGGGTTTCAGCACCACTTGTTGCCTCTGCCGAGGCGTGGCGACCTGGTTCAGGAACGGCACGGCGATCAACACCCGGCCGCTCGGGCCACAAGCTCACAGACACAATATGGTGGACGGCAAAATGGCATTTATTAATAGGTTGCATGGGGCTATATAACTTGGGTCTATTGCGTCACTTCCTTCTGCTTATGTCATGAACTAGGTGTTGCTAGCCAACAGAGGGGGTTTAAGTAACTGTAACTGCTGAGGGGAGGGGTTCTGTCTGCCCGTACAACTCGATATCTTCCGATCACCTATCCTTAATCACCCACATTGGTCCCATTTGGTCAAAGCTTGACTTCAGAACTTGAAAAGAATTGGCCAGGAAAGCTTTGCAGGCTGTTAGAACCAAAGAAAGACCTTATGAAAGGAATAGATGCCCTGGGGAGTATGGAGTTTTCCTTGCACAAAAGCAAGCACAGCTTGCCAAGTGAAAATGCCCGTCCCCTCCAGCCCCACAGATTAAGAGCCCTGTAGATTTCCCAGTTCTATACTGCAAATCTGAAAGCTGGACTCATGCTGGATGCCAAGTTCAGCTCTACAGATGTGCATAATAATTCTAGGATTTCCTTTTTTCCTGAACCCAACACAATTCTGCTGAAAAGCAGGAAGGTGTTTTATAAATCCATGTTTATCTGAGAATGAGTGGCTGGAGCTTTGCAGTTCCACACAGAGTACACATATACTGCTTTTAGGAGGAGATGTACATCCATTTAGGAATTTTTAAAGGCAAAAACGTCCAAATAAATAACACTTCTATTTGAGGTGGCCTGTTTGACAAAGAGACAAAACCCCATCCATGAAAATATGGGGATCATTGTTATTACCTCAAATATATCTGATGGATTTGGGTTGTTATTCCACAGCCCTTTGCCATTTATTCCATAGAGGTCAGAGGTGTTGAAAATTCAGTGGCAAACAGCTGAATTGATTATATATAACATGCTTATCAAAAAGTTGTGATCAACCCAGCACATTTTAGGTTTTACATAAATACATACCAGAAAATTCCTGTTCAGCAATGTAATTTTTTTCTGGGTTTTTTGGCTGGGTTTTTTCTGAACATAAAAATCTCAAGGAATCCTCCCCAAGTTCATGTTTTTGAAAGGTACTAACCTGAATGTAAGTGGCAGAGGTGCTGCTGTCCATGTGGAGTTTCCAGGAGGCTGGAATTGGACAAAGTGACCTGCACAGAGTTGTGTTTTGCAGATTTCCACTCCCCTTCTATTGCAGTGTACGCTTATATTCCCTATAGGGGTCAAAGTTTCTACATAGTATATCCACAATACCCAGCCTGGCAGCTGCTTCACTTCCCCAGACTGGTTCTCTTCAAGATGAAAGCCTGACACTTAAGAAGTGCCAAGGGAGGAAATATTACCTCCCAGCTTCTTCAGACGAGTGCTGGGGTTTAAAGAAAGATCTGTGAAAAGGTAGAAGTCGATCTGTGAAAAGGTAGAGGTCATCAGTGGGCAGACTGCTGTTCTAAATGAGGAACTTTGTGCTCTTATTTCTGGCTCTGTGAGTTAGTGATACTGCTTGTAATGTATTGTGGCTCTCATCCAATGCCCATCCAATGGAAACTACCAAAAAGGCTCTGATTGACTTCAACCAGTTTGATGAGGCCTCCAACCCACAAAGATGCCATTGCTTGGTTTCACTGCCATTGAGGTGCTTGGCGTAGTGCTGCTTCTGCTCTCACATACATTCAGATACATCCACCAAGTGCTCACAGGCAGTGCTTTACAGGGGTGAGGTATAATCCCTGATGACAGAAAGAGGTTACCTTTTCCTGGGTGTGGGCAGGAAGTGGCAGAGCCCGAGCGGGACGGGCAGCGCCGTGCCCACGGTGCGGTGCACGCCAGTGGGGTTGGGTGCGCGGGGTTCAGCGGCGGGCAGGCGGCTTGTGGCAGGCGGCTGCTCCCGCTCTCTCTTCTGGTTGCACAGATGAAGGGGCAGCACAGCTGGCGAGCGGGCGGCGCGGCACGCTGGTGGTGCAGCTCGCACTGCTGCTGGTGGCGTGGCTTCTGGCGCCAAACTTCCAAGGCCAGATCACTGCTCCTGGCTCCCGTTTCCCCGTTTGGCTTGGAGCCGGTGGGGTTACCGAGAGGGGCTCCAGGGCGGCCCCGGCCGGGCAGTGGCGAGTTGGCCGCGGGCCTTCTGTGGCGGCAGCTGCTCAGCACAGCAGCCCGGGGGGCGGGTGTCCCTGGGGGCAGAGTCCCAACCAGGAGGGGAGGGACGCGACTCGGAAAGGGGAGCAAAGGGACACCCCATGCCTCCAGCCATGTGGTCTGCGCCATTTTGCGGAGCAGGGCTAAGGACGGGAAAACTTGGAGAAGAAAACTTTTCTTGCGACAGGAGAGAGAGTGTAGGGAGAGGGGATCACAGAGGAGAGGTTTTTGGCTGGGATTCAGCATTTTCTGAACGTTCATTAGAAAGCTGAACACCTACAGCAATTACAATAAACAAACATAAAGTTTTTATCACTGGAAAGTCTTCATTTTGCAACTTGCTCACAGCCTCATTCAAAAAATCATCACTTAGAAATTACTTCTGTGAAACGTCAGGATAATGTTCACACAACCAGTATACTAAAAGCTTCAAACTCTACTTTAAAAACTCAGAATTGCTGCGACGAAGAATGTTTTTGAAAGGTAGACTTCCCTTTGTGAGCAGCTGTATCTTACTGGCAAGATACCCCAAGTCTCTTCCCAACAGCTGAGAGTAAAAGGAGAAAAAGTGAAGAGTGCCCCAAAGTTTCAAACCCTCCACAGTAAGATTAAAAAACACTCTTGGGGTGGTCCATCCACAGAAGCCCCTGCTCAGGTGCCATTTGTTGCATTTGGTGGTGTTGGGGTGAAAGCAAGTAAAGGAGCAGGAAGGGCCTTTGCAGGGGTTTCACAGAAATCTTTATTTCAGCCACGCATGTGCACCATCCACGGCTCAGAGAACAAAGGCAAAGTGGCTTTTAGAGGGTCCAGGTAAGTACATGGGATGAGCAGGCGGGGAGAGCATCAGGGACCAATTACCAGGGGATATGGGAGTGTTACAAGGAAGGGGTTAGGGGAAAAGGGCCAACAGGGAAACAGGGTGGGAGTGATCAAAAGGCTGACAGACAGGGAGAGGGCACAGAGCTGACCCAGGGAACACAACAGGGGTTGCTCTTCCTAATTGGGAATGCCTTTCTCGGTCTCCACACAAGGGTTTTTATTTGTGAATCATCCAATGAGCTAAAAACATAAACCTAATTCCTAATTCCTTCTAAACCTACTAGAATCTTAGTTCTAGAGCATGAAAATAGGGTCATAATTTGTGCATACAGTTCTGTCTATTCTTGTAAATGGTTCTATTTAGAAAATGCAAGCAATGTTCTTACTATGTTTTCATTATGTCTGTGTACTGGTTTCAAAGCAAAACCAGTGAGAGACTCCAAGTCAGAAATACAATTTAATAGGAAAAAGAAAAAAAAAATACATGCAATAGTACAAATGAAAATCACTGACAGAGTCAGAATACAACCTGACACCCTGCTAGTTAGGGTTGTGGAAGCAGTCCAGAGGAAGCAGTCTTGTTGAAGTAGTGATCCCGTAGAAAGGTCTGGTAGCTTTTGTCCTCTGGAAACCAGTGGGTAAGGGCTGCCTTGGTGTTTCAAATCTTAGTTTTTATCTAGGTAGGAAATGCTTGGCTCCTCCCCTTGGGTGGATCATCTCACAATGGGATGATGTAATTTTATCAGTCATGCAGTGGGACTCAATGACCCATTAACAGAAGATATCTTCCTGGAGGAAGGATGGGTGGTGGAAAAGATAAAGAACACTGCCTCACGTGGTTTTTAACAGATGGCCGACTAGCAGAGGATATCTCCCACGGAGATAAGGAACACTGCCCCATTTGGTTTCCACAGTTCGTGAAGAGGGTGATAGAATACATACTTTTGGGCACATCTTTACGATGTAACCTAGGGCAGTCTGGGGCTAAGTTCCTGAACTATTAACTAGATTTTAGGGCTTTTAACTCACTTAAGGCACTTTATAGCATATTCTCACTTAAAACTAAAACCTCTACCTCATATCTATGTGAAATAATAATATTCATTCTTACTTAAAACTAGAACTTACACTTCTACTTCATTTCTGTGTGTCTTAATATATTTTAATTTCTCTAAAGGCTTTAATTCAATCCCTGCATTCTCCCTCTGAGGGCCTCTATTTTAAACACTCCAACAGGCTCTGATATTGGAGATGGGCCCCACAGGGAAGGACATGGGGAGCCCATAATAGGGATGATCCTACTGCTTTCCACCAGTATTAGAGGACTGTAAATGGCTTTGGGGGATTTCCCGGTTAGTTTATGGACAGATGTGACCCCTTTTTTGGGAGAATCCTGATGCTTTCCGCCAATTTTGAGGGTTCTAAACGGCTTGTGGTGGACTCACTTCCGTGGGTTCTGATGCCACCCGCCCAGACTTCGAACTGGTCCAGACTGGTGCTCCCAGTGCTGCATGGGGTAGGGTAGTGGGGACCCCCCCACGGCACAGCGTGGCTGCTTTGGGGCTGGTGGCACCGCCTGGCGCTGGGGATGGGGAGTGTCAGGGGAGCTGGGGCCGTACTGGTGGTACTGGTGATACTGGGAGCTCACCTGTCTGGGGGCCAGCAGGACTCAGGTGAACGTGTGTGCTCCCCCCGGGGACCCCCAGCCCAGTGTCACTCTGCCCCCAAACAGCTGCTCCCAGTTTTTCTCAATACATTTATTTATTCTCAATAAATCTTCCCAGTTCGCCTGGTCCTGTTTATTGAAGGCCAGTGGGGAAGGACTTGGAAGGACTTTGAGAGGGGAGCCATGGTTGGGGGAGGGGGGTAGAGCAGGCCCTGGCATGGATCAGGAATGGGGACCCCCAGGAAAGGTCGTGTCCTCCACATTCTCACCCCGCTCTTGGGGTCTTGGGAGGAAACTGAACCCCAACACGGCACCAGGCCAACCTCAAAGGTGCTGGGACTCTCCTAAGCCACAAGGGGAATTTGGGGAAGGGGCACATGGGGGACATTCATGCTGGGCCAAGAGCCCAGTGTTGCCCCAGCCCGACCTGCCCTGGCTCCATCCCAGCTCCTCCCACTGGATGTGATGGTGTTGGGAAAACGGGGGGCCCAATGATAGGCACTGGGCCCAGGGGAAGAAAGAGAAGGGATGGAGGCGGAGGAGGAGGGCAAAGGAAGAAGCAGGAGAAGGGTCAGAAAGAATAGGTAGAGGAGGCAGGACTAGAAAGGAGGAGGAGTGGGACCCCTACCAATGCAATTTGAGAGTCCCAGCCCCCTGCCCCACACTTTGGGGGTCCCAGCTCCTCTTTTCCCCTGCTTTTCCACCCTTCCCCACTGCCCCCCAACCTACCACCCCCATCCCACACAATTGGTTTTGGGGGTTCTAGGCTCCTCCCCTTACTCTGGAGGTCCCATACTCCCTATCTCACAATTCAGGCACCCATTGCCACTTTTTCCTGGGAGGAATGCCTGAGGTCTGGGATTTTTGAGGTGCAGTTTTGGAGGGGGACAGCTGTGTCTGGATTTCCCCTCCCTGTTGGGGCCTCTCAGCTGCCCCTGACACCCTGAGGCTGCTGGGATTTCCCTCCTGGGGACAAGGACATTCATTCCCTTCCAGGAGCCCAATGCCTGGCTGGGGCTCCAGGGCA
>JAOTQZ010001505.1:1335311-1346423 GCA_026546895.1 Pogonocichla stellata | reverse complement strand
GACCTACTATCATCTGGTGTACCAACCATCCGTTTTCCATAGATTTTCATTACACCTGATGGCTTCTCTAAGACAATAAATTTGTACCTGTAAAATCCCGTCCAATTGGCGCAGGTGTTTCTGAGCCCACACCTCACAGGTAAAGGATCAGAGGAGGAGCAGCACAGAGGGATCCAAAAGTGCCCAAGAGAGGTTCAAGTTCACTGTATTTGGGCAGGATTATTTGAAACCAAAGTGCTCTGCAGCTGCCCCAAGCCTAGAGTTCACAGAAACAAAATGAGCTTCCCCTCCTGCTTCATTTTCTGCCTTCTCTGATCAAGGGAGAATCACATCATGCAAATGATAATAGAGAAGATGGTAACACCAGTCTAGTGCCCCCATGATGGCTGGCACCAGGGTTCATTCCCTCCTTTGGCTGATGGAACTTAAACCCAGGTGTTCTGGGATTTAAGGAGCAAAGCCCAGCTTGTAACAACATCCTCAGTAAAACTTCCCACATGAAGGACCAGGTTCCGTGTGACAATAACCTCCGTGCAGCAGTAAGCACAGCCTTTATCTGTAACTCACAGAATCAATGCCCGCAGCAGCCTCGGGAAGAAAAACACGGGATTTTGTGGAACCAAGGAATGGAGGAGCTGTCCTGCCCCAGCTCTGCCTCCTCTGCCAGCAGCAGGGGAAATGCAGCTCTCAGCCATAAGATCACTTCAGTTCAACCTCACCAAATCACCTGGCAACACTTACTATGAACTCCAAAGTCCCAGTGCATCATCTGTGTGCTATCTCAGAAAGTTCAGTTTTAAATCAGTCCTTTTTGTGGGACAAAACCTGTCTTGGGCCCAAGAAGTGACTCTAATCCCTGTTACCTGAACTGTCCAGCTGTAGGATCAATGTTCAAAATAAACATTGGATCCTTAAGGGCAGTCTGTCACCCTCTGTAAAACCCAAGGGGAGAACAAGGCTCAAAAGGCAGCCCCTGCTGCTGGAATCACTGCCCAGGACTTTGTACAGACGGGATCGAGCCTTTGCACAGCTCTGTCCTGTGGGACTGAGGGTGGCAAACCCGAGAGATTGATGGAAATAAAACAAATGATTGATTTAAATGGACACTGATGAGGCTGAAAGCCCCATCCCAGAACTGTTCCCTGCCCAGCTCAGGATCTGGAACTGCTGTTGCAGGACACAACGTCTGAAGGAACACTGCAGCCATGACATTAAAGCCAGCAAAAACAATTACTAAATAGAACCAGATCCTTACCTGGTCCAATGTCCCAATCTCTGGCTCACCCTCACAGGGGAACCCTGCTCCAGGGAGGAATCTCCACACAGCCCCTGAGACCTGAGGTAAGACGCTGCCCTACCAGCAGAAGACACGGAGTTAACAAAGCTTTTTGGACACATTTTGTCCTCAGAGTGGTTTCACAAAACATCTAACAATGTGGATCTTTATTAAAGATAGCTTGCACCTAGGCTTGCAATAGACTTTTGTATGTTATTTCCTCAAAGTCTCTGTTTTAATATATTTTGATATTAAAAGTGTTTAAACAAGATTTACCATGAGCTCTGCACCCTGTCATGCTCCAAGCCCTAAGGAAGAACTGGATATCCTCACACTCATCCAGCCTGAGGCAGCTCTCATGTAGGGAGGGAGCTGCTGCTGCAGACAAACATTTAAAAATCACCCCTGCCCTGAGGGTGTCCAGACCTGGGAGAAAGCCCTTCCCATCACCCTCCTGGGTTTCCCTCTCTGTCACTCGCTTTGCTTCCTGCTTGGGAAGGCTTGTCTTGGGGGCATTTCAGCATCACAAAGGGCTTTTCCAACCTCAGGGATTCCATGGGATGCCCAGCGAGTGACCCAGCTGCACACACAGGCACGGGAAGCTCTCATTCACACCACTGATCCTGCTGCGTGCTTTCCCAGTGAGGCATGAACACCATTTCCTCCTGATCCTGAGAGCTCCAAGGAAAATCACTATTAAGGTGGCACTGAAGATGCCACCACTCTTGCCCCAGAACCATGGCCCAGCAGGTTTCTGTGGGAGAGGGAATTATTTGTGCAGTTCAGAAGCTGCACATCCCTAAAGCATTCCCTTAGGAACATGAAGGTTCCCATGACCATTTTGTAGTACAATTTGTAATTTAAGAATATTTCAAGACAGTTTAAATCGGAATGAGGTGACTTAGTGCCAGCACAGCATTAGATATGGGACAGCAGGAGACTCACCAGACAATATTCCCTGCAGATTCTTCATTCTCAGCACTCCAGCTGCAGTATTCTCATTTCTCACAGACTCTCAGTTCTGTTTCCATGACTCCCATCAGGAAGCTGATGGCCGTTTCCAGATGCAAATTCCCAAGGTATCATTGATCACAACCACTACTCCTCTGCCCACCTCTGCTTCATCCTTTACCCCTTTTATACCCACGGCCCCATCCAGGACACAAAAGGAGGCTCCCAGGTGCCTCCTGAGACCCAAATAATTCCAGGTGGGTCAGGAAATAAATATAAATAAACTTATCCCTTTTTGGGGTAACAAATTGTCCCCATTCTCCCTTCTGTCTCCTGTTCCTGTTTCCTAAGGCAAAACACACAGGTGGGCTCAGGGGGAAATGTGAAAAAAAGAAAAAAATTGGGAAAGTCCAAAACCAAACAAAACTTGTTTTTCCATCGGTTTCCATCAGGACTGTTCAGTTTTCCCACTGAGCCTCGGCCGTAGCCACAGGAGCAGCTTCTCTCTGCGACCCACGGGGATGGGCACAGGGACACCTGTCCTGCTGCTTCCCGGAAAACGGAGCTCAGCCCATCCCACAAACGTTTTCATTGCAGCTGGGAATGTGGCACGAGCTTTATTCCGTGAAACATGGTCCCAGAGAGACTCAAGTCCCAGGACAAACTCGTCCCACGCAGCAGTTGGGTCCCACGTATCAGTGCTAAAAGTGCTCACATCCCCCTGTGGATCCCGCCCGGCCCAGGTGACCCCTGCGCAGTCCTCTCTGCCCTCTGGCCACTCACCTGCAGCTGCTCGTTCCCGGCGTTGCTTCCCGAGCCAAGGGGATTTTCCCCATGCCAGGCTCGGGACAGCTCGCTCCTGGCACAGCTGCCCCTGGCACAGCAGGAACAGGGCAGCCGCAGGACAGCGAATGCCTCGTTCTGCGCTGCAGGGCGAGCTTGGGCGGACACGGGCGTTGGACAGGGCTGGAACCACAGCAGCCAGTGCTGCACCTGGCCTGGGCCCTGCCCCTGCGGCACCACCCACGGTTCCCGCCGTGCCATCTCTTCCTGTGGCAGCAGCTGGCCTTGGTCATCCCTGCTCTTTCCAGGGAGTAAAAACTGCCTTGGGAATTAGCTTCTGATAACTGTAGTCAGTCTTCTGATGGGAGCCCTCGAAATAGAACTGAGTGTCTTTGACAAATGAGGATACTACAGATGGAGTGATAGCAGAGGAAATCTCGTTCCTGCCAGTTACCCATGGGAAGAAAGCAATTCCCATCTGTCTTATGCTTGAAAAACAGGGAAAGGGAATTCTGTGTCCTCTCTTGCTTAGGATGTGCATTTTCACTGTCCTAAAAAAGGACCATTTGAGCCTTTAGAGTGGTTGGCATGGGTCAAGGATCTTCTGCCTTGGCAGGGCAAAAGGTGGAGCTGCTGTTTGTGATTGTGACAGACCTGAATAATTAGAGATCAATGGGGAATTGTTCAGTGCACCAAAAGTGATAGAGAATGTCAGCTTAACTGGGATCTGATTCACGGCCCTTTCTTCAGCCTCACTGTGTTTATTGAAGGTCTGTGATGAGTGTTCTGTCTCCTACCAAGCCAGGAACAGGACCTCAGCAGCACTGGCACTGGGAACATCACTAAACAGATCCTCTAAGTCACCTAAAGAACATTGTAGACAATGAAGGAAATCCTCACACCTGATTGCTTAAACGGCCATTTCCTTCTCCTCCAGAGGATCCTGTCTGTCCACGCTCATGTGCGGCACTTTTCACTGATCTCACAGTCCTCAGAGAACAGATCAGATTTGTATGTAGGGGCAAAATTAATCTTCCCTTCCAGAAATCCCCTAAAAATCTGTAAAAAAACAAAAGACAGAAACAGATGGGAAACAGCTCGAAACTAATCAGAATTCTCTATTCCAACACTGACAACCTGTATAAACACCTCAGAATAAAATAAACAAAACAATCTGTTATTTGTTAAAATGGATTCCTCTCCACATTTTGTCTGCTGAAAACATTTGACACTATGACTAAATAGTGACCTAGGCAATCATCCATGTGTTGTGGCGACCTGGTTCAAGTCCGGCACGGCGACCCTAACCCCGGGCCACTCGGTCCATATGCTCCTGGACACCAACATGGTGGACAGCAAATGGCGTTTATTGAGGGGTCACAAGGGTTTTTATGGCCTGGGCAGTCAGTGCCATTTCCCTTTGCTCACGTCCGGTGGGAAGGGTCGGGCATGGATTGAAGGTCAAACTGTGGGGGGATGAGGGGTCCCTGACAGACCGTACAGACCGATATCTTCCGCACGCATATCCCTCTCTACAGAAATGCATCAGGAAAAACCCAGGAAACACTGAGCCTAACAAACTAGAAAAATCCCTGAAAATTCGCACCAAAATTTGCAAAACTCCCCTAAAACTCACACTGAAAATGGCCCAAAAAGTTCTAAAATTACAACCAAAATTCTCCCCAAACCCACAAGAATCCCGGGATTTCTGAAAAAAAAAAACTGGTAAAATGAGCAGGCAAAATATCCAGAGGAAATGTCGACTTAAAATGGCTGAAAGATCCCTAAAATCACACGGAAAATGGCCAAAGAACACCTGAACTCTGTACTCAAACCCCTAAAATATGTGAAAACTGCAAGGATTGCTTGGAAAAGCTTCAGGAAAAATCCAGGATAAATTCAGTCTAAAAACCGAAAAATATGCCCAAAATTTCACACTAAAAACCACAATACTCCTCCAGAAATTGCATGAGTAATGGCCAGAATAATTGCTAAAGTCTGCACCAATAAACTAAAAATGGTCCCTTAACCAAGTGAGATTCCAGTGATCTCTGGGGAAAAAAACTGGGAAAAAGAGTGAGTATAATATCTGGAGGAAATGAGACTTCAAATGGTCCAAAAATCCTTCAAATCACTTGAAAAATGGCCCAAAAACTCCTGAAATCAGTACTAAAACACTTAAATTCTGCCAAACCTCCAAAGATTGCAGGGAAAAGCATCAGGAAAAATCCAGGAAAAATTCAGCCTTAAAAACTAAAAAAATCCCAGAAATTTTGCACTGAGAAACGCAAAATTCCTCAAAAATCAAACTGAAAATGGGCTAAAAATCCCAAAACCTGCAATTGAAAACCTCAAACCTGTCAAAATTTTAGGGGTTATTTGGAAAAACTTCAGGAAAAATCCAGGATAAATTCAGGCTAAAAAACCCAGGAAAATCCCATAAAATTCACATAAAGAAATGCAAAAATCCCACAGAAATAGCACAACAAATGTCCAGTAAAACTTCTAACATCTTCACTGGAAGACACCCAATCAGTCAAAATTCCAGGCATTATTGGGAAAAGCATCAGGAAGAAATCCAGAAAAAAATTCAGCCTAAAAAACCCTGAAAAATCCCTCAAACTTCACATTAAGAAACGCAAACATCCCCCAGAAATTGCAAAAAGAAAAAAAAAGGCCAGAAAAGCTCCTAACATCTGCACGAAAAAACCAAAAATGGCCCCAAAATCCAGTGAGATTCGAGGAATTTCTGAGGAAATTACTGGGAAAATGGGTGGGCAAAACATCCATAGGGAATGCGATTTAAAATGGCCCATAAAGCCTTAAGGTCACATGAAAATTGGTCCAAAAACTCCTGAAATCCGTACTAAACCACCTAAATTCTGCCAAAATTCCAAGGATTGCTGGGAAAAGCATCAGGAAAAATCCAGGAAAAATTCAGCCTAACAAACTAGAAAAATCCCTGAAAATTCGCACTAAGAAGCACATATCTCCCCTAAAAATCAAACTGAAAATGGCCCAAAAAGTCCTAAAATTGCTTTGGAGCACCTCAAACCTGTAAAAATTCCAGATAGTATTGAGAAAAGCATCAGGAAAAATACAGGAAAAATTCAGCCTAACAAACTAGAAAAATCCCTGAAAATTTGCTAAAAGACATGTAAAAATCCACTAAAACTAGATGCAAAAAAGATCCAAAAAGTCCTAAAATTTGCATTGGAACAACCTAAACCTTTCAAAACACCAGGGATTATCAGGAAATACATCAGGAAACATCCAGGATAAATTCAGTCGAAAAAGCCCAGATAAATCTCTCAAAGGTCACAGTTAGAAACGCAATAATCCATCAAAAATTGCACAAAAAATGGCCAGAAATAGTCCTAAAATATGCCCTAGAAAACCAAAAATGGCTCCAAAATCCAGTGAGATTCCAGGGATTTCTGAGGAAAAATCTGGGAAAATGCGTGGGCTAAATATCCAGAGGAAATGCGACTTCAAATGGTCAAAAAACGCCAAATATTGCACTAAAAATAGCCCAAAAACTTCTATAATCCATACTAAATCACCTAAACCCTGCCAAAAATTCCAAGGATTGCTGGGAAAAGCATCAGGAAAAATCCAGGAAAAATTCAACTTTACAAACTATAAAAATCCCTGAAAATTCACACTAAGAAACGCAAAAATCCCCAAAAACTGGAAATAAAAATGGCCAGAAAAACTCAAAAATTAACAATAAACCAGCCAAAATTGTTCCCAAACCCAGCCAGAATCCAGAAATGATTGGGAAGAAATTTGGAAAATGAGCAGGCATAATATCTGGAGGAATAAATGGCTTGAACAGCCCAAACCTGTCAAAATTCCAGGGATTATTTGGAAAAATATCAGGAAAAATCCAGGATAAATTCAGCCTAAAAACACAGACAATAATGCCAAAAAATTCACACTAAGAAACACAAAAACCCGCAGAAATTAAAAAAAAAAAAAAAAAAAACAAACAAAAAAAACCCAGCAACAACGCCAGAAAAGCTCCTAACATCTGCACAAAAAAACCAAAAATGGGCCCAAAATCCAGTGAGATTCCAGGGATTTCTGATGAAATTACTGGGAAAAAGAGCGGGCATATTATCCGGAGGAAATGTGACTTAAAATGGCCCAGAAAACCTTAAAATCGCAAGAAAAATGGCCCAAAAACTCCTGAAATCTGTACTAAACCACCTAAATTCTAAAAAAATTCCAAGGATTGTTAGGAGAAGTATCAGGGAAAATCCAGGATAAATTCAGTCTAAAAAACCCAGTTAAATCCCTCAATATTCACATTTAGAAAGGCAAAAGTCCCCCAGAAATTGCACAAAAAATGGCCAGGAATAGTCCTAAAATATTCCCTATGGTCTTTAAGTCCCCTTCCCACGCTAACCATCCTACAGCTCTGTGTCATATTAGGTGCCGAAAATTTCTCCTAGGAAAAGGCACAAGTTGCTCTTTCATTCTGGTGCCACAGAAAATAACTGCTGCACGTCTAAAAGCGGCATCCTTCTCTAGCCCTGGCCCGGCCCGTGGGTCATTTATTGAGTTAAGTTCAGAGTGCAGCCCTTTGGACAAAAAAAGACGGAAATGAAGAAAACTGTGGGTTGCTTTGTTCTTGAATACAACTTTTTTGTTTGTTTGTTTGTTTGGTTTTGTTTTGTTTTTTGTTTCTGTTTTTGTTTTTGATTTTGTTTTTTCTTTTGCAGCAGCTTGAAATACTGCAGTGATAATGGAGATTGGATAATAAGAATAAAAAACCAACCAAGGAAAATTCTCAGAGGGTTTATTTACGATTCACTGAAAGAGCTGTTTTCTTCTAAATATCATCTGCAACAAAGCAATTCAACAGGTGTGAGTAGGGTGGGACACATTTGCCTGTGTTTGCATTTCTCAGTGCAATTTTCAGTTAGAGAGTGATAGAATCAATGGAAAAGACTAGAAAAGACCTCTGAGGTCATGGAGTCCAGCTGATAACCCAGCACTGCCAGGCCCACCACGAACTCATGTCCCTAGGCACCACATCTGAACAGTGTTGGAACATGCCCAGAGACAGTGACACCAGCACTGTCCTGGGCAGCATGTTCCACTGCCTGACCACCCTCTCAGTGAAGAGATTTGTCCTGATATCCAATCTGAATCTCTTCTGGCATAACTTGAGGCTGTTTCCTTTTGTCCTAGCACTTGTTTCCTGGGCAAAGGGACTGACCGCAACATCATGCAGGCAAGAGCTCTGCCCATTGCCCAGCTCAACAAACGATTTTGGCTTGTAAAAGAGTAATTTCTTACTCTTCTTCAACTTAGGGTGGGGTCAGGATGTTCAGAGAAGTTGTGCATGCTTTAAGCCATTTTCCTACTTTGGTTTAGTGCTGCTGAAGTCAGCCATGAACAGGCCTTGTCCTGGGCCCGAAGGTTGAGAGTCTCTTCTCCCCCAAAGCTGAAAGTCTCCAGCCCATCCTGCTTGCTCCCTGTGTAATGTGGTGCTGCCCATTCTGTGCCGTCAGACCATCACCCCGTAAGAAGGACACCCAGAACACAGATCTTCCCATACTTTCTGGGAATATTTTCCAGGCATGTGCTACTCAGCCCTGCAGAAATCCCGGTGCTGTTTGTATGCAGAACAGACACACACTGTTCGGCCAGTGCTCCAGCAGCCTTGCAATGACAGCCCTGTTATTTACCACCCATTTACTGTACATCATTAACACTCTGTAGGCTTTCTGACACGCAGCTTGCTCCTGCTCTCCTTTCTGCATGGTTTTGGTGGGTTGGGCACATAAATGGTGCTTTTTGGGGCTGTGTTCAAGTTCAAACTGTGTTCACAGTTTAGTTTGTCTGCTGCTGCAGCAGTGGGAGCTGCAAGTTAACAAAATGGAGGCACAGCCTTTCCTGACAGCAGCATGCACATGGATGCTGTTGCCCAGATCCTTTTAAGGAGGAAAAAAATATCTTCTATGGGATTTTCAGTCAGCAGAGGGGCAGGGCAGCTTTTGCCCTTGCTAGCAATGTGAGAAATCCCCATTCTAATATCTAGTGCTTATACTCAGGGTTAAGGCTTTTGTTTTTAGTCTTTAAATTCCTGTTTGGACAATGATAGAAATGTCTAATTTCAACAGGGTGAGTATGCCACAGTTTCTGTGGAATTTAAATGGGAGTGGCAGCAGCATCCTAAATTGAAGTTAGATATTTGGATTCTTTGATATACATTTGGATGTCTAAATTTGGATTTCTAAACAAGAATAATCTCTCTCTGCTTCGAAGCTTCGCTGGATGGAAAGGTAAGTGTGAATGAGGGAGTGGTGTGTTCTCAGGTTAGCACCACTGCATTTCCTTTGTTCTTTTCGCCCAGGCCAGCTTCATCCTTGTGAGAGTGAGAGCTTGTGAGGATGACTGGGAATCCCGCAAGTCTCACTGCCTAAGAAGAGCAGAGTTCTGGCTCGGGGCCTTTAGCTTCCAACAACATGGGGTGTGTTTTTGGGGATGTTAGCGCAACCTTACTGCAATCTACAATATGACTCTGTTGCCATGTGGGTTTGGCTCCCTACTTACTTTTATTCCATAATCTGTTGGCTTTAGGCTCTTTGCTGTGTTTCCAGACAAAACAAACTTGACGCAAATTCTCATCATGCAGTAAGAAGAAAGAGTGCAGTGACTCTCAGAAGCTCCAAAGAGTGCTTAATTCTTTTTTTGCTCCATTTCCAATTGTTTAAAGCAGGGCCTTGTTATTTGTGGGTACGTGCTGGCTACTTGGGCCATTGCACCTTAGTCTCAGCTGTCATAGTACAAATTATAATTTTGAACTCCCAGCCTGCTGTCTTTGAAATGCACAATTTTTATATTTCTTCTGTAGATGGAGTTCCTCATGGAACCAGAATCTATAAAGTGGTGCTTAAGACTGGAGAAAGTCTAGAGGAGTTCTTACTAGAAGGATATTGCTTCAAAACAAGGAATTCCTTTCGTCGATGCTGAATTGCTCCCATTCATAGTGGAGGACAGGACTGAAGGATCAAACCCAGCTTGCAGGCTTGTCCTCTTTCCCCCTGCCGTGCTTTATTACAGAACTCAATCAAGAGTAAATTTCGCCCTCAAACCCTGTTTTACAAGGTCCTCCCTGCCTTTACGAAATATTCAATCTGCAGCTGCAGGATTTATTACAACAGTATTTTCGAACACATGATGCTGGTGCAGCAGCTCTAATTAGAAATGTACTGAGCTCACTGTACAGGCCAAGTGTTGTTTCCAAACTGCAGCATCCACATCAAGAGGCAAGTTCACACATGTTGGAAGGACAAACAGATACCTGTGGGAAAAACTAGTCTGCTGGGAAGTGCAGTTGTGCTGTGATTTCTTACTTCTTTAATTTGAATTAGCTCAGTTAGAGCCAGATTTTTGCCTCAGAAGCATTACTGAGTTGCAGTAGTGGAGAGGGAAGACCGTTTACTGTTTCTGCAGAGTGCTGGAATTCGAAGTGGCAGCAGCACAAGTAGCTCTCCTAGAACTGCTTCCTTACGACTTTCCAGTGTGCATTCAGCTGGAAGGCCCGTGGTAGCCAAGTACTTCTTATACACAGAACGCTGCACACAATCAGCCCGGAGCTTTGCACCTTCTCATTCCTGGTGCACTTCCACCCTCCTGGAGGCATGTTATGGTCTTCCCCTCGCTAAAAGCACTCTGGTTGCAGAGAAGAGCTCTTAGCTTTCGCTTCTGCTGAAACACAGCTGCGTCGTGCACCTTCCTCCGAAGCACTAATAGAGCAAAATAGTCTGCCTCTATCGGCATCTGAATCTTATCTTATGGGAAAGCTTCTCGTATACATCTCGGGCAGAGAACTTCACCGGTAGACCTGCAAACATGAGCCCACTTCTCCGCTGCTTTGTCCTTCACCTGATGTGATCTGGACAGGACTGAAGCCCAGCAATGGAATGCTTCGCCGCTTTTCAGCACATCTGTTCTACACAAACATTTTCTTTGGTGCATGGTTTTCCCTCAGCTTAAGGTACACTCCTATGCTTTGTGTTTCTCAGAATCCAAACTCTTCATGTAGCTCTAGCTGAGCGAAATGTGGCAAGAGAGAAGCACTTGTG
>JAOTQZ010001505.1:1309158-1335211 GCA_026546895.1 Pogonocichla stellata | reverse complement strand
CACACGGCGGCAGCACTGCCATGGCCGGCTCGGGAATGGCTGCAGTACCGCGCTGTGCCCACACGGCGGCAGCACTGACAGGGCCGGCTCGGGAATGGCTGCAGCACCGCGCTGTGCCCACACGGCGGCAGCACTGCCATGGCCGGCTCGGGAATGGCTGCAGTACCGCGTTGTGCCCACACGGCGGCAGCACTGACAGGGCGCCGGGGCTGCGGATCCCACAGATCGTGTCCGCACGTCTGGAAATGCCGCGGAAAATGGCTCCAGGTGGGCTGAGTCGACATCGGGGTCGCAGGCAGGCAGCCCACTAGACGGACCGGGGTCCTTGATTTCCCGCCCTTTTTTGCCGCCATCTTAGGAAGGTCAATCGAGTAGTGGCCGAGCAGCCATCTTGGAAGTGGCACATATTACTTCCGCCTTTCCTGACGGCCATATTTGGTGTGGCGGTAGTCACTTCCGGTCGCCCGCCATCTTTGGTGTGGCAGAAACTACTTCCGGTCTGTCGCCATCTTTGGTGTGGCAGGCGCTACTTCCGGTCGGTCGCCATATTTGGTGTGGCAGTAGTCGCTTCCTGTCGGCCGCCATATTTGGTGTGGCAGAAACTACTTCCGGTAGGTCGCCATCTTTGGTGTGGCAGGCGGCACTTCCGGTCGGCCGCCATATTTGGTGTGGCAGTAGCCACTTTCGGTCGGCCATATTTGGTGTGGCAGTAGCCACTTCCGGTCGGTCGCCATCTTTGGTGTGGCAGAAGCCACTTCCGGTGGTCGGCTGCCTTCTTTGCTGTGGTATCCTGCAGGCCCCCGCCCCTCACAATGGCGTCTGTCTTGTGCGCTCCCTGAACCCAGCCCCGACACCGGCCGATGCCTTCTCCCCACCACCCAACAGCGGCACTGCCTCGAGGAATGGCTGCAGTACCGCGCTGTGCCCACACGGCGGCAGCACTGACAGGGCGCCGATGCTGCTGAGCCCACAGATCGTGTCTACACGTCACGCGGAAAATGGCGCCAAGTGGGCTGAGTCGGTATCGGGGTCGCAGGCAGGCAGCCCACTAGACGGACTGGGGTCCTTAATTTCCCGCCCTTTTTTGCCGCCATCTTAGGAAGGTTAATCGAGTCGTGGCCGAGCGGCCATCATGGGAGTGGCACACGTTACTTCCGCCTTTCCTGACGGCCATATTTGGTGTGGCAGGAGCCACTTCCGGTCATCCGCCGTCTTTAGTGTGTCTGAAACTACTTCCGTTCGATCGCCATATTTGGTGTGGCATAAAACGACTTTCGCTCAGCCGCCATATTTGGTGTGGCAAAAGTCACTTCCGGTTGGTCGCCATCTTTGGTGTGGCATGTATCACTTTTGGTCGGCCGCCATACTTGGTGTGGCAGAAGCCATTTCTAGTCATCCGCCATCTTTGGTGCGGCAGAAGCCACTTCCGGTGATCGGCTACCTTCTTTGGTGTGGTACCCTGCAGGCCCCCGCCCCTCACAATGGCGTCTGTCTTGTGCGATGCCTGAACCCGGCCCCGACACCGGCCGACGCCGACCGATCCCGCGCCCTTGGCGTGATACTCCACCGCCATTCCTGGCGCCAGGATGCGGGAGGTGGGGTCAGCGGCGCCGGTGCCGGGCGGCGCCGTTGCGAGTGGCGGCAGGCAGCGACAGGGACGCCTCCCTCTCGCCCTGAATCCTGCGTCGGCCGCCATCTTGAGCGTGGCGGAAGTCCAACCTGGCTCCGGCAGGGTGCCGGCACGCCCCCCGCACCGAGCAGCGGCACCGGCTCGGGAATGGCTGCAGTACCGCGCTGTGCCCACACGGCGGCAGCACTGCCATGGCCGGCTCGGGAATGGCTGCAGTACCGCGCTGTGCCCACACGGCGGCAGCACTGCCGCCGAACTCAGCCCGGGGCTCTGGGGACAGAGAGAGAAGCGAAGGCAAAAAGCAACGAGTCCCATTCTGGGGGCAGCGGCGGGCCTTGGTCATCCGCGCTGGTTCCAGCAGGTGAAAACCACCTTGGGAATTTGCTTCTGACAGCTGGAGTCAGTGTTGTGATGGGAGTCCTCAAAATAGAACTGAGTGCCTGTGACAAATGAGGATGCTGCAGATGGAGTGATAGCAGAGGAAAGCTCGTTCCTGCCAGTTACCCATGGGAAGGAAGCAATTCCCAGCTGTCTTATGCTTGAAAAACAGGGAAAGGGAATTCTGTGTCCTCTCCTGCTTAGGATGTACATTTTCACTGCTCTGAAAAGTGACCATTTGAGGCTTTAGAGTGCTTGGCAGGGGTCAAGGATCTGCCGCCTTGGCAGGGCAAAAGGCAGAGCTGCTGTTTGTGATTGTGACAGACCTGAATAATTAGGGATCAGTGGGAAATTGCTCAGTGCACCGAAAGTGATAGAGAATGTCAGCTCGACTGGTGTCACACGTAGAGCTGGGACAATGACCCTAAACACCCCAAAGAGGTAAAGAAACCCGGAACCACGCCGTGATCAGACCCCATAGGGGCGGTTTATTGTAAGCACCAGTAAGGAATAATGGGAATTCCCTGGCCCTCAGCTTGGTCCCATCTGCCCACACCACTGCCCTTGGGAAGTGCTGTTCTTCCTGGCTGGAAAGCCAACAAACAATTTTTCCTTCATCCCTTAAAACTCTTCTCTGAAAACCTCCGTTCTCCCACGTTTCTCCTCAAACAGCATCTTCTCTCCTGTCTCTCCGGTCCCTCCCCGAGCGTGTGGCTCCGCTACTCCCCGGCGCTTTGGCAATTAATGTAATTGCTGAATTGCTGTGCTGGATGCTGCGCCGAGGGGCTCAGGCCAGGCCCGGCCGTGCCAGCGCCATGGCGCGCTGCAGCTGCTCGTAGGACACAAACATCACCACGTTCCAGGAGCCCAGCCGCAGGAAGGACGGGACGAAGCTGTGCCGGCAGAAGCAGCGCTGAAGGGGACGTGCAGGGACACCCCCATCCCCGCAGTCCCGCACTGGGTTGGGACGTCTGGGGTTCTGTGCGGGCTCGCAGGGAGTTCGCAGGTGCCCAACTCACCCCTTGTAGAGGCCGGCGGGGCCGTCCTGCATGAGCAGGGCCAGGAGGCAGCTCAGGGCGCTGCGGTACTGCCCGGGGCTGGCGTTCATGTACCGCGTCTTCACCACGTCCACCGGGGATGCCACCACTGTGGCACAGAACCCGGCGCCAAAGGCGGCCACGAAGTGGCACGGGACGTTGTCTGAAGGTGGGGAAGAGCTGGGGGTTGGATCTCGCAGGGACAGGGATGGCACCTGGCCACGTTACCCCGCGCCCTCACCTGTCATGAGCTGGGTCCGCAGCAGCGCGTCCTTGAGGAGGTCGTAGGTGACGAGCTCCCCGCAGTTGATGATGGCATTGCGGGCAATGTTGGGCATCGTCCCTGGGCAGGAGGGTGGTGACATTGGGAATGCTGCTCACAGCCCCGCCTGCGGCATCCTGGGGATGGCCCAGGTGACCCCGTCCTGCTGTTCCCATCCTTCCCTTCCTCATCACCATTTCCACTTCCATTCCCACCCCGTCCCCTTCCCGGGCCATCCTACCTCTCCAGAGCCCGCGGATGCCCTCCTCCCTGGCGATGGTGCGGTAGGCATCCACGGTGCTGCTGTACCGGCGGGCACTGTCCGACAGGGTCCTGGCCTGGAACCGCACCTTGACCACGTCCGTGGGCTGGGCGCAGGCCACGGCCACAGCCCCCGTGGTGCAGCCAGCCAGGAGCCGCGTGCTCATGCCTGTGCCTGGAGAGGGCAGGTGCTGGGACTCCCGGCCCTGCAGGGACCCCCAGCCCTGCGGGGACCCCAGGATGAGCGGCCTGTGGTGCTTCAGCGAGGGTTGTGCCCCCCAGAGCGAGCTTCTCTCTGGAAGGGGGCTGTGCACCAGAAAGGGGGTGTGCAGGGCAGCCTGGCCCGCCGGGACACTCACTCTCAGCACCCTTGGGGGTGTAGAGCTGCTTCACAGAGTCGTACAGCCCGATGCGGATGGAGGCGAAGCTCATCTGGCGCTGCAGCCCGGCTGCCAGCCCTCTGTAGAGGCTGCGGGCGCCCTCCGTCCTCACCATGGTGCTCAGCGTCCCCACAACACCGCGGTACTCCACGGAGCCGACGGTCCGGGGGATCCTCACCTCGCCCTGGATCTGTGGGGTGCCAGCTGCGTCACCTACCTCCTGCTGCTCCCCAAGTGCCTGCACTCTGCAGCAGACCCCAGGCGCTCCCCTGCCCGCGGCGCTTTGGGCACCCGGCGGATCGTACCTGCAGCCGCACCTTGGCGGTGTCCAGAGGAAAGGTGCACAGGTCAGCGATGCAGCCGGCCATCCCCGCGCTGACGAACTTCACGGCGGCCGTCGGGGGCACCTCGGGGGGCTTCAGACCCACCATGCTGGCAGAGGGGCTGGAAGGAGAGGAGGGGTTTGTGGGGGAGCATCAGGACAGGGCTTCACGTGGGTGTCCTGTTCGGCGGCGGAGGTGATGATGTGCCAGGGTGGCTCTCGATGGCTTTGGTCAGTCCCAAAAACCGTATCCTGCCCTGTCTCCTCCCTTCTATCCCAGGGAAACTGAGGCACAGGGCTTGCTCAGCACGGGCTCAGCACTGCCCACCCTTCCCTATCCCACCCCAGCCGTAACAGGGCCTGCTGGGTGAGATCGTCTCCCCCAGTGACCTGCCCGGAGCCACGTCCCTCCGTGGCCTCACCGTAGGGACCTCGGCACAGTGTTCCAGCTCCTGCCTTGCACAGGCAGTGCCCTCAGAGCCCTCTCCCTGGCCCCACCCTTATATAGCACCCAGGACATTCCAGGAGCCAGGGATCGGGTGACAGGAAAACAGTGTTGCCCCAGTGGCATTTCAGCTGATGGGACTGGGTCACCTGCCCCTCCTCACAGGGCTCAGGCCTGGGGAGGGGGGTCCTGCCCAGACCCCCTGCATTGGACTGGGGAGGAATGTTGGCTTTTACCCTAAAACCACTCTGGGAAGGAGGAGATGCAGAAAACCCTCGCCCCAAGGCTTTACAAGCAAGTGCTTTGGAGGCAGTGCAGCACTTTGTGCAGAGCAGGTTGGATCCCTTTGTCCGACAGCTCATGAGCCACAATCCATCCCAGAGAGCTGCAGAGCTCCCAGCAGGATTACCTCTGCATGGTGGAACGTGTTCCCAAGCTCAGGTGAGCAGGGGCTGGGTGAGCACCTCGGAGTGATACACCCTCAAACCCACGACGCCAGAGTGTGGCCAGGCACTGGGTCTGAGGCTGCTGGGAGGGACTGGGCCCAGGACAAGAGGCTGGAACACAAGGCGGAGTGAAGAAAGGCCTCTTTTCCTCCATTTTTTTAAAAGCTCAGTGTGTTTAACCCTCGGTTCTTGTCAGCCCCACAGGCAGAAAGGTCCCTCAGGATGTGCTGCACACTCACACCTGAGCTCGCCCAAGAGGGACTTGGAGTGCTCCCGACACCCTGAAGCCACCTTTGCTCCATCCCTCGGGCTCCAGACAAAGCTGCCTGGCACCAACACTCCTCTCCAGCTCCTGCCTTGTTTTCCTGCCCGGCTCCAGTGCTGACCTAAACCTGAAGGAAGACTCTGTTTACCTCATGCCCAAGATACAGCTCAGGGGTCAGCGCTGTGACCTCCTTTGCAAAAGCGATCCCAGCCCAGCTGGCATCCTGCCTGAGTTTTTTTGGGGATGCCACCAGGAGAAAGCAGCCTGCACGTCACTCCTGCCCTTCCAGGGGACACTGGGTGCCTTTACCTCCCATCCCGACCCAGTGAGGGCAGGGAGAGGGGCCACAATCACAGGGCAAGTTGTACCAGCAGTGAATTACGCATTCAGGGTGTTCCCTGGGAAAAACAACACTGGAGAAGTGGCAGAAAAATGGGATGCTGATCCTCTGGCTGCTTAAATCCTGAATTCCACGCATGGTTTGAAAAGCAGCTCGGATTGGAAGCGACTCATCCCACATGGAGCTATGCTGCACGGTGATACTCAATTCCTTGGCAAAGCAGTGATCTTTCCATGTGCTCGTGGCCACCCCAGCTTCCAGCAGCATTTCTCTGACTTGGAAGCTCATCTGGGAGAGACTCCTGTCCCCTGTTGAGGAAAGGTTCCTGCCCTGGCATAAGGACACTGCACGGGCTGACTAGAAACCAGGGGAATTTTATTGAAACAAACTCGGGAGAGAGCAGTACAAAAATAATTGAGCTCTGCTGGCATCAAAGTCTGTTCTCTGAAAGGTGTACAAAAATAATTTAAATATAAATACAGAAGTCTCATATTTCTAGTCACCCTCTTTTGTACACCCACCAGATTTTACAGTGCCCTTGGGCTGTGTTTACACAAGCACTTTGGGCACTTGTGGAAACAGAGAATTGTGTTGCCCACCAATTATTTTTGGAAGGGCCATTTCACAGGGATAAATCCTGGAGAGCAGGTAACAGGCCGTGGGTTACCCACAGGGGTGCATCTCACTGGGGACCTGCCCCTACAAGACGCAGCTCCCCGTGGGTGACCACAGGCTTTACTAAACAGGGGACTTCATGTCACCAATTAGGCCAACCAAAACCAGAGCCTGGGAGCTGTGGCTTCCACCTCCCCTTGGCTGGAGGGCTCAGCCTCTGCCATGCAGCCATGGCTTAGGAAGCTGTGCTGTGCACAGCCTCTGGCCAGCACTATTCCCTCTTGGAGAGCTGGGCAGAGAAGATCCTGGCGATTCTTTTGGTCTCCTCTTCCGAGAGCTCGGGGCTGGGCCTGGGGCGGTTTGCTCTCCGGTAGGGGATTCCTCCCGGCACAGCTCCACTCCTGCTCTGGGGAGACAAGGGACCAGCTGTGAGAGCTCTGCCCCGGGCTTGCTTTCGTGCCGAGGCAAACCACAGGGCTGTGCAGAGGGTGACAAGCTGGACACACAGAGAAAACCACCCCAGTGAGAAAGAGAATGATCTGAACCCCAGAAAGGGGCTCTGGTGTGCGATCTCTGAACTTGTGAGCATCCTCCCTCAGCCAAAGCCTCCCTGTATGAAGCCAAAGGAACGACAGTGGTACAGTCACTGGGACCTGACTGCATTTTGGCTTTCAGTTATTATTTTGCTTAATGATTTGCAGAACCCTGAAGACCAAATCTCCTCACAGGGGAAAGGCAATGCTCTGTTGCAACAAATCTTAAGCCTGCTGACAGGACAAGGCAGGGAATGGGTTTAAACTAAATGAGGAAAGATTTAGATTAGATATTGGGAAGAAATTCTTCCCTACGAGGGTGGTAAGGCCCTGGCACAGGGTGCCCAGAGAAGCTGTGGCTGCCCCTGGATCCCTGGCAGTGCCCAAGGCCAGGCTGGATGCAGTTTAGAACAATCTGGTCTAGTGGAAGCCATGGCAAGGGTTGGGGCTGGATAAGCTTTAAGGTCTCTCCCAATCCAAACCATCACTGTGATTCCATGATAAATGGGATGGTCCAGGCTCAGCTGCCTGCAGGGCTCCCAAAGAAGCAGCCCAAGACAGGAAAAGCCCTGGTTTAAAGAGAGTCATCTCCTCCCTGCTTTGCCAGCAGCCTCCCACAGCCTGGCTTTGTCCCTGATGTTCCAGCAGCATGAGAAGAGCAGTAATTTCACCACACAAAGAAACGCCTTTCTCCCCAGCTAGTCCAGAGCTGGCTGTGCCTGTGGAGCACTGAGAAAAGCAATCCTGCTCCAGGAGCCTTTGGGGGAGGAAGCTGCGGGGCCAGGAAGGTCTCTTGGAAAACTGATCCGCCAGTCTGGCCTTTCACCTACATCCCTGGGCTGCTTCTCTGAGCCTTGGGAAAGGTCTCCTGAAGTGCCCAGCTCCCTCCCAAGAGAAACAGCACCACAACCCTGTTTTGTGCACTTTGATATGCACCATTGGAGAGGGAAATGGCTCTTCTAGGAATAAGTGAGTCCTCGTGTTTGGTAACCTGTGCGTTACAGGCTCAGGTGGCAGCCTGCAGGTAAAATACTTTAAAACACTTCCCGTCTATTGCACTGAAATAACAGACATGGATAATTAGGAGAATCTTTGCTTTGCTCTTCTTTCTTCTAAACAATTCCCCAGGATGAATTTCCTAAACCAAAATTTAAGGAGCCAAGAGAGATTCAATGCAGAATGGCCACAGCAGAAGCTTAAAAACCAGCAGAGAGAGCTGCTCACTGGGCAAAGCACTTCCCTTGGACAGGGCTGTGCAGAGACCAGGACAGTAGCTCATTCTTGCCACACTGTTTTCTGCCCATCTGACAAGGAACAGGTCAGGAGTGGCTGGAGAGGCGTAGTGACTTATCCCTGAGTTCTGCACAGCATCTGAAAGCATCTCTCTATGAAATTGCCCCAATCTGCCAATTAACCCTATTTCAAAGGTGCATGAAACTGCATTTCCTGCTTCCCACAGCTCCCTTTTCCCATGTGCCACATGTCCAGCACAGCCAGGGATGGAGAGCCAGCATCTCCCATTTCCAATGTAGGAAACGGAAGCCCAGAATGGTTTGGGTGGGAAAGGACCTCAGAGCTCATCCAGTCCCACTCCCTGCCATGGGCAGACACCTCCCACTCTCCCAGGTTGCTCCAACCCCAATGTCCAGACTGGCCTTGGGCACTGCCAGGGATGCAGGGGCAGCCACAGCTTCTCTGAGCACCCTGTGCCAGGGCCTGCCCATCCTCACAGTCAATAATTCCTTCCTGACATCTAATACCCCTAAAATGCTCTGTACTCCAAAGCCAAAACACAAGAGCAGGTGCCTGATGCTATTTGACGTCACCGAGGCAAAGGAGAGCAGTCTGTTTGCTCCCAAAGTCAGGAAACCAGGTGTGCCTGGAAAACACACCACTGGCATGTTGTTTCAGAGGTGATCAGCTAAAATACACCTCCTCCCATTTTCCTACCACTGCCCAAAGTGCAGGATGAAGTGGTGTTAAGATGTGTTATCTATCCTAATGACCTTCCTAAAAATGAACCTCCGGCTGTGGGAAAGGTTTAACACCAGTTCTTGCTGCTATTTTACATGTCCAGGTGGGACTCAAAATGAGCGAGGTTTGAAAGCACCATGAGCACTCCCAGCTCAGACAGATGACCAGAATCACAGAAGCATGGCATTACTGAGGTTGGGGAAGACACATAAGATCATGGAGCTCAACTGTTCCCCCAGGCCTGCCAAGGCCATCACTATCCCATGTCCCCAAGTACCACAACCACACAGCTCTAAATCCCTACAGGGATGGGGACTCACCACTGTCCTGGGCAGCTGTGCCAGGACTGGACAACCTTTTGGGCTAAGAAATTTTCCCTGATATCCAACCTAAACCTCCCCTGGCACAACTTGAGGCTGTCCTGTCCCTTTTCCCTGGAGCAGAGCCCATCCCCGCCGCTGTCCCCTCCTGTCAGGGAGTTGTGCAGAGCCACAAGGGGCCCCTGAGCCTCCTTTTCTCCTGCCTGAGCCCCTGCCCAGCTCCCTCAGCCTCTCCTGGGGCTCCAGACCCTTCCCCAGCTCCCCTGCTCTTTTTTGGACATCGAATCTTCCTTTGATCCATCTCACAGGCAGTTTTATCCTCCTGCATAGTTTCCAGAGCACACATCTGAAATGTGTTTACACCATTCCTCACCCCAGGAACAGGCTCAGATCAGCGCCCATCCCAGGTTTCTCCCTCTCTGTCTTTGAGACTCTTGAGTGTCTGGTGCTCAGCCAGGAAGCACACATGTTCCATGGGGAAGATGCAAGAGGAAAGGGGACTTGAGCACCGAGGATCACGCTTCACTCTGCTTTTTATAGGAATGGCAGTGACACTGAAACCAGCCGAGGATTATTCAGTGCCTGTGTGCCAGGGGCTGGACTAAAGCAGATTCATGAGCATGTCATGAGAGGACATGGCCTCTTCCAAGGTCAGAGAATTCCAGCCTTAGAGACAGAGAACGTTTCAGCACTGTGGCTCAGCAAGTTTGCTGGCAGTTTTGTTTGCACACAGCGGGGAGGGCAAACAGATCCGTGCTAGCAGGCTACAACCTGGCACTGGCCTTGCACCTACACCTGCTTTCCAGGCAGGAAATCAGGCAGATCCAGCAGACCAAGAAGAAACAACACAACCAAGAAAGGATGTTTAGGCTGTTGCTGCCATCGGCATTTTTGAAACACATAAAGCTGGTTATTGTGAATCTGCCCAAGGCTGTGTTATTTCCAATTCATACTGAAGGTAAATCTATATATACACAAATATGAAATATTCTGAGTAAAACTGGTTTCCACACAAGTTTCTTATCATTTTGGAATATTCCTAGAGGTGAGGGGGGAAAAAATATCACAGTATTTAGAAAGGGACTTTAGCCAAGGGCCTGGAGCGCCCTTGGAGGACAAGGGGGAATGGCTTCCCACTGCCAGAGGACAGGGTTAGATGGAATATTGGGAAGAAATTCCCTGTGAGGGTGGGGAGGCCCTGGCACAGGGTGCCCAGAGAAGCTGTGGCTGCCCCTGGATCTCTGGAAGTGCCCAAGGCCAGGCTGGATGAGCCTTGGAGGAACCTGGGATGGTGGAAGGTATCCCTGCCCATGGCAGGGGGTGGAACAAGAGGAGCTTTGAAGTTCTTTACCACCCAAACCACTCTGGGATCCTGGCATTTTATGGAAAAGCTTATTAAGGCTCTGATTTTTCAAATCTACCCTCCAGCCCACACTGAGAGCAGGTGAGCAGTGTGGAAGACAAGAACTGGGAAGGACCTCAAGAATGGGAAGTGTTGTTTGATGTAATGGAGAAAAGAGGTGAAAAACAAAGAGGCTTTGTGAGGGTCTACAGAACTCTGATCCCTGGAAAGTGGTCAGAGCATCCATGCTGAGCCTGAGCTGCTGCAGCAGATCCTCAGGGCCCCATGTTCTCACAGCAAGAGCCGAGACAACACTTCTGTCTCAAATGCTGCCAGCTCCTGTGCTGTGACTGCCCAGCTCCACACCTCAGCACTGCTTTGTCATTCCAGGAAGGAAGATGGGGAGAGCAGGGAGTGAGACAAGCCAGGGAGAGGTGGCAGGAGCACTAGGAAGGCCAGGAGAGATGTTTGCCAGCTGCCAAGTGAGTGAGGGCTCTGGTGATGTCCAGAGGACAACAGCTCAGATTTCAGCCTTGCTGTCACGCCTGGTGTTTGCTGACCTGTGCAGAACCAAACCAAGTCCAGATTTAGAAGCTGATGTCCCCAAGGCCAATTAAAAGCAAAACTATGAGGAAGCACTTTTTTCTGAACTCTATGTATTGGTAGCAGTGAAAAACTGGCTCTCCACAGAGAGAATGTGATGCACAAGGCATAACTGAATCCTGTCTCAGCACACACTACAAGTGCTGCAGCAAAGGATTAGTGCCAGCTAATCCTCAAATTAAGTGCTTTAAGATCAAAATATCCAAATAGCGCATTGCTAACATTTTACCTAATTAGTAATAATCTGCAGGGGTGTAGTTCCAGCCACTCAGCTCAGGGCTGCACAGAGGGGATTCAAGTAAAGCTGGTATTAGTATTAAACCACAGGTGTCTATGACTTCAGAGCTACTAGAGCCTGTCTGGGTCTGTTTTGATTCTTCAGGCAAGCTGCTCCCAGTGACATAAATGTTCCTTAAAGTGTTTGTTTAGTAGGTCATATGGAGAGGAACAAAGGTATCACCTTATCTGGGGGTGGTAAACAAACAGCCCAGCTGCTGCACACCCACATCAACACCCACAGCAGAGCTGGGGCTGGAAAAGGATCATGGAATTCCAGAATGGTTTGGGTGGGAAGGGACCTTAAAGCTCATCTCATTTCAACCCCTACCATGGGCAGGGACACCTTCCACTAGACCAGGGTGCTCCAAGTCCCATCCCACTTGGCCTGGAGCATTTCCAGAGATGGAGCAGACGCAGCTTCTCTTGGCAACTCTCTGCCAGGGCCTCCCCACCCTCACAGGCAAGAATTTCTTCCCAATATCCAAATTAAATCTCCTCTCTTTTAGTTTAAAACTGTGTACCCTCATCCCATCCCTATCTGCCTGTGTAAAAAGTCACTCTCTTTTTTATAACCTCTCTTTATGAACTGAAAATAAGATACATATGTAGATGTTGAAACAACCGAACCACAAACCTCTCACTGTAAATAAATCTTCATGACCATAAAAAAAGGAAATCCTCAGCAATCCAAAGCTTTGGTGCAGGAGGAGCAATCACTCAAGTTACTCTGCTATCCCTGGGTCACAGAACCATTACAAGATACCTCTCCAGGAACCTCCTCCTGCAAACTCCCTCATTTCATCCTGATCTAAAAGAGATAAATTGAAGCCATAATTACCATTAGAACTCCTCAGAATTAGGCAATGTCACCTCACATTAAAGCACAAAGATGTGTGGGTGAGAACCTGCCACTTCCACTGACCCTGATGGAGCAGCATTTCCTAGGCATACTGGACAACTGGCTGACATAAAGGCATAAGGATCACAGACAACACAGGCATGTTAAAAACCATCCTCACAGAGAGAAGGGCTATTGGGAGGATTTCCCTTGACACAATTTGAAAGCCATCACATCTAAGTTGAGTGCTGGCAGGCAAAGGAAGGGAGAAGTTTTGTTCCTGCTTTAAGGAGTGGACTAAGTTGGACCATAAAGGAAAGGACATCCCATACTTACTTCTGGAGATGTGGAAGGATGAGAAGAAGTGCTGAGCAGTCTCATGGAGGCTTCCATCTCCTGGGGTGGAAGGAAGAAGTTGGGAACAACCACAGGATCAGATCTGAGCAGAGCTGTTAAGGAACAACCTTTGGCAGTATGCTGCACGGAGGCCCAGATGTGGAAAAAGCCTCACCTGTTAACAGGTCCCAGATAGTAAATTTCGTTTGTTTTAATCAATATTCCATTGTTCAACACTTGGTTTTCTCACCTGAGCTCGCAGAGCATGGGACACCAACTTGCTTTAAAACAATATCTCACAAATTTGTAGAGGACTTCATCCTGCAAAAATTCCAACACTTAATCCAAGATTTGTAATTTGTGCAAGAAATATTAAGAAGTATTTTAAAGCAAAATAAAGCATGTTTCTTTTAATACAGGAGAAACACAAGAGATCTAATACATGGGGAAAAAAACATGGAGAGAAAATGCAAGAAGACATGTCAGAACTACCCAAAATGAAGTGACTTTCACAAACTACAAAATTTATTGGCTGCAAGTTTTAAGGAAGTCATCACCACTGTGAAACAGTGTAATGGGGTCCTCCAACACATTCCCAGACCACCAGTTCTGGATTCATTTCCCAGGGAAGAGCTTTACATAGCAAATATATGTCCTGAGGCCAGGAAGATGCTAACTAAGCAGAAGAGTCATCAAATGCAAGGAGTGTTTAAGAAAAGAGTAAAGGATACAGAGGGATTTTTGGTTTGATGGAGTTTTCTGAGCCTTCCACTGGGTCTTCACTGCTGTCATCAGGGAAGCTGTCACTGTTTCTTTCTGAGCCAGCTTGGGCTGATACACTCTGAACACAGTTCTCATCAGAACCACTTCCTTCTTTGCTTTGATGATCTCCATTTACAACCTCAGCATTTTCCTCCTCCCCTCTCTCAGTGGTTTTTCCATTGGTCAAACCCCTGTCTCCTGGGAACGGCAGCAGCTCCTCGGAGCCTGCATGGAACTCGACACTTCTCTTGATGGGTTCAGTGCTCAGTGCTCTGCTCCAGAGGCTCTGTCCAGCAGGTGGATGCAGCTCCTTCTCTGCTGTTCCCGTGCTGCTGCTGAAGGTCTGGAAGTCTCCTGCTGCTGCCCAGGGACTGTTCCCACCTGTGTGGGGGCTCACGGGTGGGCTCAGGGTGCTGAGCAGGCTCTGGCTGTCCCCTTGCAGGATGCTGGACAAGGTGCTGCTGTTCCCTCTCTGCAAACAACCTGCATCTGTGGAGTGCTGCTCTTCAGGCCTGGGGTCCAGAGGATGCTGCTCGGCCCCCTGCCCTGTTTCAGAGACCACACTGGACCAGGGGCTCGTCCTGTCTGTCACGGTCGTTATTTCATTAAGAGTTCGTGGTTCTATAACGTCTTCTTCGTATTCTTCCTCACTGTGTGGCTGGATGGCAAAGGCACCTTCATCCTCCCGGCTACAACCCACTAGATGCTCATCTTCAGGGACAAGGGGGCCTAGCAGCTGGTGCAGCATGTGTCTGTCAAACACAGATGTCCCGGCGCTGCACGGCTGCTGCGTGTCGCTGGAAACGCCGGGCGCGTCTGCCTCCAGCTGACCAGCAACTCCAGGGCTGGCTCCCTCCTCCTTCCACCTGGGTACATCCACAGCACCCTGCTTCCTCACGCTCTCCAGATGTACATCAGAAGCTTCTTTGCTGTTTTTAGTTATAGTCTGCAAGTCTGGTTAACAAAAAACAGCATCAGTAAATGCACGGAGCAACAATTCAGCTTAAATCTGATTTATCTGGGGGTTTATCTGGGCAGAAAGTCCTAGATGTAATGATGGTTGGGAGCTAAACATGCACAGCTTTGCAAACACTGCTGATGTGAGCATGTTCTGCTCTGTTTTCCACTGACAAGGCCAGAAGAACAGAAATGCTAAGGAAAAACCAGAAGCATTCAAGATGAAATTACTGGGAAATTTTACAAATTCTTTAGAAAGCTCCAATCGCTTATTCTTGCTTCCCAGCGAGCAGATCCTATTCCTTGCTTGCATCCTCTGAGAATTGAGATCACCAGTATTAGGTAAAGTGGCCAACTATCTTGAGGCAAGTCCTGCTCCAAGGGAATGGTGGGGGACATCTGGAAAAGAAGGATTCTGGAGCAGATTGTAGAGGAAGGCACGTAAAAGAGCAGTAAAAACAATTGTTAAGGATGAAAAAGGAAATAAAAAGAGCAAAACCCTGGAGAATAAAGAGAGGGAAAAAAGAGAAGATCAAAGTGGCAGAAGAATGTCAAATTCTGGCATAATAGGGATGTGCCCTTCAACTCCGTCTCCTGGAAACACTGCTACCCTGTAGGAAGCCACGGGTAGAAAAGCAGGAAATAACTTTCCAACTGGCAGCAGCTGTAATTCTGGGTTCCAGTTTATTCTCTATTCTGGTAGGTTATTTTAAAAGCATCAGCAGGGATTTGATTTCCTTGTCATTTTGCTCCTCACAACAACTTACCATTGATCAGGCTGCTGACCTGAGACACCAACTGACTCGATTTTTCCAAAAGATGGCAACCCTTGGGATCCACTTCTCTGCTCATTGAGCCCTGATGGTCACTCTCCCACTCCTCATGGCTTGGTTTGGATGTGTTGAAGTCAGGGAATGATCTAGTCAGCTTCTCACTGAAGTATCTTTGAACCTCATCCAGCTCGCTCAAGTTTTTTCTGCAAGCAGTGGTAAGAGGGGGAAAATAAGCCTGTGGCAGCTGGGTTTAAGCTGGATCATTTTAGTCAACAACATGTAAATATGCAAATAAAAGATCAAAGGCTTTTATTGAAAAGCAGATCAGTAGGCAAGTGTTGAAACTACTCTAAGCAAAAGGATAACACTCCAGAACAAATCCTGACTTGGCTATGAAACAGGCTGGAAGCTAAAAAAGAGCTAGTACTAAACTTACTTAATCAAAAGAGTTGGATTTGAGATGGCCTTCCAGTAAAAGTTAAAGCCAAGGATATTACTTGACTTATGGCCGAGCTTGATAAAAATCTGAGGATTTCTATGTGCTTAAGATCTAGGGATTTTAAGATACATCGTTTGTGGTAGCACGGGAAGGGATGAAATACCTCAGGAAATCTTTCACTCCTATATTCCTACAGATAATGAATACTGTTCTTCTAAATTTATACCTCATTTAAACCTAGAATCTAGTCAAGAGCACAGTGCTTCTAGCAATAAGAAAAGCATCCTGATGGGCAAGGGTATACTGCCCCGTGCACCCCAGAAACGCTCACAGCCTTGTCCCCGTACCTGTGGAAGTCAACTGAAGGCACTACTGGCCTCATAGCACCTGTTCTGTGGCAGCAGTAGCAGGATGGATAAATCCAAGCATTGCCTCCAGCTCTGGAAACACTGCTGCTGCTGCTCCCCTTCCACAGCTCCCCACACTGCTGCAGCATTGCAGTCCTGTGTGGAGCACCCCACCCAGCCCCACTTTCCAGCCTCCCCCTCGGTTCCTGCACCGTTTCCCTTCCATCTCCTCAGGATCCGTCCCTCCGAGCCCTGCCCTGAGGCCCAGGCTGCCTCACCTGAGAGCAGAGAGCAGGGCAGCCCGTGGTGCCTCACCTGAGAGCAGAGAGCAGGGCAGCCCGTGGTGCTGGCTCCAGCCCCGCTGCCCGGCGCGCGCTCCCCTCCGCCTGCTGCAGCGACTGGTGGAACCTGCGCACGTTCTGCACGTGCTCCTCGTGCCGAGCCCTGCGCACACCAGGGGGGCTCCTCCTGCCAGGAACAGGCCTGAGTTTAGTACCAAAAGCCAGGCTGGAACCCCTACCTGCGGAAAGTCCGCCAACTAGGAATATCCCATGTCTTGAAATCCACTGAAGAGCCACCGATGGGTGAAACTAGTCCTTCCAAATGTCCACAGGAATGTCATTTAGTGTTTCAGATTTATACCAAAGTCAAGTTAATGGTGGGGCTGGGAGGGAGCTTTCCACATCTGCTGGCAGGTCCCAAGCCAGTTGTTCAAATCCCAGAGTGGTGGCCCACAATCCCTCTAAACTTCAAAGACATATGGGAAAAGGATCATCTCTGTATTCTAAATAAACAAATCGTGAACTAAAACGCTGACTCATTTCAAGGGACAGAAAGCAGGAATACTGCAGGATATGTGACAGTCTTATTCCTGTAGTATGCAACACTACAGCATTTCAACAGCTGTCATTCACTGCTCACGGACAGAAGTTAAGGCAAAATAAAGGGGGATGTATCAGGAATACTCTATCCTAATTTACACTTACTAAAAAAAAAACCAAATACAGACATAACCCTTATTCTTAATCAGAGCCTGGAGAAAAAACCTGCCTGTTTTAACAATGGCATCATTTAAATCCTAATTTACAAGGCTGCAAATTAAACAAATCAGGAAGCATCAATGACAAGGAAAAGAACATCTGGGCTGTGTCAAAAGGAATCTGTCCCAGGATTGCTACCTCCTGCACCTCCCTTTCACTGGGAAAGGGAATGTCCACTAATTTTTAAACCCAAACACAGTGGACACACTTTGACAGAGTGTACCACTTTTCCAGCAGAGTCAAATTGCTTTAGAGAGGTCTTTCTGAGACCGAAAATAACCAAAAAGGTTGTCAGCCTGTGCACTTACCGCTCTAGAGCGGGAACGGTGACTTCCTTTGACGAAGAGTTCAACATCTGCTTGGACAAGTTTGCAGAATCACTAGGACATGCTGGAAAGCTGACCTTCACCTAGAATGAAATGGAAAAAGAACACTGTACATGAGTCTTTCACACCAAGAAAATAAGAGAAATTAAGGTATTATCCTGATGATCTAACAAAACCTCAGACTTTCTAAATAGCTTGAAATAGTCAAATGATTTCCCAGCACTGAGCCAAAGCAGTATTTCACAGCACTTTCATTTCAGACACTTCTGTTAACTCCCTCCATACCATCAAAGAGTAAAGTGATGGAAAGTAGGATAAGGGCTGCATTATACGTCTATACCACACCCCAGCATACCTGGGAGAATAAAGAAAAAGCCAGAAGAAACGGCAAATATCCCAGAAAAACAGACTCCTGCTGAATTAGATGCTTCCTAACCAACTAAAAGTTGAATCTACTGTATGTTTTTGAGCACCAGCCGTCACCCAAAGCAGCAAATATAACTATGCCATGCTCCCAGACACCCAAATGCACCGAATATTCTCCTAAAAAAATTCCTGAACACCCCTGAAGCAACAAGAGAGTGGAGCCAATGGGGATGCTCACGACTCGGCTGGAGTGCTGTAACTAGCACCGGCCAGCCGCCGCCACGGAAAGCCGGAGCAGAATCCCTAAGGAATGGGGTGGTTTTGGTGCAGTTACACAGACTGGTCTGTGCTGGCGGTGCTCAGTTTGTGGTGACCTTGCCCCGGAACCCAGAGTGCTGATGAGCCGAGCGCGGGGGAGGCGAGGCAGGACGTACAGAAGAGCTGTCTGGCTGGCGGCGGGCCCGGGCCCGCCTCTCCCCTCGCAGATGGCCGAGGCTCTGCAGCGGGGACACGGCCACCTTCATCTGCCCCCGGCACTGCCCGCTGAAGTCGCTGATGTTGTACCAGCCGCACACCAGCTGGAAGCCAGACAGCAGCGGAGAGAGGTCCACGGACGCAAACCCGATCACCCGCTCCGACTCTGGGGAAGGAGGACACACAGCACAGGTACACTGACAGGAACTGTTTCCAGGAGTGCTAACGCACAGCCCTGAAATATGGCTTGGAAGTTGGCCCGAGGTCCGGGACAATCCCGTCCAACGGGGAGATGTTATTTGGATTATCTCGGTTTCGTTCAGCTGAAAATGTCCCTGCAGGACAGTGGAAGCCCAGGGCAGGGAGAGGCACTGGCAGCAGAACCACTGCACACACTGCACTCTGGATACACAGGAAGGTTATTTTTGAGGCAAAAATCAGACACCTGAACTTCAATACGTAAAAAGAAAGAAATAAAAGTATTTGGTTACAACTGGCTGGCCACACTTCAACCAGCTGCAGCAACAACAAAGAGCACGTGAAGGAAGCAGATAGGAATTTCCTTCAGCAGGAAAATCCAACCTCTAAAGCACTGTCAAAATAAAACCTGAGAGAATATGGATGAACCAAACCTTGGAAGATGATTAATGGGGAAAAGGAGGATTTCAAAGACCAGGAAATTAATAGGTACTTATCTCTAGCATTCTTCTAGCACAAGGCAAAAGATGACATTACAATTCTACTCTCCAATTCACTTAACAGAATGCATTTTCCTTGCATGAAATACAAGCAACCTAAGGAAGGGGATGCAGAAAACACGCTCCTCTTAGTACTGCACTACAAACTTTACCTGCTTTATGCCACACTTTGAAGACCAAAGTTTGCTGTGGATCCAGGAGAAGCTCTTTGGATAATCTGTTAAGAACAAAAACCGTAATATTTTATGCAAAGCAAGAAAAAGCAGTAAAATGCTTCTGAAGTTTCAGTGCCATTTTATCTACCCAGAGAAATCAGTTTCTTTCTGTATTGATGAGGGCAGGAACAAAACAAACCCCAAAATTACTGAGCCTCAAAGCATAACACATGTCTACATAGTCTGGGATTCTCCTTATTCAAGAGGTATTTCCCTCTCCTCTGTCTTGCTGTACATTTAAAAGATAGGACAAAAAAGCCATGAAGGAACAGAAATACAGTTAATTTCATGACCCATTAACACAGTGACAGCAAAGCACTAGGGTTGTGGTTCAAAGCTGTAATGCTTGAAGTTCATTCCTGGATATATAAAAAAAAAAATTGAAAAAAGAAAAATGAAGTGTAAAACGTAAAACAGTTTTTAAGTTGTTTGAAGGGATTCAGACATTAGAAACACTGGAGGAGACACAAGATTGGATCACACAGGTTAATTCCTGAATACTGCCACATATGACTTGATCTGCTGAGGTTCTGCTTGATCCTTGAAGCAGTCAATCCATCTGTTTTAATTTAAGCTCAGATATGCAGGTCTGAGCTAAAAACCCCCAAACAAAACATCCTTTTCACAGCTGGCCTGGCTGTCAGACCCAGGGAGTGTCTGTGTGAATCCCCACATCTCACCTTGCTTGCTGCTGGAAGTCCCAGACTGGTGAGTCTGTATTTTCTACCACTGGAGTGGTCACTGGAGCATCTGCACCAGCAACAGCAAATGATACACAGCTACTGGGGGCTGCTACTTCTCGTTCTGTCAAGGGGCTTCCTGAAACGATACAGAATCGAATACAGATTTCTAAATTAATAACAACAACAACATCTAAAGGCAGTTCAGCAATTAAAACCACACAATTAGCAAAGAAATGCACCATCTAGAAAACACTCCTTTTTCACTGGTGGAGCTGATAGCATGTTATATTTGCAATGGAAGCAAATATTACACAAACCTTTTACAGTGCAGAAACTGGAATATTCAAGGGAGAAACAGAAAAACCATTTGCCCAAGATCATCTAAGAAGTCAGCAGTAAAGCTAGGAATAAAACCCATGTCCTGAGGACCCTATTCCAGTGCCTGAGCTACTCTCCATGCTGGACCACCTGCCTGGCAGTTATGAAGAACAAAATTTCTTCTTGAAACCAGCTTGTATTTGTTTCAGTGGATCAGCTGCCTCTCAGTTAGTTACTTCTAAAAATCCCCTAAATTAAGGGGTTGAAGACAGAAGTATTTAAATATTTCTGCAATACTCAAAAGAAACCTCCTTCATATCATCAAAAACTTTGCAATAATAAACAAAGTTGCATCAGTTTTTCAAAGACTATGAAACATCAAAGATTCTAGGATCATTATAAAAATCCATCTCCAGGGCTCAGAATCTCTTAGAATTACATACCCTAAAATCATGGCTTGAACTTGACTCTTAGTTGAGTTATCAGGGGAACAAAGGCTGAGTACAGTGAGCCATTTACAAATTTATTGCATGCTAATTTGCAGGAGTCTTTAAGATAGGGGTGTCTTGGGTTTAGTTATTCAGTCAATGCTTAACTTGGAGCTCAGCTATTCAGATAATGCTTAATTTCAGAATTCAGCTGTCATCTCTAACAGGTAACACGAAGTTATTTATATTTTGAAGTTTATTCATGAAGATAGGCTGAGCAGCTCAGCCTCTTCCTTTCCCTGTACTTACACAGTGAATGGGGCTGCAACACCATGAAGCCAAGCTCAAAATCCATTCCTGCCATTCACTTTGCCGGAGTGGGAACAGATCTCAGAGGAAAACAAAGAAAGAAAAAAGAAAGAGAAGAAAGGAAGAAAGAAAAGAAAGGGTGTGCGGGTTTGTGTGTGATGTCACCTTTTAAACTTAGATGCATTGCTCTTTCCACAAGGATGTTGACAGCAACTGTGTTCTCCAGAAACATCACGTCTTCTCCCTGTGGCTCAGCACTGGTGATCCCCGAGCTCTCAGTCTCCACCTGCTGCTTGTCAGAGACCTGCTGGCTCAGAGCAGGGGTTTCCCCTGGGCCTTCATCCTCGCTGCTGCTGCACTCCTCAGCACAGGGGGGTCTGGGCAGAGCAGTGGGAGTGGGAGCAAGGCTGACGTGAACACGCACGGCGGCTCCTGCCAGGTCTGCAGCATTGCATCTGAACAGCGGATAAACACCTGCAGGAGAATCCACAAACATCCAGCTGACTGAGCCAAAGGAAAAGCAGGAGCTTGGAAAACAGCTGGTACAGTTCATTACTGCAGAGATCTCACACGAGCCCAGAAGGCATTTTGTTTTCAGTGTAATTTCTATGTGAGTTATCACCCAGAAGAACAAGCTTGGAAACATAAAAAACCACGAACAATCCCCCAAACTGGGTATTCCTTCATTTTCCCCCAGTAGCTCAGATTAAAGCACATTAACTTCCTGACAGCCCTGGGAACAGTGACTCTGCATAATTTTATACACGTATATGGAGAATGCAACATTTACCCCAAATAAAAATTTGTTTTAACTCTTGCTCTTTCTCCGGTTCCTGAGTGTATCTGAAAGAGCCAACCAGTCCACAATTCCGGAGGCTGATGACTACCATGTAGACGACAGACGCCATAAACTAAAACACAAGTTCCACCTTGGTGTGAGGAAGAGCTTCTTTCCATGAAGGGGGCAGAGCCCTGGAACAGCTGCTCAGGGAGGGCCTGGAGTCTCCACCTCTGGGGACATCCCAAAATCCCAAATTCCTGTGTCAGCTGCCCCAGGTGACCCTGCCTGGGCAGGGTGTGGGACTGGGTGGTCTCCAGAGATCCATTCCAGTCCCAGCCACTCTGGGATGCTGTGCAGGACAGAACAAAGCTGTGAGCACTTTGTTCAAAGCGACTAGAGAAGGAACCACACGGAACTGCCAATAAGGAGGAATGCAATGTGACCCTGTGTTTCAGGAACTCACCGCTAACACTCAGGGTTCCCCGCGATCTCTCTGCTAACGCTGCCAGCTCGACGTAGGCAGATCCAATAAGACGATCTGTATCAAGTGGTCTTTCCACCTCACTTTCCTTGCCATACGCCCACCACACCTGGATCTCTAACTTCTCCTCTCTGAGGAACCACAGCAGTCCCTGGCTCCTCCTGAGCATCACCTTGCTGGGCTTCCTGAAGTTCACCGTGACGCTCTGCGCGTCGTCACTCAGCCTCGGCCGCTTCAGCCAGGTGCAGGTGGCGTGCTGGTTGTACAGCCTGTACCTGAGGTAGCAGTGAGTGCTGCTGTGCAGCTGTGTCTGCCCTGCCAGCAGCACGCAGCGCAGCGGCAGCCACAGCCGGGGCGTGGAGATGGTCACAGCCACCGGGCCGCCACCCTGCCCCCAGCCGGCGCTCTCGTCCTCGCTGTCCTGCATCTCCTCGCTGCTCCAGCCCAGGAGCCTGGCAGCCTCCAGAACACGCTCCCTGTCCCCCTGATGGGCAAAGGCAACAGAGAGCTCCAGCCCTCCCACGATGGCCGGCGTGGGGCTCGCGCAGCGCGGCGGCGGCGGATCTTCGGAGAGGGTCACTGGGTACCAGCCCGAAACACCTTTGGGAGGGAAGATCACATCACACCTAGCCCAGCTTTTGGAAAATGTCAGCGCAGAACGGGCACCTCTCTGGTCATCAGCCAAGGACCAGAACGCCAAGGGCTTATTTCTCCTTTGGAGTTTCATGAAATAATTTCTAATCTGAAAAAGCAACAAGTTACTGGCCTTCTAAAAACCTTGGCACCAACTCTGAGCCCAAAGGATTTTCACTTCATTAACAATACCCATTTTACAATGAAACTACATCGCTGGGATAGCCAATTATAAAATTATGTATTCTCGTTTCTTTCCTACTCCTTTTCCATTAAAAACAACCCTAAAATTTCAGCTGGAGAAAATGAGAACTTTGCTGAAAGTAAAGCAGAAATAACCAAGGCAAAAATAAAAGCATCATTATTACAAGGTAAAAGAATCCCAAACTGAATGCTAGATAGAGATCATTAATGGACAGATATGTGAATAATTTTTTCACAGAAATTTAACAGAATATTCTGAAGTGGAAGGGACCCAAAAGGAGCATTGAGATATTTCACACATAATTTAAAAAACAGGGAAAAAAAAAGAGTTAGTCCTACTCCTTTCTAATTATCTAAGACTTTTGTTTCCAGCTATGACATCTGATAAACAGTCACTGGTCCTGCACTAAACACTACAACACATGGACTTGACATCTTTTTTGGACTTTCTATCCAGAAAACAAGCAGCAGCCAATAAAATCCTAAGGATTTTAGGTGCTGGTTTTAGCTGGCACGGAGCTTAATTTCTTCATAGTAGCCCCAGAATATTCATTCAGCCACTAAACATCCTACACCCTGAAAAACAGATTTTCAAACAACAAACTTTCTGTGACTTTCCAAATACAGAATTTTTACTGAACGCGTGGGAAATATCTTGAAGAACTCTGGTCCAAAAAACAACCCAGAAAACCCCCTCAAAAACAAAACAACCAGCCAAAACAGGAATGAACATAATTTTAAGGAATTAAAATAGCATTTACACAGAATGTCAGCAGCGTAGCACTGCTGTGTTACCTGATCTTCTTGTCAGCAGGTCTCTGGTTGGAATCCTGACTGTCCCAAGAAGATAATCTCTAGATGTTCTATCAGTCAATTTGTCAGTGGCTGGAAAAGAAATGATTTATAAATACACTGAAATGGTAGGCAAGGTTTAGGAGTGATTGACTGGGGAACAGCTGGCAAGAGGTGATCTTGATCACTGGGAGTCTCAAAAACTCTTTGCACAAGGGGAACAGTCTCTGCCAAAGACAATTTAGATAATTACACCTGTTGGCGACTGCAGAGTTCCCTGCACAGGGCTCTGAGCAACCTGACCTGCTGGAAGACGGTCCTACTCATTGAAGGGGGTTTTTCAAGTCCCAACCCAAACCATTCCATTATTCTACGAGCATTTTCCTTTCTGTACTAAAATTATGGGGACTTCTGCACCCCTATTCAATCCTTCCAATCGCACTTGTTGTCCTTAACTGACTTAGTGCTCTGATGGTAGATGGAGAAAAAAATACTGGCAGACTGCAAGAGCTCCCCCAGAGAAGAGGCTTGCCCACTGCTTTTGTGAGTGATGAGCTGACAGAGGAACTGGAGGTGCTGCTGGAACTCTGGGCAGAAGGTGCAGGGCACGGCCGGCGTGCGGCGCGCCTGCGCGCGGGGCAGGAAGGACGGCAGCACGCACACGTAGGCGTTCACCCCCACCCCTGCAGAGGGCTGCACACAGGGGTGCTGCTGTGCCACAGCCCTTCATCCCACACAGGATGGGGAAGAGAAAAGAAAAGAAAAGAAGGGAGAGAATGCAGTTAATGTACGGGAATGGAGGAAAAAACATGCTTCAGAGAAAAGTGAAAAGATGGGACTAACAGTGAAAGTTCTAAGCCAAGGTGTATGTGGGGCTCTGGCTGCACAGCATTCCCATCTTTTCTTTCCATCTGAACACACTAGGAACAGATAGGAAATGGTGAGAGGAACTCACGAGTCCATCACTGGTGGCTGTGCTCTTATCTTATGTACTCAGCATCTTTAAGGATACACTGCTTTGCAGAATTACTTCCCAGAGGACCTGCTCCAGAAAGAAGCCAAAGGCCTAGCCGATTATTTTTACAGACCAGTACTGACCAGCAAAAGGAGGAGAAATTAGCAAATGGGGTAATTTACAAGTCAACCAGACCCAGGTATTACTCAGGTCATACACCTGAAGGATGAGAGGCCTGAGATCATTCCATTCCCTTGACTTCTCCAAGCACCATATGAAAGTGATCCTCACCTTTCAGGGTCTGCTTGAATTGAGATGGATCAGGGGCTCACAGCAATACTGAGAAATGACCATGGCTCTGGGGTGATAGGAGCCATCCTTCTCTTGTGGAACTGACTCCCTCTATTCTAGCCCTTTCCTAACTCTTGAAAATCAAATATTCTGGAACTGGTCCAGCTGATACCACGCATTTGGAGCGGAAACCTTCAGGTGGAAAGGAACATGCTTCATTTCCTAGTTAGTTTATTGAGGTTTTCACAGTGAAAAGCAAGAAAACAACCTCAGCTAGCTTTTAAATAGCATCAGCAACACCAGGATCCAATGCCCCAACAGGGACCATCTTATATCAGCCAATTTTTGTATCAGTCTTTGGGGTAGAAAAATGTGGAAATGTAAGAAAACATACCCTTCCAACCTGCATTCTTCTGCAGAACAAAATGCTACCACCCTGTACTGCAGCTTCAGGGAGCAGAATAACTGCTGATGGTCTTCATAAAGTTATTTAGTCTTTGGAGCAGAACCCATTTTAATGTTGGCCTCTGCAGATGGAAAACTGGCCAGTAAGAATTTGTTCTAATCTCATGCCTCAGCCTGCTGCCTCCAGATAAAGCTGTTCTAAGTGAAAAATGGTCCTTTTTGAATTAGGCTTTACCTGGCTGCTGCTTGCAAACCAGCTGCCCTGTGTATTTGTACAGAAAGTGAAACAGCTTGAGCAGTTATTCTGGCTGCTGGTTTCACTGATCGGTGGTACCTCACACTCACATTGAGCAGACCTGGATTAAACAAAAGAAAAGAAGGGAAGAAATGGTCAGCTCTTAATGCAGGTACATCCAATACAAACAATATTTAGAGTTTGAGGGTTTCCCCCATCTAATCACTGATTTTTTACTCATTATGGTGTTAGTGAAAGCTGGGAGGAAAACCACTCCTGGTTGGTTTCAGTTGCCAACACTGATATGGATAAAATCCATATTTTCATTTGTCCTGGAGGCAAATGGACTTTATTTTTATAGAACTTGACAGAATTTTACACAGAATCAGAACTGGCTTGGCTGGAAAGGACCCACAAAAACAAGTCCAACCATTCCTCCAGCACTGCCAAGGCCACCACTCTCCCGCGTGCCCAAGTGCCACGTCCACACAGCTGTAAAATCCTGCCAGTGATGGGGATTCCACCACGGCCTGGG
>JAOTQZ010001505.1:1293253-1309052 GCA_026546895.1 Pogonocichla stellata | reverse complement strand
TTTCCATCTTGGAAAATGCAATACCTCTTCTGAGAACAGGTGAGAAAGTTTTGAGTTAAGTGTTTAACATACATATCCCCCACCTGAAGAGTGCAGATGAAATTCCCCTGAGGAGTCAGTCCGGGGCACCAAGGGAAGATTAAAGGTTTGTATCCCTATTTCTTCACGATGCTGCAGAGTCACCATGGCACAGAGCCGTGACAAAGGCAAGGCCCCTCTGGCCACCAGCTGGTCTCTGACATTTGGGTAATAATACCTGGTGAGACACAAAAAAACAGCACCGACATTTCTCTCGCAACTGCACAGAAGTCAACTTTGAGTGTCTTCAAAGCCTAATTAGCTTTGAAACTAATATCTGAATAATCTTCCCAGCTAAGAGAGAACTCAAGCAAATGTATTTTCACTGAAGAAAAGAATCATTAAGTGCTAAAGTAGATAATGCTACAAATATGTATTTGCACTAGTCCTAACAAGTCAACTAGCAGACCTACACTAAAAATTGGCATCCCAAAGGAAAACAAGAGAAGGATCTGGCATCAAATATGCTCTACTCTAACTTCCAGTTAATAAATGAAAATACCTCTCTTGCAGAACAGATCTGTAGAACCAGTCTGTAAGTATTAAAAAATACTCTGAACCTTTTCTTAGTGCACTACTTGGCTTCAGCTTCATCTTAAAAAAAAAAAATTCTGGCACTGTATCTTACAAACAGCCCATAGTAATCCTGATATGACTTTACAAATTTTAAAAAGCCTGACTTGTTTACTTCAGACTGAACAGGTTATTACATTTTTCTAAAGTTATTTGTCTTCATGGCTTCCACTCTCCATTATTACTAACAATTGGCTTCAGTAGCCAAAGAAGCATTTTGAACTTACAAAACGCTTTCTATTATTTCTCTTGTACTCAGTGACCTGTATAAGGGAAAAAAGCAAACCCAGCACAATGAAATTATACTTTCAGCATGCTAGTAAGTAAAATTCAGATGTGTCGAGCATTCAAACACTACTTTTAGATTGCTATGCTGATTAAAAGATGGAAGAAAGCAAACTAAGAACACACACTCTTTAAATAAGTTATAAAATGGAGTAATTAGGACTCCTGGTGGAGAAAAAGTTTCACAGGCTTTAAGTGCAGGTACTATCACCAAACATTGATGAGCTTACCATTTTTTCTAGCTATTATTAAATAGTATTACAGAATATCCATCCCAGAGCTGGAGATTTTTCAAGATCAGATCTACCTCTACCTGTATTGCTGTGCTATCTACAAAGAACAGGACCTGGTTCTGTACCTGCACCAGACTTCAAACTGGATTCCTCCACCTGCTGCTCCTGGTGCCATAAATGCACTGACCAGGAGCCTCTGGACTGGGACATCAGCAGGAACCGACAGGGAATGATGATGTTCGTCATTAAAGATGGGATCAGGCACACACAGAGTGGTGGCTGTTCTAAATGGCTTTAATGTGATGCCTAGAAGGCAAGCAGAGCTGGTTAAAAATGGTAGCAACTGCAGCTTTCAACCTTTTCCTGCTTGCAGCCCTTCAGGAGGCAGGACCCATGGACAGGGAGTGAAATGCTCCTGGGACAAGGCTTGCTCTTCTGAGCTTCATTTCTCAAAGCTGTTACAAGCAATCCCTGCAGCCCCATGACTGGGAACCACAGGCTGAGAACTACTGCTAAAAAGGCAGCACAAAAACCCCACAGGACTCAATACAGAATCATTTTACTGCCCGTCATTTTTCAGTGGGAACACGTGTTAATGATGCAAAGCACACAACACTATGTTCTTTCCTGCAACTACAATTATTTAAATATTCTTTTATAATCTGAAGAATAGTGAGTTTAGATGGGATACTGGGAAGCAATTCTTCCCTGTGAGGGTGGGCAGGCCCAGGTACAGGGTGCCCAGAGCAGCTGTGGCTGCCCTTGGATCCCTGGAAGTGTCCAAGGCTGCTGGGACAGAGGAAGGTGTCCCTGCCCGTGGCAGGGGTGGCACTGGATGAGCTTTAAGGTCCCTCCCACCTAAACCATTCTATGTTAATCCTAGTGATCTAAACCAAGCAACTCTTCCGTTAGTGCATCCATGAAAATCAGAGAATTGTTAAGGTTGGAAAAGCCCTCTAAGATCATCAAAACCAACAGTTAATTCAGCCCTGCCATGGCCACCAGTAAATCACCTACCCAAGTGACATATCCAAACACTTTTTGAACATTTCCAGGGATGGTGACTCCAACGCTGCCCTGGGCAGCAGTGCCAGGGCTGGATAACCCTCTGCATGAAGACATTTTCCCTACTATTCAACTTAAACCTCCCCTAGCATGACTTGGGGCCGTTTCCCCTTGTCCTGTCCCTTGCTGCCTGGGAGTAGCCCGGTCCCCACCTGCCTGCACTCTCCTGTCAGGGAGCTGTGGAGAGCAAAATGAGCACCCTGAAAGGCTTGTGCATGTAAAGCCTTTGCTGAATTTCACTGTGTACAACCTCGCTGTTCCCTGCAGACCTATTTCTGCATTTTTGTTGGATCAGCTGGCACAGCCCTCTAGCACCTTCAACAAAACGTACCATGTGAAGAGATATGCAATTGGGTCTCTTTTTCTCCACTGTGAACTTGCCACGAGCCTCAGACAAACAAGGTTTTTAATCCAATGACACAGTCCAAGTCCAGTTTTTCCAAGAAAACAAGCACTGTCAGCATGAAAGCTCAGAAAAACGCGTCCCCTCTTACTTAGGCAGGAGACTAAACAGTATTTAATTAAAGCACTGCTCTAAATAAGGGAAAATTATAAACTTACCATCCTGATGCCCTCCAGGTCCCTGCAGTGCCCCACAGCCAGGCTCCTGAACTGGGAAGTGGTACTGGACGTAGCAGTCAGCCTCTCCCCAGACCGTGGACTGTAAGGGAGTGAGTCCCTTCACACCCTCCACATGGATCTCAAACACATGCTCCACCAGGTCTTCCCCTTCTGGGTCCCACTGCTAACAAAAAACAGGGAAGCCATATAGAAAGGATGACTTTAGGACACTGGGAACGTTTCAACAAGCTGCCCAGGGAAGTGGCTGAGTCATCCCTGGAGGAATTTAAAAGCCATGTGGATGTAACATTTCGGGGACGTGGTTTAATGGTGGCCTTGGCAGGGCTGGGTTAGTGGTTGGGTTCAATGAGCATAGAGGTCTTTTCCAACCTAAACAATTACATGTGATAAGGATCTAAGAAGACTGAGATGGGGGACAGAAAAATTATCTGCCATTTTCCTTCTAAAGTTCACAGAAACACCAAAAGCCTGAAAGAAAATATATTTTTTACTGCAAAGCACATAAAAAGCATAAAAGTTCCCTACCTATCCAACTCCAAGGTAGTGGCAAAACCTCCACTGTGAGGAGGCTGTGAGAACTAAGATCTTCTATAATTTTGCTGGTTTTTTGTTTTTACTGGACTTGTGAAGATAGAAGCAGTGGATATGCAAGGCAACAAAAACGGCAATAATGTCAAGAGTGGTGGGAGCAAGCTGGTAAAAAAGAAGTATAAACAATACAATTCTGCGTATAATTTGGAGAATATAACAAAATTGGTTACAGCTTCAAGAAGAGATGGGGGATCATTCATCTGTTAATGAACTCACTGCTAAACCCTCTTCACAAGTCCTTAACAACGAGAACGGGGTTGACTGAATAAATACCATTGTGGGTTTTGTGGATGGCGGATGGTCCAGAGAGTGGGGAGGACGCTGTGTGACTGGAGGCACCATTCCTTCTTCAGTTTTGAGCCTTTGCAGTGCCACTATCTGCTCAGCTGAGCCCATGGCCAGGACGACCCTGAGGCTGCCGCTCGTGCTGCCGGTGAAAACATCGACCACGGGCATGTGGCCATCCACGGCCACCACCGGGTACTGGGCCTGCAGCAGCAGCTGGGAAACCCTGGGATCTCTACAGAACAAACCCACAACAAACAGAAAACCCCAGCATGAGCATGAGCCATCAGAGTTTTATTCTGTCATAGGAGCACAAGTTAAGCAGGCACCAACCCCTATGCAGCACAGTGCCTTTATTTCTCACACTCTACCTGTGCTTCTGGACAAGGCCAGTGTAACTTACACCCTGCTGACTGCAGCAAAGGCCTACAGGGAGCTTGGCAGGGCAAAAACACCTTTTGCTACGAAGTGCAACTAAGAACCCTCCCACACAACCCCCACACACCATCACCAACTTCCTTCTCTAAGCTTCAGTTAGGATATTTCCCAACCAAATAAAAAATGGGGAAAAAACCAAGTTTACTTGAATGAGATGTAAAACTGATGCAGAGGGAGTTTCACTAATCCCAGCAACTTGTCACAGCCAGGGCTTCCCAGCTTGTTCCACGCTTCAATAATCATCACATTGTTCTTCAGTCGCTCCAAGTGTCTGGGAGTCAATGAAAAAGGCATCACCTGGAAGGTTTAAAGCAGAATTAGTACACAGAATACACTGGAAAGTATCGGCTAAGTACAGAGCATTCTGGTAAGTCTACTTTATTCCAGTCTACAGAATTGTGCATTTTAGAGATAGGAGTTAAAACCAAATGTGTATTCAACAGAGCCAAGCAGAGATGTTTCTAGGTATATAAAAGTAACTTAACTATGAAATGTTTGTCGGTGGGGAACATCACATTTCCACCAGGGTGAAATGGAGAACATGTGACTTGCCTGAGAAAAATTGAAGGCAGGCTGTGCTGTGCCCCAGACGACAGCAGACCTCGTGGCCTCCTCAGTGCTGAGCAGCTTGCAGTTTAAATACACATTGCAGGAACCGGGCAGCCCACAGGCTCCAGCAGTGAAATCCCTTCCATCAGGCACCATGAGCAGCACGTGCAGCAGCAGCCCAGGCTCCTGAGCTGGGGCTGTGCGTGTGGCCACGTCCTGGGCTGCGGGGGCCAGCACGGAGTGCTGCGGCTGTGCCACGTCCCTGCCGCCTGCTCCTGCCTCCCGGGACTCCTCAGGGCTCCTTCTGGGGCACACAGGGCTTTCTGCACTTGCACTCGTCCTGCTGGGCTCCTGCAGCCCCAGCTGGGCACTCCCGGCCGTGCCTGACCCGGCTGAGCACGCCGAGTCCTTGCTGCTGGCCAGGAGCTGCAGGGACACCTGCAAGGCAAGGGAGAGCTGGCCAGATGTGCCCCATCCAGAGACAAGGGATGCAACAGAAACTCAGCAAAACACATCACACCCCGTGCTCGAGAACTCACCCTAAGCCATTCTGTTGGCTGCAAGCTACAGCTGCTGCTGTAAAATAAACTACACGTGGCTTTATGAAATAAAGTCCAGACTGGAGTGCAAAACCACACAATCACAGATCAATCACTGAATGGTCTGGGTTGGAAGGGACCTTAAAGCTCACCCCATTCTCAACCCTTCACCTGCTAATACAGAGAGCTGTTTATCCTTAGAACTGTCAAATCTCTCAAGCAGTTAATGCTTCTCAATCAGAAGCTGAGTAGCCTGCTAGAAACTTTGGCTGGAGAAGACAATTCCTGAAGTGACAAGGAGCACCAGGTCTCCATGGCAGGAGAGACCTCAGCTCATGTCACATGTAAAGAAGCAGCAAAAGCTCCAAGCCCTGAATATGTGCCACTCAAAATCTGCCTGTAAGAGTGATTTCTGTATTCAAGTCCCAGCGTATTGACAATATTCCTAGACATTCCTAGGAGTTTCAAAATATTTCTCCAAAGCCTTAAGGAACAAAAAGGGTTCATGTTATTTTACACTGGTCTCACAAACCTTTGTATCTGAGACCTGGTAAATTGAAACAAAGAGAAAAGAGGAGTTAAGAGTGTGCAGCCAAAACTAGTAACAATTCAAGCTTGAGATGGTAAAACACATACCTTTAGTGGCCCAACTTGTGTGTGATCTCCCTCTTTTTCCACAGGTATTTCCAAGCTGACACTGAGCAGCTCAGCCTCAATCACCCTGCGGAGCTGAAGTGCTGCTGAGCCAATGGCCACAGGCTAAGGGTAGGCAAAGAATTAATTCTGCAAGATTTCTATCAGACTGAAACTTTTGTGGAATAAAAGCTTTCTGGGAAGCCATGAACAGCCACACACCCTCCCACTCCCACCATCAGTTGTACCAACAGGGATTTGGGAAGTCTCCTTCACTTCCAATTTCAAGTCTCACTAGAACAGTAAGGCAAGTTTTCCCAGAACCTATTGCAAACAATTCCAGATTAATGCAAAAATTGAATAACCTAAATCCTAGTAAATGAGCAAGATTTCTATACTGAAAGAATCAATTTACTCCCCAATTAAAAGAAAAGCAGGTATCATTGGTGTTGATTAAAACAACGTAAACTGAGTTAACCCCCTCACAATCTTCATCACAGGCAGATGGCTATGCAAATAATCTTATAGAAATAGACCTTTTTCCCCCCAAAATGCACAAGTTACAGATGTTTTTCACAGCTCACATTTCTCCCCTTACACTGGGCAGGGTAAAGATATAAACTGCATCCACATGAACTTGTTCTACACTGCTAAAGGAGCTGTGCTCTCATTGAGGGATAACGTTTGTAATTGATCCAAAGTGCTGAACAACAAGAGACCAATCTTAATGATGAGGGAAGGACAATTTTTTTGCTTGCCAGTCTCAAAGTCAGAAAATCCTTCAATGGAGTGACAGGAGTGACAAGTCTGGAACAGAGAATGGGCACAGCCCTGAGGCTGCCAGAGCTCCAGGAGTGTTTGGACAATGCTCCAGGGATGCACAGGGTGGGATTGTTGGGGTGTCTGTGCAGGGCCAGGGGTTGGACTGGATGATCCTGTGGGTCCCTCAGAGTATTCTGTGATTCTGTGAAGACTGACCAGCAATCAGTCCAACTATCTACACATAAAGTCATCTCCCCTCCTAATATCTGACTGTCTGCACTGAGTGCCGGTGGGAAACTGAAATGCAAAGAATTCCTTTGCTTTTCAATACACAAAGAAGGAACAACTTCTAGTGAGTACCTTCTTCTGTGTGCTTTTTCTCATGTAGACTTTAAAAGCCAGATCAGAGCCCCACCAGTGCTCAATCATTGTTCCTCCGAACCACACAGGGAACACAGACCGCTGCTGGAATTTCACCACTGGAAGGAAGAGAGGAGCAACAAACACCCAAAATTACATTATATAAACCAACTTTGCCCTGAAGAGCACTCTGTTACACACACAATCATTTAATTCTGCATTATCTGTTAATACCAAGGCTGAAGTAAACTGGTTTTCATTTTTGAAGGCCAGCAAATAGTAGGAGGCCAGCAGGACAAAATTAAGATTATGAATTCACAAATAATTAATAAATTATTAAATACATTAATATAAACCCACATTATAACAGTGTTTAAAGACTTCAGGTGACACCAAGTCTCTGCCATTCTAGCATGCAGTAAGACCTGCCCTTCTCCAGTGGGAGAACCCTGCCTCATTTTAACTAACAGAGTTCAAGATGGTTCTTGAGAGAGTCAAAGCTGAGCTGCAAGAAAAATCACAGCTTCAGGAGAACAGAAGTATCTGCAAGCAGAGACAGAATCAATTGGCACTCAGTCTGGAAAAGAGTACAAGAAGTACAGTAACAGTATTCACAAGGGATAAGAACATATTCTAGTGATGACAAAAATGCAGGTTTACGCATAAGAAAATTTCCAATGGGATGCCCAGCATTTCTCCACCTTGGGGAGCTGGGATAGCTATGGAATCTTTCCCATTAGGCATCTTTAATAAATGACATAAACAACTCTCAGGAAGGACAATGCCACAGCGGATTGACTTGAAGTCTTCTTCAAATTATTTTCAATCCCATCTATTTTTCTAGGTCTCCAAAGAGCTGGACTCCACACAAGGCGAAGAGCAGGAGGACGGAGGAGTTTTAGATTACAAAGGCTGTATTACAGAAGTTCAGAAGAAACATGTTTTCTCTGGCCTCAAATGGAGAATACCCAAGAGAACTCAAAATATCTCAAGTGCCACTCAGAAAGATGCAAAGCCAATGAATGATCACATGGGAGAGGCATTTGAAAGTCACCCTGGCATTCCAATTTCTGGGAAGACTGGGCAGAGAGCATCTTGCTCATCCAGCATTCTCTGCTCAGTGGGAACAGACACAGAAATTGTTCTCAGGGATACAAGCACTGGTGACTCTCAGTACAAAGATTAATGTCTGCTGATTTGAGCACAGGAATCGAGTTTCCTTGGATCCAGCAGATTATGTGAGCTATTGGAGATAGATACTAAACGACATACTTCAACATCTGGGAAACTATTTTTTTGAACTATAAGTATCTTTGATATTTCTAAAAGCACTTGATCATCCTCCTATTATTGCAGAAAGAATATTGGCTTTATGTTCAAATGAAGGAATGGGATTAATAATTTGTTCTTTTCCTAGAAAAAGAAATTTGAAAATCCCAGTATGAATACTTCTTCCAAGAAAAAAGTAATTTAAAAAAATCACTTGGCTTCCTTCTCCCTGAGAGGATCATTCTTCCACCTGCAGCACAGCAACTCTGTGGGCAGAGGTGCCACTAATCGTATTGTGATTTTCAGGCAGCAAAGCAAGTATGTGGAAAACACTAGTAAATAATTTCTAAGAGATGGAGTCAGCAAAACTAAATCTAAGCGAAAAAATGATGCCCTTACCATCATCTGTGATTTTACTTGAGGCTACTCGAATTGCTTCTGTTTTTATGGAGACCTGTCCTTTATCATCCTTGGAGACTCTCACAGGAAAGTGGTACTCCACAAAGAAGGTACTGTGAATAAAAAAGTGGAAGGGTGACCACAATCCATCAAGAATCTGATGAAAGTCATGAAACTGAACACAGCAGGCAAGTTCCAGACTCACTGCTTACTGTAACAGTTGTTTTAGGATAATTGAAACACCTATTCTGTCAATTCCTTCCACAGATCATATATATGCCAGATTCTGCTCCACCAAACCCCCTTTTGTTTTCAGTGTACTGCCAGGCACAAAGTACATCTGTACCTCCCCAAAACCCTGGGAAAGGCACAGCCTGAAGTGTGCCCACATCAGGATAAATTGTCACATCTCTAACTTTCCTAAGTTTATAGGATACAATTTTCTGAGAGGAGAAGAGGAATAGCAAGGTCTCAGAAGCCTGGAGAGCTTGGGGAAGCTGGACTGCACAAGAGAGCTCAGGGAAATTCCCCCTGAAGGCACAGCAAACCAACCAGGAGCAATCCCCTCACCACTTATGAACAGACATGGGCCGTGGAGGCTTCCCCAGTAAACCTTTCCTCCTTGGGGAGATCTGGATGCTCTCAGGAGGGATCCTCAGGCTTTCAATGGTGACTCTGGCCAGGTGTATCTGCTGCAGCAACGCCAACCTGTCTGCACCCAAGGGTGTGAGAAGCGCCATTTCCCTGGGGTCTTCTCGAGGAGCACTGGGAGAGCAGCTGCAGAGGCAAAACTGAGGTTCAGGACTGCAGAAACGTTCTTGACATGACCACATGAAGGGAAAATTGTAGCTTGGTGGGAGGTTACCTAAAAACTGCCCAAGGGTCACTAAAATATACTTATTTATATTTTTAACACATTTTTACAACAAATTTGGTGGTCTCTGTAATTGTCTGTAAAAAAAAAAAATCTTACAGTATCTGGGGTCCATAACTGAAAAAAAATCAACCCAGAAAGTACATATTCCACATTGTTGATCTGAAAAAAATCTTATCCTAACTCTTCAAAAAGAAAAGCTTCTTTTAATGCCATGTACAGAAGCAGGGAGGTGATATACACAAGGACAAGTCTCTGCTGCAGAGGAACAGCAACAGGATTTTTGCCATAATTTCAAATCTCATTTGTGTAATTTGCAAGACTTGAATTGCAAATGATTTTGTGCTGGTTCTTCTGGGGATATGAATTTCACCTGATGTACAAAAAGCAAAAAAAAAAAAGAAAAGAGCCACAAAACCTTTACACTAACTGTATTGTACAAGATAAGCTTGATAACCGGATCTTTAGGGACACTTTTATTGCCTCCATAATGAAAAAAAGGGAATATAATTTAGATGAGGTCAGAACCGAAGTCACTGAGGTAACTACCTGGGTTTAGTTTCAGTCACATTCTGATCAAAGGCAGGAAAATCCTTTTGTGGATTCACTGGACCCGCTTTTCTGAGGATTTCTGTCTTGGAGGCTTTTTTTGAGGATTTAACATCATCATCACTGAGGAAATCACTCAAACTGGAATCAGATTTCTAAAGCAGAAATAATGCACGTAAATAAGAAGTTAATTATCCTCGTACAGAGAGTTCCATAATGGTGGCAATACAAAAATGGAAAACAACTTGTGCATTGCACCATTTGAAACAAATAAAATGGAATCACAATTTCATGGATTTAAAAAACAAAAAGTCTTCCTGGACAGCCTCAAAATCCCAGCAATTTCCAAACTCGATGCTTGACTTTGTAGTCTTAGCAATATTCTTTTAATATTTGTTTTAAGCAATGTACAAATGTATTCACAAGCTTGTGTATGATACTTAATGCTTGTTCAGCTTTAAAATACTGCAATCTGTAGTTTTACTGATCATGCAAACCTGAGTTTTTCTGCACATTAGGGAATGCACTCCTTTCTCTGGATCCCCACTTACAGGAGCTGTATAAAAAAGCCTCTCCAGCAGACTCTGGTCGTAATGGGGATCACCAAGCTCACTGTCATACACCTCACTGCCCAGGGACAGAGAATCCCACAGGGAGCCTGTCTGATCCCACAAGTGTCCCGGAGAGGAATCAGCACTGTGGATACAAGAGAGAGAGAAACACACCTCAGTGTTCCAAGCTGTGCAGCCGGTCTCTGAGGCATGTGCAATACTGCACTAAAATGCACATTTTATCCTGGGTTGGGGCTCTGCTGGCTCCAGACAGAGGCAAACTGTGCTCACCCAGCCAGGGTCACCCGGCACCACTCCTCTGCCCCAGCATGAAAGCAGTGTGCAAAGAGAGGGACAGCCTGGCTTAGAACAGATCTCTGGAGATCACTCGGCCCAGCCCCTGCTCAGAGGGAAGGGATGCAAATAAAAAGCTGCCCAGTTGGATTTGGGATACCTTGAAAGCTGCAGATTCCACGACCACTTGGGCAATCGACTCCAGACCCTGAAGACTTTTGTCATAAAATATACCTACGAACATCCACCTCTGATTTTTACCCTTCCCTGCCTTATAACTTCTGGAATGCTTTAAGATACCAGTTTACTTTGATTAAAAAAAAAACAACCCAAGGTACATCTGAGTAGGTGTAAATACAAGTATCCTCAGATACAAGCTGGGGTTAGTTTGGTTTAAGGGTTTCCTCTGTGCTGTGAGTTTAAAATAGTTTTATGATGCCCTGTAACACTACAGTGTTATCCATTGATAAACCACAGAGAAAAAATAAGTGCAGGGCACAAGAAACACGAACTGAAATTGTGAACCATATCTGACCCAGAAGGTGTGGGTTCAGGGTGCAGATGTGGACACAATGGAAGCATTATTTATGCTCCTGCTACACGAAATGAGAGGAAAAGGACCACTTAATATCTGGAGAAAGACTAAAAATAGCTTTTGTTTCTCATGAATTTTAATTTACAGAGTGTTTGTTTCCTCCTCAAAGAAACATGGTATTCATTCTATGTACTTACTTTGTGTAATATTTTAGGCCATAGCAGTTACAACTATTAAATAACTTAGTTTTATCAAAGATTATGGTTAATCTTTCTGATGTCACTTTTACACCAAGTGACTTGGAGCTGTCCAGGCTGTCACACATTAAAGCTGAGCTACAAAACACCTCCACTACTTGCACACGAGTCACTGGTTACATTCCCAGAAATGTGGACAACTTGAAGAGTCAAGAGACATTTTTCAAAATGGTGAGATAAGGACAATTTTGCAGAAGCCTCCAGTGCATCACACTCACCTGCCCAACAGTAACTGGATTGCTCTTTCTTCAGAGTTCAGGCCAAACTGCTGACCTGAAACTTCAGGCCCAAAGTGATGGGAATCTTCAGGAGTGGGCACAAAACTGGACTTCAAGCCTTTTGGGCTCCTGGGTAACAGTGATGGAAGCATGGACAGCAGTAAAATAAAAATAAAGACATTAGGGCACACTCAAGATTAATCTGTTAATTGGACTATCATTTTTTTCTAGGAAGTCAAAAATAATCTACTTTTAACACAAATACAGACAGTTTCTGCAGAAAAAAATGAAATAGTTTCCAATAGCATCATTGACTATCAAAGACAATGACAATGCCTTCTGGTTATCACAGAATAACAGGCAATATTCATATTTTCCCAAAGGAAAACCAAGAAATCTAAATTTCTTTTCTCCTAAGGAAAAAAAACCCTGAATTTAGGTCACCAATTACTTATACTTCCCTGAAAAGCTGTTCTTTGTGATGCAGTGCCATTTCACTTGCACCATCTTGAACTACTCTTATTCCCTACCAACATTTAATTTTTTCTTGTCAAATAACTTTGAACTAAATACAAACATACTAAGAAGTGGCATTAAAATCAATTACTTAAATCAAGGCTTACTACATGAAGATTGAAATGAATTCACAAGATTTAGGCATTGATTCACAGGTAGAAATTAACTTCCCATTTGAATGATGTGCTGCTTTCACCCTAAAGGAATCCTAAAACACATCCTATGAATCTCAGTGTCTACAGTTTTCTAGACAAAGCCTCAAAATTTATGGTTTAGAGCTTGAATCTCACTTCCCCCCGTTCAAACTCACTTTGTTGGTGCTTTAAAATCATCTGTCTCTATAAAATGACACATTTTATTCAGTTTAATCTCCATGTCTGGGCTGGACTTCATTGCAGAAACAACCATGGCATCACGGAGTTTACTGCCTTGATCCAAGAGAGCTGGGAAATAAGCAGAGGGATGACATTTCAGCATTCAAATAAAATTAAAAGCAACGTGTAAACACGATAAATGTGTCAGCTACAGTCAGGAAACTTCTGTTTTCTGCTGTTGAAAAGAGATCTTGATGCACTGGGGATTAAATATGTTTTATACACCAGGAAACAGCTCAGCTGGGAGTGAGGGAGAGTGATCCTCCATCAATCTCCCACTCAGCTGTACAAGGAACCTGTCTGCACACACGTCAGGTACTGGAAGGGCATTATTAGGATATAGAAGCAGGACTGATTTAGAGAAGAATAGTTTGCCACTTTAGGATGTCTAATTTTTGCTCTATTCTGTAAGCACGAAACTCAAAAGACACCACATATGCAAACCTGCCCTACTCCAATGCTTGTTTCAGTCCAGCCCAGGCAACGGTGGGTTTTAAGTAAAAATTTAAATAATTTAAATTTTTAACTTAAAGAACTTAAATAATTATATATATGTATATATATAACTATTATAATAATAATTTTTATTTTAGTTTTAATTAATTTAAAATTTTAAATACTTTTTTTTTTTTAATTTGGTGTAATGCAGCAGGATGGTGTAAGTCTCTCTGTTCCTTCAGAAAATCTCATCTCCAGACAGGCACACGAAATATCATCACGAGTTGTTTGCAGTGAAATCTAAAAGCTGAAGCCAGCAGCACACAAACCTGACAGCAGGTCCTTTGGAGCTGGGTTGTGCATGGAGAGCACCCGTGCCTTCCTTCTGGGAAGAGCTTCAGGATCGGTGCTGCCGGGAAATGGCAGGAGCTGATCTGAAGGATTCAGCTTCAAATGCTCATCTGGTAAAATCACTCGGGCATGAGGAGCAGAAAAGGTGTCCTGCATGTTTTCAGAGTTCTCTAGGTAGAGCAAACGGTCCTTTCCTCTAGTGAAAAATAAAACGTAATTTCAGTAACAACTCAGGAGGGTGAGTGAAAGGATTCAGAACTCTCCAAAATCTCCCTTCAGGACACGCTCCAAAAGGAAACATGACATTTTATTTTAATGATTCCTTGCCTGGCACTGAGACCGTCAGAGAGAACAACCCAAGCTGCAAGTAACAGACCCTTTTTAAAAAAAGCTTTTGAAAAGACCTTTTTCACAAGATCATGCTGTGACAGGACAAGGGGGAACAGATTCCCACTGCCAGAGGGTAGGTGGGAAGTCATGCAAGGTTTAGGTTAGATACCAGGAGGAAGTTCTTTGCTGGTGCATGGAGAGAGCACAGGCTACCCAGAGAAGCTGTGGCTGCCTCATCCCTGGAAATGTCCAAGGCCAGGCTGGATGGGGCTTGGAGCAACCTGGGTTAGTGGAAGGCGTTCTGGCAGCAGGGCTGAATTGAGATGAACCTTAAGACCCCTTCCAACCCAAATTATTCTGTGATTCGATGATTTGAGGCACCTCTTATGTGAACTTGCATGACTTGAACTACGTCAACATAAGATGCAAATTTCTATCAGACAAGAAATTGTCCCTGTCACCTCAGACACCCTCAACACTCTGTACATTTCATATAAAATGTACTTTTGAAAAGATCGAGCATCCTATAACTCACAAGTGTACTACCACTAGTAAAGAATTCTGTGTGAACTGCAAAATAAACCACAATTTTGTCAAGAGGGGGGAAAAAAGGTACCTAAGAGTTGTGGCTTTGCTGCTGTCATCAGGCTCCTGTTCAGCAGTCACCTGTGTGTGCCTGGGCTGGGATGGAGCAGGAGGCTGGGGCTTGCTGCTTCCCTGAGCAGCAGCAGTGTCTGAAGTTCCTTCTGCGGTCGGCACAGAGCTGCTGGTGTCATACAGCTCTGGCAGAGGCTCTAGAACCAGTGAGACCTGAAAGACAAAATACAAAAATATGACTTTGTTATTTTCTTAATCCAGTGCAGCAAATACTGCATTTAACTTCATTTGTTGTGCAATGGAAAACTGTTGCTTTTCCACATATGCAATATTTATATTACACAGCTATGCCACATATTTACAACTACTTGTTTCTCTTCCAGGTCTTCAAATCCCACTCAATTATCTTTCATAATCAATTTTCCACAGCCAGGGCTGCAAGACAGACCTTTCTTAATTCCAGATGTCAAAATCTTCTGTTAGTCCAGCCCAGTGAAGTGTAAGAACCAAATACCTACTTTTAAACCCACTGTTAATACTCACTCTCACTGTAGAGATGACCACATGTTTCTTATTATGCTCAACTACCCCACATCCCTCTAAACAAAATAAAGTCAACACCGCCAGTATTTGTTTTTTCATTTGTTACCTTAGCTCAGAAATGCCCTGGATAGAGCAGGCCTGCAGTGTGCCATGTACAGCTTGATCCTGCACCTGATTATACCGGAGCCACAGCACAGAGCTTATAATAACGAGCAAAGACATCCAGACTACCTGCAGCTCCCCGAGTTTTTCCGATGTGGGCGACAGCACAGCAAAAGAGCCTTTGATGGGATGGCTGGGAGACAGCTGGGACAGTTTAGTGATCTGTGCTCTGCCAAGGGGGAGGTGGTCCAGTTTGGTCAGAACCTCCAGGACAAGAACACCCATATCTGCCAAAATCAATCTTCAGGTCAGTCTTATGGTCACAACTCACACTATTCGGCTGAAATGTCAGAAATGCACAGATAAACATTATGCTGTACCAGGAAATTACGGTAACGAGGCAGCAGGTGAAGAACAGACACCGCTGCTGGCAATAAATAATGCTGATAAGGACAGGATTATCAGCGAAGGAACGCTTAGGCAGGGCTAAGGGGGTAACCCCGCTGGGCGGCACACCCCAAACCCCACCGCAGCCTGCCGTGGCACGCTCAGGACCGTGTCCCCCGCCCCAGCGCGATCCCGGCGGTGTGCCCGGGGGGTGCCCCAGGGCCCGGCGGTCCGTACCTGCC
>JAOTQZ010001505.1:1254345-1267845 GCA_026546895.1 Pogonocichla stellata | reverse complement strand
GGTGGTTCTGCGAGGGCGCCAGCACCCCCAGCAGCGGCGCGGCCCCCGCCGCGGGCAGCACCTGCAAGGCAAGGCAGCACAGCTGGGAGGGGCTGGGGCTCAGGGACAGGCATGGGGACAGGCACGGGGACAGGCACGGGGACAGGCACAGGCACGGGGACAGGCACAGGACAGGCACGGGGACAGGCTTGGGGACAGGCACGGGGACAGGCACGGGGACAGGCTCGGGGACAGGCTCGGGGACAGGCACAGGGACACGCATGGGGACAGCACGCCAGGGGAGAATGGCAGAATGCACAGCTGCTGTGCACAGCTGTCCCCGACACCCTCTTCTGCTCATAGCACTCCCAGGGCTGACGTGGGACGTGAGAAGGTCTCCCTGCCCGGGGCAGGGGGCTGGATGAACTTTAAGCTCCCTTCCAACCCAAACCATTCTATGATCCTACGGAGATCAGGCCTTTGGATTTTCTATAGTATGGAAGCACCAATGTACCCTGATGTCAGGAAAGCAATGGGTTTTGCTCTGTTTAAACAGCTTTCGAGAGAAAGGTAAAGGAAGAGAACGTTATTTTCCTAAACTTCTAAAAGATTTTTCTTTTAGAAAAAGAAAAGGCTGGGGATTTAGCCTTGAAAAGAAAATTAATTACCAAAAAAAGCCTAATGAAAACCCTTTCAATTTCCAATTAGCCTTTCCAATTAGCCTCCACAAGAACCCTGACACCTGTCTGCTTTTCTATTTAGTAATTCCTAACCCAGCAGGTTTTATTGGGAGCCGCAAGGAAGCGATTGGCCCTGGGGCGATAACACAGTGCCGCAAAGCCCATATTTCATATCTCCAGATTACTGGTGCTGTGTAACCTCAGATAAGAACATTTACATACAGGAACCTGTTTCCAGACGCTGCCTGTACCTTTGTTTTGGTGGCTGGGGCTGATCTCTGCCTGCTCTTGGATCTCTCCTGAATGGTGTCGTTGCAGCTCCGACTCCTCTCCACCTTGGAGGTTAAATTCCTGAAAAGCAGAGGGGTGAGAACAGGATTCCGAAGGTTTGTGACCTCAGGAACAGCCAGCTCAACAGCCTTGGCAGTTGTTTCCTGTGGGAGAGGCATCAGCCTTGGCAGCACCTGGCTGGCAGAGACACTCCCGTGCCCTTGGGGAACAGGGATCCAGGAATGCTGGATTTGTGCAGAGCCCTGGTCTGCGCTCACGGGCTCCGTGCTGAACGCACGGACACCTCTGCCCAGGCCCACCATGCACTGAGCTCAGTGCCAACGAGGAGCTGGGAACCCCTTTGCTCCTCATGTGCAAACACACCTGGCTCTTCAGCTGCTTCCACTGCCTCAAGCAACAGCTTCCCAGGGAAAAAGCTGTTTGGGGCTGATGCTATCCCTTCATATCTCTGCTGGAGAAGGAACCAGCACTCTTGAGTTCACCCTACAGATTTTTGATTTCTGACTGATAGTTTAAATCTACAGGCAATGATTTTTCTCCTTCATGGGGTGAACATTAACTTCCTTAACTTCCAGGTAGGAAGTAATCAGACAGATACCACGTTCTACCAACGAGTCTGCTCTAAAATTCCAGTAAAAAAATCACCTTCTTTTATAATGGAACCACCATTTGAATTAGAGCATCGCAGGTCGGAAGAACATCTTTAAGGGACATTAAACAAAGTCTCAGCATCTTACCCTGAAAGGAAAGCAAAGGAGTAGGCACTGGTCTTGGAAACAAAAGCTGACCGATGCGTTTGCTTGCCCTGGAATGGTTCTTCATTCTCAGAATCCGAGAGACGTTCAGGAAACTGAAGTCAATCAAGGAAGAGTTAGCTGACATGCACAACAAAAAGAGTAACTTGGAAAATAAAGCTCTTTCTTGCAAAAGTGTTAAAGATCCCCACATCCCCCATTTCTGATTATACTGACAGGACATAAGGCATAAATAACACAAATACAAGCACACAGCTCCTATATAGCTGTTAGTCATCAAATAAAGGTGATTTATTGATCAAGAAAATGTGAGGAAATTCTACAATACAGGCTACCACAGGGTGTTGGTTACTCAGCCCCCATGGGCCAGCCTATCAAATGGAAATTTTAAGAGCATTTCCTGCAGAGCCTCCCAAATGAAATGGGAAATGGGCAGAAGTCAGCATAAAGATTGTGTTGAACTTCAGTTGTAAAAGTTCACTGTAGAAGATTCATGGAGAAATGTTCATGGAAATGCACACAAGGCTGAGGACCAAGGATATCCTCAAAGCTGAAGGGATCTGCTGTGTTAGGAAGAGTCACACAGTAGAGGGTAAAAGGGGGGACAGAAACCTCTAGAAGAACATCTGCAGTCATAACAGACCTTAGAAGACAGTTCTCATTAACAAGGATCTTTATAATCTGCCAGCTCAAACCCTTCATGAGCTATTAAAACTCAATCAAGGAATCCTGGAAAGCCAAAGAATGAAAATTTTGATATGTGGGTAGGAAGGAGAAGCATGAGCTTACTTACAGAGTCTTGGTTCCCTTTCAACACTATAGATTCATCTTTTTTCTGCTGTTCCTCCATTTTTCTTTTCCCTATGTCCATGTCATCTAGAATGAACTTGTGAATCAGATCCTCAGATGTCTTTTCTTCTTGTAGTTTCTCTTCTCTCAGCTGGAAATAATGACAAAAGAGGTAGAGTAGTTATAATTTTAAGTCATACACTTACAGATTGGCAAGACAAGAGGTTGGTCACATCATTTAATTTTATGCCTTCATTTCTCTAGCCCAGGGTAGAGCCACTGCCTCTCTCACAATAATGTGAAGATTGGTTTGCCCCTACACCACATTTGTGTTTTATACACAAGTATCATGGATTTTATCTTCTTTGCAAAACAACAAAGCACTGTGAGGCCCAGGGCTGGAGAAAGCCTGCTCTGCAACTGTATTTTCTAAAATAGAGAGACAAAAGCTTTTCTCTACTTGTAGGTAGAGAAAATAAAAATGTGCAAAATTAGTTTCAAGCAAGCTGTGATACTTCAGTTTTAGTCTTCCAGTGGCCTGACATGCAGCACACACAATCTGGCAGACACACAAGCAGCATCATCTAAAATGAAAGGTGAGATGCAGCAATTCCCATGCTGAAAGCTACACGAGAGGTGAAATGCCATTGTTTCACCGATGCGTTGGGATGGAGAGGATCCAGAGAGGCCACCTTGCCCCTGAGAGCTGACTCCAGACTCAAAGCTTGAATTCAGTTTCAGACACAGAGAAGTGCAAGGGAATGCCAGGATCTGGGACATAAGGTACATGGACTGTGCCTCTGCTGCACTATTTTACTCCTCACCTAAGGAATCAAACTCCCCTTTTCTGCCAGGACCTTTTTTATTTTTCAGACTTGCTATCAAAACCAACAACACCCCTTTTCTCCTCCTTTTCCAGTACCTTTTCCTGATGAACAGCTTGGCAGAACACACTTCAGGGAACACCATCTGATTGTCCCTGCCCAGGGTATCCAGCTCCCTTCTCCCTCCATCACCCAGCCATTGTTCCAGCTTGTGTCTTGCCTCTGCCTCAACTCAGACACAGCCCAGGAATAGTCTACATCCATCTGCATATAGAACAATCCTTCCTCCTTCCTCCAGCCACCTCCATGCAGAAGTTATCTGGACCTCTGACTGACACATCTTCACCCCGCTCATGAGCCACAGCACTAGGAATTCATATCCCTGGGTTCTTCCTCATATTTGGGCACAGGCATCTCAGGTGCTTCAGAAGCTCCCTAACTCAAAAAGGCACTGCGGGATGATGCAACAATTCCTCATTCTGCCAAAAATATTTAATGTTTTTCTTCCCTGCTGGAGGAGGGGAAAATCCTGAAAGTATGGACATAAGGATGACAAAGAAAGCAGAGTTCAGGAGGCATTACAGGAAAAGCACCTTGTGATTTTCAAACTGGGAAAGACCTGAATCCTACTGAATCCAAGCCCCCAGAGATAAGGAAGAGAGAATCAAAGAGGAAAACAATGAGGAAACAAGGCAGAAACCAGGAAAAACTCCACTGTTTGGCTGATTGTGGGTGTTCAGCAAACACTTTCAAGGACTGGTTTGACTCCTTGCTTAGAGTTGTTTTAAGATGTATCTTTAAATTCCTCATCTATTAATAATCTCAAGCAATAACTACAACAGTGTCTGACTAACATAGATTGTGACCACATGATGCAGACATGATGAACAGTCTGCTCTAAGTCAATAGCATTGCTGCCTTTTTTGAAGCATCTGAAAAACAAATTCACATCAAGATTTATCATAAAGTGGTTTTTGGGTTTTTTTGGCTGGCTGAAATACTACCCGGCACTACTGAATTTCTCATGTGGAAGAAAGTTATATGGAAAAATTCACTTTTCTGGCTAAATTATAAATCCAAAGACACAAGAACAAGTCACAATTCACAGGAATATTTAAGGGTTTTGGGGAAATCCATGGCACAATTAGTGTGAGGTACTGACAGTGAAGTCAATAAAACAACAACATTAATCCTAATTAATAGGACAGAAAAAATAATTTAGATCCTGAATTAAGGTTGCAAAAAAAATCAAAATCTAATGATAAAATCTGTACTAATTACAAAGATAATAATTTGAAGTAGCCTTAATGCAAATTGTCTCACAGAGAATTTCCTCCCAGACACGGCAACGCTGTGCTGGGACAGGAGAGCAAGAATCTGAAACAATGAACCCTGGGAGAAGGACCTCATGTTATCAGAGCAGCATCTCTGAAATTCTGGATTCAGGACCAACAGCTGCTGTGAACAGCACAGTTAGCAGAAAATGCATTTTAGTCCTTCTGGATACTGCAACTGCAGGGGAAAAGAAATGCTGTACAAGCAATTGACGATGTTCACTCAAGAAACGCCCATTTCAGAACCATCACTCCTGACAAGAACTTGTATTTCCAAAAGTTTGGCAAACTCACGTTTGGTATCCTGTCTTCCCTCCACACAGTGTCCAGGCTTGCTGCCTCCTGGAGCCTGCTCCGTCTGCCCTGGCTCTGGGAAGCTGCATGTCAGCACATGCCTCAGGTAGGAGTTTCCCTCCCACTGTGTGTGCTTACAAGCAACAGACTTGCTTGTGATAGAAAGACAGCTGGACAGGATGAGTTAGGGTTTTAGTACACGGAAAAACATAAAATGCAAGAGCACCAAGGGCACAAAAGAGGAAAACACGACCTCTGTATCCTGCACAGACAGCAAATATCTATCTCATTCTGAAAGCCAGTTGAGAAAATTAAGCTGTGAGATAATCCACGTCAAATAAAATCTCTTCAGTACATAATTATGGTACCACTTTGTTTTCAACTGCAGAAAGTGGGGAAGCAGGTCGAGAGTTCAGACACATAAAACAGCTCACATCTGGGAGATGGAAAAAGGTTTGGGAATGCTCCTCTCCCTTCCTCAGGAGGGAAGCCCAGGTTATCCCCATTGCACAGGCAGGGAAGCTGGGATTAAACCCTGTGTCTTGAGACATGAAAGGAAACCCAATCATATACAAGCTTAGATTCCCAAACCTGAGCTCCTGTCTCCTCCTGCCTAACTCAGAAGCTCAGGGATACCAAGAAACTCTTGATGAGTAGCAACAGTCACAGTTTTGCTTCCCCACAGCTTCCTTACAGGAGGGTAGAGCCAGATGAGTCAGTCTCGCATCCCAGGTAACAAGTGACAGGACAAGATGTAACAGCATCAAGTTGCACCAGGGGAAGCTTAGGTTGGATATCAATCTAATGGTAAATTTCTTCCCTGAAAGGGTAGTCATTGGCACAGCTGCCCAGGGCAGTGGTGGAGTCGCCCTTCCTGGAGGGGTTTAAAAGCCATGTGGATGTGGCACAGGAGGACATGGGATGCTGGTGGCCTTGGCAGGGCTGGGCTCCATTTCAGAGGGCTTTTCCCATCTAAACGATTCTGTGATTCTATTCTGATTCTATGAATAAGGAAACACTGACTGCATCATCAGCTGTCATTTTTACCAGCAAAATTTCAGTGCCATTTGCTCTAGGATGACGAATCACAGAATCTCCTCCCACCCAGCTCTTTCAGCTGAGCTTCACAACAAGCAAGTTTAAGCTGGCAGGGGGAAGAAACCCATCTCCCTTCTGGCAGGGAGCAAGAAGGGGAAGGCAGCAGGCTGAACAAGAACAGGACAGAAACACACCCAAATGCCAGAAACATGGTAAAGTATTTCCCTCTGACTGGATGGGAAGGGAGAAGTGTTTGCACTGGGCTGCACACCGTATCTTTTTGCTGAAGTCAAACTGTAGATGTAAAAAACTTTTCAGCTGCAGCTTGACCATGCTGCAAATGTGTTTCCTTAAACTTGATAGAGAATTGCTGTTGAAAATGCCACAAGTGCTACGACTTTGCACACAAAGTGTCCCTGCCTTCCTGGCAAGGCACCTCAGCTGGAGAAGAGTATGCAATTCCTATCACCAGTTAATGAAATAGCCAGCCAAAGCTATCACAGTAACCTGCAGTGACACTGCCCATCAGTAAAAATAGACAGCTCTAGCTTGGAATAGTTTGGTTTTTTGTTGTTTTTTTTGTTGTTTTTTGGGGTTTTTTTTTTTTTTTTTGAGGAGAAGGATGTTTGAGGAGAAGGAGATGCCTTATGCTGCAAAAGCCTTTATGGAATTACATCCACAACCAAACAGTCACTCCAAAGAAAGTGCATTTCCATGTTCTGGAAGGCAGACTAAGACAGCAAAATTTTGCTTCTACATGCTCAGTTACAGCTATTTCCTGAACTGGCTGAACAGTATAAAGAGAATAAATGACCTTTGTTACAAAACAGGAAAAAAGAGCCCTTCAGGTTTCCCTACAGGTAGGATGGCATTCCTGCAGGAAATCCAACTTATTCTGGAAGAAAAAACACAGTTACCCAAAATACTGACCTTCCTTAGCTGGTTTTCGTATTCTTCTCTGAGTTCTCCCGTTTTGCTTAATTTAATGGGTGCTCTGAATATAAAATCTGGAAAGAAAAGGGAAGAAAAAGGAAATACTTTTCAGTGCAGGATAACTTGTGTTGGCCATTATTTCCCAAAAAGGGTGAGATCTCCACAGGCGGCACAAGAGCTTCTGCTGCACTTTTTTTAACCCCAGATGTTTATATTCTTCCACTGCTATCACAGCTCTGTTTAACATACAGAAACATCGGGAGGAGGATGGCCGAGCAATCCCACTTTGCACGTCCCGAGTTCCCTTTGAGATTCTCAAGAGTCCTTGACAAGCAGTTAGGCAATCAGGGAGCACTGGGAGGATGTAAACACAGGGGTGAAGTAACAGCCCGGGGATGTCACAGGGAATCTGAGTCCCGGGAATGAAGCCAGGCTTTAGGCACAGGGAATTGGAGTCCCAGGAGTAAAGCCAGGATTCAGGTCCTGCTGCAGCCGGACACCCCGGGCACAGAGGCCGGCAGCGGCAGCAGCAGCAGCGCATCCCGGATCGCCGCCCCTGCCCTGCACCGCCGCCGCCAATGCACGGAGAACGCTCGCTGCGCTGCCAGCGCCTCCTCCACATCCCTCCAGCCGCCGGCAGCATTGTCCCGCCGATCCGCAGCGAGCACTGCCTTGCTCCCGCCTGCAGGGCACTCCCACACCAGTGCTCTGAGAGCGGGCAGCATGCTCTGTCCGGCAGAAATTCCCTGTCCTGCTCCCACTTCCTCCCTCTCCCCTCGGGAATTCAGAAACCAAGAGCATACTGGCACAGGATTATAGCTTAACTTCCATCCCCGGAGTCTGTTATTCCCGAAGGAGTCCCTTGCGTCTATCAGCCTCAAAGCTCCCTCCCACTTCTGTGCAGTGCAAGTCTGGGCAAGCTGCACTTCAGCTGGAGGAGCCTGGAGGGAAAAGGAAACAACCAGAACAAAACAACAACCCCTGGACAACCATCCTGGCTCAATCCATATCAGTATTCCAGGCAGGGCGCAGCACAGTTGATCATCCCAACGTGCTACGGTCAGGATGGGACAGGTTCGAGCAAGGAGCAAACATCAGGGGTACTTCCTTTTCCCACCCTGCTAAAATTAAAGGATATGAACCAGCAGCTCCACCACGTTTTCACAGAATCCCAAGATTATTTAGGCTGGGAAAGACGTCTGAGACCATGGAGTGCAATCTGTGCCCAATTCTATCCTGTCACCCATCCCGGAGCACTGAGTGCCCCATCCAGTTGTTCCTTGGACACCTCCAGGGATGGGGACAGCACCACCTCCCGAGGCAGCCCCAGCCGACGCCTGACACCCTTTCAGTGAAGAAATTCCTCCTGCTTCCCAAAGCGAACCTCCCCTGGTGCAGCTTGAGGCTGTTTCCTCTTGTCCTGTCCCCGTTCCCTGGGAGCAGAGCCCAAACCCCCCGGCTGTCCCCTCTGGTCAGGGAATTCTATGGAGATAGGAGGACCCCCTGAGCCTCCTTTTCTCCAGGCTGAGCCCCCCTCACAGAACCTCCCTCCTGTAGGAAGCGTTTCCACGTGTTTCCAATGAAAGGTACGGCAGGGTGGGTGAATCAAACACCCAATGACCAGCTGCCAGTTGTTCTGCCGGGCATCCTCTGGTTCACCGCCACAGCCCCAGTGCCAAACACGGCATTTACAGACTGGTGAAACCCTGTTACCACCTGTCCTGCTTTCCCCTGACTTCCCTTTCAAAGTTCCTAGGGAGCCCTGTAACTTCCTCTCGCCAGTGAGGGCAGTACAAACTTGTAGCCTCCGGAGCTCGCAACAGGCAGTGCTGCCAATGCCAGAGCTGCACAAATCACAAAGCATTTCTTTAATATTCGCTCAGAGGGAGAGAAATCATCTCATGTAAGCAAACAGTAAGCATATAGGTTATAAAGCCTTTTTTCTCATAAAAGAGCAGCTATTTCCTCTCACTCACATGCCTGCACGAGCCAGGCTTGTTTTTAACGGAAGACATCCCAAGTGTCCCTACACATGTGATAAAAATCCCAAGCAGTGTTGATGCTGGGGAGGTCAGGCTGCATTCCGTGCTCCTGCTTCTGCGCCCGCAGCCGGCCACGCTGGAAACCTTCCACTGGCTTCCCAAAATGTTTTTTCAATTGTGTCCTTGAGCGGTTCCAGTTCTTTGTGAACTTTATCAAGCTGAATTTCCACGGAGACGGTCCCAAGAGCAGCAGCACTCTGTAACTCGCCTGCAGCAAACTTCAATTACTTCTCAATGCTTAAGGCTTGTCTCCAGAGCTGAAAAGGTGGAGCTTTCCCCTGCAGGGCACAAGCTCACCCAAGGGAAACACGCACCAGGAAAGATGAGCCACGTCAACTCTCTCATTTCTCACTTGGGTTCAGCAAGCCGGAAGAAATTTTAAATAATGGAATAACATTTGTGTGTAAGTTGCAAAAGGGGTCCAACACTAGGTGGAGGCAACTTTATCAACAGTATCTTTATGTACCAACTTGTACATTTTACAGGTGGGTCAAAAAGAGATGATACCCCAAATTTCCAACTCTGTATAGAAGAGATGAAACCAAAAATGTATGTATATCTGCATTTCACAGAACTCCAGAATGGGTCAGGCTGGAAGGAACTGCTGTGGGTTACCTGGTGCCACCTCCCTGCTCCAGCAGCGCCATCCCAGAGCACAGGACTGTGCCAGAGGGCTTTGGAATACCTCCCGTGAGGGAGACTCCCCACCCCCTCTGTGCTTGGTGACTGCACAGGGCAGAAGCTCTCCCTCCTTCCAGGTGGAACTTCCTGGTCTCAGTCCCTGCCCATTCCTCTGGTGCCATTGCTGGGCGCCCAGAGCAGAGCCTGGGCCCTGCCCTGATCCTCCCTGCACCCAGGGACACCCAGGGACACCCAGGGACACCCAGGGACAGACAGGGACACACAGGGACAGCCAGGGCTGAGGCCCCTCTCAGCTCGGGCTCCTCTCCAGGCTGAGCAGCCCCAGCTCCCTCAGCCTTTCCTGGGCATGGAGATGCTCCAGGCCTTGCTCAGCTCCAGGAGCTCCTGTCCTGCTGTGCTGAGGATGCAGAGCTGCACAGAGCCCTGCAGAGGAGCCTCCCAGGGCTGGCAGAGGGGCAGCATCCCTGCTGACAGGGCAGAAGGGTGCTGCACCCAAGGATGCTTCTGTCAGCACAGACCAATTCCAGGTGGAACCAGACCAGTCCTTGCACTGGGGGGAAGACAAGGTGACCAAAGCATCACGTCTTTCTCTGGCACACCTCCCCCTGCCAATTCTGGATGTTCAGGTCCAGGACAAGGCTGCTCAGCCAGTTCAATGTGTGCCACAGCCTAGGACAACAACAAAGCAGGCAAAACATTGGAAGAAAAGGCTTTTTGCTTGATTTTGCAGCAATCCCCTGCTTGCCTTTCCTCTCCAGTGACATGTGGGTCAAGAGAGCTGGTTTCTGAATGAAGCTAACTCTGAAAGGCTGCTGGGCAGGCTGCAGCTGGGATGCTCCTTCCACGCCTGGTGAGAGCACTGAAACAGTCACAGTGGCAGGATCAAACCCAGCATCCTGCTTTTTTATGCTGGCAGACAAGAGTTGCATCCTATTGTGCTCAGTCTTGGAAAAAACAACTGATTTCTGCACTATTTGAGAGGACAAAAGATTTTCTAATTATTTAACGCTGGTTTTCTTTATAAGAGGCATCTGACTGGCAGCCTCCATCCCCTTGAATGAGTCCATCCTTTCCACGCCAGCTCGGAAGCGTGCCTTACTCCAAGGAGCCGCACTCCTGACCGGCACATTTTACATTTACTGGCAAAAGATTCAGAAACCTCCATCTGGTGAATTCAGCAACATGGGCTGACTAAAAGTAAAGCTGAACTGGGTTCAGAACCCTTCGGTGCCCTGTCTGTCTTTCAGAGGCTCCTGGGCTTTGCCAAACCGATGCCATCAGGCAAGACCCAGCTCTGCCTCCAGCAGCAGCGAATCCCCCTCGCCCCCACATTCCATGGAAACTTTCAACAGGCTTTGCAGCTTCCATCTCCCTTGAGCTTTTCACTACTTTTCCTTTTAACTCCTGGCAGTTAACACTTGCAGCTGAAGATGAAATCTTAAATGTTTTCAAAACATAAAACAAGAAGTTAGGAATTTCCTGACCCTAGCACAGGTGTAACCACTACTCAACTGGAAAATTATTTTTCAAGAGTTAATGATTCACTGCATGACTCTTACATTGACCACTGGGGCTAGCTCTGGGTCTGGTCCTAATCACTCTCTTCATTAATGGCTTGAATGGCACATTAAAAATAATTTAAGCCTCATGGCCCAGTTACTATCCCCAGAGAGGCACCCTATCCTACCTTCCTATGAAATCTTAAATTCAACCCATCCCACCAGCAATACAACACTGTGACTAGGAGGAGAAAAGAGACGGTGTCAGTTTCAGTCAGTTTGATGTGGGGAGCAAACCACTGCTTTTCCAGAGACAGGGAAAGGCTTCTTCAGGATTGCCACTTCCCAAGTTGTAGCACTGTGGTCTTGAGACAAAAAACAACTAGTGACAGGCTACAGAACAACAGAAATGACAGGAACTGAAGGAATCATCAGGAAATGCTCAAGAACTAGACTGGTTTAGTCCAGTGGGGAAAGGGGAAAACCACTGCCAAAAAAAGACTGGGAGGAAGGAGGGGGAAGTCATTTTACGAGTCTGGCAAAAACACGCCACACCTCTTACACGAGCAACAGTTATTGATTGTTGTGCATTGCTACTGGGCAGAGGAGAAACAAAAGAAATCTGATTTCTGAAATGTGAATGTGCTTATTCTCTCACAAATCAGGCTGAGCACCTCGCTGCAAACATATTCTGTTCCTTCTTGGCCAACTGAATCCTCAAACACACAGCCGCAGTCTCCAGGACTCCCATCTGCTGCTCCCCTCTGTCTTCCAAGAATTGCAACAAGCAACTGTTTTAATATAAGAAACCTCACTTACCAAAGCAAGACTTTGACTTTATACCTGTTTGGACACCTCGTGCAGAATCCCCAGCTTCAGCCAAGGTCTGAGAGCTCCTCAAGCCCACTATTATGGAAGAATCCCAAAGGGAATCACAAGAACTGGGACAGGAAACCACGATTAATTAGCTGGTTTAAGCTAGAATAATCAAGGTATGTCAAGTGATCATACGGAGTAGTTTTAAAGATTCTGCACATTTTAAGTGATTTAATTAAATACCTGAGCCACAGCTTCTCTGAGCAGCCTCTGCCAGGACCTTAGCACCTTTATAGGGAAGGATTTCATCCCAATATCCCATCTAAACCTGCCCTCTGGCAGTGAGAAGCCAATCCCCCTTTGTCCCACACACATCTCACACAACTCGGGACAAGCTGAGAATCAAAATCAAATCTACTTTAAGAAGGCCAGCTAAGACACTGCACAGGCATTCCTGCGGCATGGCTGGATGCTCTGATCCCAGCTCAGCTGGACCACGCCGAGTCCATTTAGCACGACTGACAGCACTGCCCTGGAGCAGAGACTGACTCGGGGAGTTCCCACTGTGCCTCCTCCGGAGGAGCCGCTCCCAGCGCTCCAGCTCAGCTCCCTCTGGACTGCCCATCTGTTCACTGATTCAGCAAATCCTGCCGTGTGAAGGCTGCCTAATGCTCTTCCAGGTTAGTGGGGTTAGTTCAAACCACCAATTTAAGCTGTTTAAGCTCATCCTGCCAATTCTTCCCACAGCCAATTAGAGGGTGCTGACACAAGCATGAACCAGGAGACCAGAAACATGCTGGGAAAGGAACGGGCTGGGCTAAAAGGATGTTTATCTGTAGCTTAAATCCTTGCTTGCTCTACAGGGCTCCCCTCAGCACTGCTGTGCTGCTGAAGTGGGCACTGCTGCAACACCTCTCCAACGAACAGATTCCAGTGCATCCCGAGTTCTGGCAGCAGCAAGGTGGGCATCTCCAGCAGCTCCCACCGGGAAAGAGCAATGCCACTGTCTCACACGAGGATTTATTTTGAAGGGAGCAGTTTTCTAGGAGTTGAGGAAGGCACTTAGCTTTGGAGGCAGGGAGGAAACGTGTGATAAAAAGCCATGGACACAGGGATGAAGGACTTTATGTCAACAAGGGACTAGGACTTGCCATGGTGCAAAACCCTTCCTGTCTTGATGCAGCACAACCTGCCCAACTCCTGGCAGCACTGTTGGAACTGTTCATTTTCGGGGCAGAGTTATCATAAAAACACCTGAGGAACAGGGGAAACATCCCCCAGCCGGGCATCCCCTCCAGGGGATGATGCTATGCACCCCTCCACCTCCTGATGGCACAGAGCAGGGTGGCTCAGCCCCAATGCCCCCTCGCCGCTTGGGCTGAGCCCTGAACTCCTTGCACAACCCACCATGGCCACATCACCTAAAGCTGAGCCCTGAACTCATCATACATCCCGCCATGGCCACATCCCCCGGGCTGAGCCCTGAACTCATCGCACATCCCCTAAAGCTGAGCCCTGAACTCATCGCACATCCCCTAAAGCTGAGCCCTGAACTCATCGCACATCCCCTAAAGCTGAGCCCTG
>JAOTQZ010001505.1:1211759-1235380 GCA_026546895.1 Pogonocichla stellata | reverse complement strand
TGTCCTGGTTATTTCTCCTGGATCAGCGGGAAACACCTGCGCTTACTGGAAGTTCAAACCGGAGAGCAACCCAGTGCTGGCTGCCACCCCCGTGCCGCCCCTCCTCTCTTGCAGAGCCGCCCTCCCCGTCGGGGCTGCGCGCTCCCGCCAGGTCCTGCCAGCACAACGGCACCACGTACCAGCAGGGAGAGATGTTCAGCGGCAGCGAGCTCTTCCCCGGCCGCCAGCCCAACCAGTGTGTGCAGTGCAGCTGCTCCGTAAGCACCCACGCCTGGGCCCCTCCTGCCCCCCAGCAGGGTCACACCGGCCCCCAAACCCCGGGACACCGGGCAGAGCCGGCCCGGGGCGCGGCTTGGCACCGGGGTGGGGGTAGCAGCACGGGGATCCACAGATCCAGAAACGGCTTGGGTTGGAAGGGACCTCGCAGCTGCCCTGGCTCCACGGGCAGGGACACCTCGCACCAGCCCTTCCCGCGGGCTGGGATCCTGTGAAAATCCGTCAAAGCAGAGCTCCGACACCCCGCCCGGGAGCTGTGGGGCAGCCTGGCAGAGGGGATGGGAAGGTGCGTGGAGTGCCAGGGGATGCATGGAGCAGCTCCTCCTCCCTGAGATGGAGCGAGGAAAGGGGATGGAAGGTGCTGACACTGGCCTTGGACGCGGCAGGGAGCTGCTCGTTCCCAGCGCTGCCTCTGCCATGGCGAAGGAGATGGGCACAGGTGCGGCCCTCGGGCGGGCCAGGCTCCACCACTCTGTGCTTTGGCCGCAGCCAAGGGTGGGACCAAGTTTGGCCAGGGAGTAAAAAAGAGCCCAAACCACCCCTCTGCCGTGCCAAGAGCACACACAGGAGTTACACCAGCTGACGCTGGACAGGGAGGTGTCTGTGGCGCTGGAATAGCTGCTCTGAGCCACCGGGGCGTGCACCCACCTCGGGGCTGGGCGGCACAAGGAATAACTGGTGTGGAAATCAGGCAGCCTTCGGGGCTGGCTCATCTCTCAGGAGCCCAGCTGGAAGGTGGGAAGCACTGGGAAGGAGCCCTCTGACCCACCGCTGTCCCTGTCCCCGTGGGGCTCCGTGTCCCTCCCGCCTGTCACCCGGGCTCTGTCGTCTGTCAGGGCCGTGCCTCGGGTACAAAGGGGGAATACAGGGCTGGCTGTGGAGCCCTCAAAGGGGGATGTCCCCGGGCTGTGCCTGACGCTGTCAGCTGCTGGAACAGCTGCGTGAACAGCTGGTCTAACCCTCTGAAACTGCCCCAAGACCAGAGCCTCTGGGATAAATCCTGCTTTTTGTGGCACGGGCTCTTCCCTGCCTGGGGCAGGTCACTGCTGAGAGCTGCTGGGCAGAAGGAGGAGGAAGGAAGAGGCAGGTCTGGAGTCCCCAGGTGGAGAGCAGGACTTGGTATGCAGTGAGCTCTGCCAGATCCCGTCACCCCCACACTTCCCTCACCCTCTTCACGTCCCTCACACAGCAGTTTGGCTTCCCCGTGGGAGCAGAGGCAGCTGTGGTTTGGTTTTCTAAGGATATCCTTGGCTGACCTCTTGGTCTTGGTTGACTGGGAGCTTGTGGATACCCCAGAGAAAATTGCTGCATGGAGAAGACAGCCTTGCTGTCGAGGTCTGGCTGCTGAGCATCCTTTTTTACCCTTTGGCAAAGCAGCAAAAACGGATTCCTGCAACAAACTGGTGCAAATCTGGAAAAAATTTTGGCCTGGGTTTGGAAGGGCCCTTGAAGCTCCTTCAGTCCCACCTGGGCAGGGACACCTTCCACTACCCCAGGTGGCTCCAGCCTGGCCTGGGACACTTCCAGGGATGGAGCAGCCACAGCTGGGGCTCAGCACCCTCACAGGGAAGAACTTCTTCCCTGATTGATGGTAAATCTGCAGTCTGAGGTGCTGGCAGCCCTGCATGGGGGACACACAGCTCTGTATAACACTGACAACGGTTTTTTCCCTCCTGCCCTCCTAGGAAGGCCAGATTTACTGTGGCTTGGTGACCTGCCCCGAGCTGCTGTGCTCCTCTCCCTTAACTGTGCCAGACTCCTGCTGCCAGGTCTGCAAAGGTAATGGGCTGGGACTGAGGGCTGGCAGACTCCAGCTGGCTGCCACCTGACTGCAGGAGCCATTTCAAGCCACTTTAGGAGGGTTTTGGAAGCCTGGGCTCTAAATCAGGCCCTCTTGGCTGCACCAGGAAGCAAAAGCTGAGGGCTTGGGTTTTCCTTGGATAATGTGAATGGCATGTGCAAAGCTCCTGTGTCTCCAGGCAGGCCAGCACGTGGAGGAGAGCTGCTTTCAGCCACAGAGAGCAGACCTCCATTCAGCCCCCCAGCACCTGCCAGGACAATGCTTTTCCCTTGCAGATGGCTCCTTGGAGAAGTCCACGGAAGAGGAACCCCTGCAGTTAAACAGAGGTGTTGTACGTGACATTTGCATTCTAAAACTTGGCTTCTTGCTTCTAGCACAGCCCCCTGCACTGCTCCCAGATGCCCTTGCACACTGTCCTCTGCAGAGAAATCAGCCCCAGCAGCTCTAGGAGAACACTCAGGTCCTTGCAGAACCATGGTTTGCAGGTGAATCGTGCCATGGAGTTGAATCCAGCTGAGAGATCAGCCTAGGGGAGACCTCAGGGCACCAGGGAAAGACTCAGCAGCATCTCAGGGATGTGGTTTAGGGGTGGACCTGGCAGCGTCAGGTAAAGGGCTGCGCTCCATGACCTCAGAGAATTTTTCCAACCCAAATTATTCTGATTCTATGATTCTGTGACATCTTTGGAAGAGCAACTGGAAACCTGGGACACTTACTTCTCCCCCTTGTTGGCCAGTGTTAAACAGCCCAAGGACATTGTCAGAGCAGACCCAGAGGTGACCAGCAGCCAGGCCTGACCCCTGTCCACAGAGTCAGATGCCCAAGTCTCTCTTGGGAGGGTTTCTCCTCCAGGAGAAGGAGTCTCCCCTCTCCCTGGCCATCAGGGTGTCCTCCTCCCACCAGTGCTGGAGCTGCCCCCACTCTGCCTTCCCGGGCTGTCTGTATCAGCAGCCCCAGCAGGGAAAAAGTGACTCCCTGGCTGCTGGGGGCCCCTCCACGGCCACATTTCAGAGCTGGGCAGCCCCTGCCAGCTCTGGGGCATTAGGTCACTGAGCTCCTGGCTCTGCCCTGCTCCATACTGCTCCACCACCCACAAAACCTCCAAAACAGACACAAGGGGACCCTTCGTGCTGCGTGTCTTGTCCCAGCACTCTGCTCTTGGAGCCTGGGGTGTTCCTGGGGTGCTCCTGGGATGTTCCTGGCGTTCCAGTCCTGCTGGCTGGCAGCCCCACGCCGACTCCCCTGCTGCCTACCAGGTGAGAGAGCAGGATATGGCCCATCCTCACCTTTCTGACCCTGTCTGAGCCTCACAGGTGCCAGTCCTCATTTTCCCCTCCAGGAAAGACCAGCCCATTGCCAGTGTGTTTTAGGGATGTAGGACCTCACATGCTTCTCTGGGGGGATTGGGTTGAGCTTGGCTAGGCAAAGGTGACCCCACCTTTCAGTGAGGGTGACCCACATGAAGAGGACACCAGTGTGGGGCACTGACACTGACTGCTCAGCACCCCTTGGGAGGTGGCAGCAGCAAGGTGGGGAAGGGGCTGGAGCCCCAGGAGAGGCTGAGGGAGCTGGGAAAGGGGCTCAGCCTGGAGAAAAGGAGCCTCAGGGGGAACCTTCTGGCTCTGCACACTCCCTGACAGGAGGGGACAGCCCGGTTGGGGTCAGACTCTGGGGGAAGTTTAGGTTGGATATTAGGGAAGCTCCTTCCCCCAAAAGGGTCTGTCCAGCCCTGGCACAGCTGCCCAGGGCAGCGGTGAGTCCCCATCCCCTGAGGGATTTAAAAGCTGTGGATGTGGCACTTGGGGACACGGGATAGTGGTGGCCTTGGCAGGGCTGGGGGAATGGTCGGGCTCCATGACCTCAGAGGAATTTTCCAACCTTAATATTTCTGTGATTTCTACGGCTCGTGGGTCATTGCTCATCCCTGCGCCCTCTGCCCCTTCCCCTCCTGATGGAAGGTGTGCAGGACACTGCATGGCTTTTTCCGGCGTGCTTTGGAGCTAGAACCACTCAACTGCTGGGGTCTGAACCCCCTCTTTTCTCTGGCTGCTCACAGAGACACTCACAGGACCAGTGCTCGGGAGAGGTGGTGGGGAGGAAGGCACCTGGAGCCACCGTGTCCACTGCTCTCAGCTCTTCCCTGGAGCTAATTCCCAGGAGCTTCAAACCCAAGGGAACAGGAGGCACTACTGTGAAGATCGTCCTGAAAGAGAAGCACAAGAAAGGTAAGGGGTGGAGAGGCCAGGCACTCTGTATGTGACCTAAAGTGGCTTCTCCAGAGCTTGGAATTCTCCAGGGAATCTGATTCAGAGGCAGGTTTCCACAAGCAAGTCCTTCTCCCCACCCTTCCACAGCCAGCCCCGAGCAGGTATCTCAGTCCTCATGCCCACAGTCTCCTGACCGCCCAAATCTACCACTTTCCAAAACGGGTTGGAAGAACACTGGTCCTTGGAATGTTTTGGAGATTTGGGACTTGGGAAGGAAGGAGCTCAGCTGGAAGACTCCACATGGACCTTCCAGGGCAGTGCCACGGAAGGACAGGGTGTTCCTCCCTGTGTGAGTGCTGAGTCTGACCCAGTGCTGTGCCAGGTGTTCGTCCTGGAGGATTGAGCAGCAAAGTGAGATGCAGAGGCAAGCCCTTGATCCAGAGTGGGGAATAACAGGTCCTTTCTCCTCTTGGCTGCTCTCCCTCCATTGTGCCTTGGGAAAGGCTCTTTCCAGTCCTGGGAGATGGAGGCCAGGAGCAAATTTTGGGACCTCCAGAAATTTCCGTGGAGGAGTCAGCAGGTGGCACTCTTCACTGTGTTCATCCTGCGACAGCCTCGCGGGGACCCTGGGTGACCAGGGCTGGGAGGCAGCAGAGGCGCTGCCCACGCCCGCCCCTGCGCCCAGCAGGGTGGCCCAGCCCAGCAGAGCCGTGTCCTGGGCCTGTTCCTGCCCCATGGCACCTCCTGGGGTGGTGGCTGTCACATCCCAGAGCCTGTTCCCTGCCCCATGGCACCTCCTGGGGTGGTGGCTGTCGCATCCCAGTGCCTGTTCCCTGTCCCATGGCATCTCCTGGGGTGGTGGCTGTCACATCCCAGTGCCTGTTCCCTGTCCCATGGCACCTCCTGGGGTGGTGGCTGTCACACCCAGAGCCTGTTCCCTGCCCCATGGCATCTCCTGTCACATCTCGGTGCCTCCGCTGCTGGATCCGTGCCAGGGGAGCTCGTTCCTCCTCCAGCAGGACCTCCCGTGTCTGGGGGCTGGAGGCAGTGACTCACCTGGGTTTGCAGAGAGCAGGAGGATGTGCTCCCCCTTGTGTGCCTCTCCTCAGCCTGTGTGTACAACGGGAAGACCTACTCGCACGGGGAGGTGTGGCACCCCGCGTTCCGGCTCTACGGCCTCCTGCCCTGCATCCTCTGCACCTGCAGCGACGGCGTCCAGGACTGCCACAAGATCACCTGCCCCAAGGAGTACCCCTGTGAATACCCAGAGAAAGTAGATGGGAAATGCTGTAAAGTATGTCCAGGTAGGTGGGATCCTGCCTGCTCCTGCAGCTGCCCCCCAGCTCCTGCCTTAACCTTGCTTTAGAGCCTCAGGCTGACAGACTGTAGGGATTCAGACTGCTAGAATTCACACCAGGCACGCTCAGCAGGGCAAGCACTGATGGAAGGGTTGGCTTGTCTTGGGGGGCAGCAGGACTTTGCCGAGGTGAGGAAGATGCACTGACCCCCAAAAGGTTCCGTCTGTTGGGAGGATGAAGTCTGGAGAGGGAGAGGACACAGCCTGTTCTCCAAACCTCCAGGTGGGACAAAAAGAAGAGGGTTAAATTGTGGCAGCCGGGGTGTAGGTGTGAAGGGAGGAGCAAGGACACCTCGCAGGAGAGGGGCTGTCTGTGGTACCCATGGTTTGCTGGAATTGGAGCCCCCCGTCTCTGCAAGGGGAGGTTTTAGGGTGGTCCAAGTAGAACTGGGCTGGGGCTGGGACATGGAAACGGGCTGGAGCCCCAGGAGAGGCTGAGGGAGCTGGGAAAGGGGCTCAGCCTGGAGAAAAGGAGGCTCAGGGGGACCTTGTGGCTCTGCCCAACTCCTGACAGGAGGGGACAGCCGAGGGGGAACAGGGACAGGCGGAGAGGGAAAGGCCTCAGGCTGGGCCAGGGGAGGCTCAGGGTGGATATTAGGGAAAAAGGATTGTCCAGCCCTGGCACAGCTGCCCAGGGCAGTGGTGAGTGCCCATCCCCAGAGAGATTTAAAAGCTCTGTGGCACTTGGGGCCAGTGGTGCCTTGGCAGCGCTGGGGGAGCAGTTGGGCTTGATGATCTCTAAAGTCTTTTCCAGATTTAATGATTCTGTGATTCCACGGTGGAGAAGACCTCTTTTCTGTTCAGTGTGTTTTGGGTCTCTCAGCTCCCTGGTCTTTGGAAAGCTGTTTGCCTTAAGCCACGGGCCTGGCAAAGTTGTGGCAGGGAGTGACATCTCCTCCTGTTGCCAGTGGAGAATGTTTTGTGGGTGATAGGCAGCTCTCTGTACTGACATTGATCAGATGTTCAGCTGGTGGAGCACCCACGGCTGCCCTGGGGAGACTGGAGGTACCTGAGTGACCCTGAGCCCGGCTGCAGGTGCAGCAGGTGCTGAGTGATCCCCTCTGATCCCCATCTCCCAGGGGTTTCTGGGCAGGGGTCTCACCCAGGAGAACAAGCCGAGGGCACTGCCAACTTTTGGAATGGCTGCAAAGTCATCTGAGCTGAGATTTTCAAGGTTTCCCAGCCCCTGAGTGGAGAGGTTCTGGGATGGCCTCCCCAGGGGAGCGAAGGGCAGAAGCTCAGCTTGTTTTAATAAGGTTTTCGATATGTTTACGAGCAGGATTTATGATGTGGTGCCTGGTGGGAATGGGATGTGATGACTGAGCAGAACCCTTCCAGTTTTGTTTCCCACTCTAGTGGGTCTCTCTGGTTTAAATCCCGCAGGTTTCCCTGCCCACATCTCTTTGCTGTTCAGACTTCATTTTCTTTCCAATTAAGCACCCTGATGCAGCCAAAATGATTTTGTTCCTGCTTTCCAGTTCTCACAGATAGTGATCAAACACACACACACACACACTGCTCAGCCAAGCTACACCCTTGCCCTTTCCTTCACTGCGGGGAGGCTTTGCCAGGCTCTTTTCCCAGGTGCTTTCTGTGACTGTCCTTGCCTTCCTCCTGTGCCCAGTAACTGAGGAACGCCCAGTGATCCTGCTAAAGGACCCCGATCCCGGGAATTGCTGCACTGCAATGGAATTCACCCCATTGTTGTTTGGATGGGGGGAACTCTGCTGTGGGCAGGGCTGGTGGCTGTGAGCTCTCTGTCCCTGCTCCTCATCCCCCACACTCTGGGCAGTCGAGGTGGGACACTCCTTGGCTGTTAAATTCCGGTTGAATTCAGGGGGTTCCTTTCCTGCTGTGAGGGTGGGGCTTTCATCACGGGCTCCATCACCCTAAAGGGCTTTTCAGCTTTAACAAGTCCACGCTTCTGTGAATGCCCTGGAGCAGGTGAAGCTTGAGGCTCTGGGACAGAGGTTCCCCTGCTCCCTGACCCCTCACTGGGACAGGTGAGGGTGCTGGGCTGTGCTCATCCCCCTCTGCCTCACGCTGAACAGCAGAACTGAGCACCTGTCCTCTGGCTTGCTTCCCTTTAAGTTGGGATCTCCATCCCCTCTCAGAGAAGAGGAGCTCAGGACCACCTCTGAAAGCCTGGGGGAGAGCAGAATCAGGCCAAAAATAACTGTCTCACTAAAATAAACCCCAGGCATCTATTTATAGCCCAGCTTTCTTTCGAGTAGTGTAAAAACCTTCAGCATCCAAACTGACTGGGAGAACAAGGCTAAATTCAGCAGAGCTGGGCTCCTCTGCGTTCCAAGGACCAGAACCAAAGGCAATAAATCTCCTTCCAAAACCACAGGGAATTCTTAATTACTCCAGATACATTTGAAAAAAGAGGGGAAAATTAGCAGCTCTTCTTTAGCAAGAATGCTGGAGGAGTCACGTAGGACCCAGAGTGGACATCCCTGTGGTGATGCCCCATGTGGGGAGGGTGTGGGGTAGTGCTGAGCCCACCTGTGGGGCTGAGCTGGCCACACTGCTGGGCTCCCAGCTGTGGGCTCGTCCCTGTGCTCCCCTGATGTTCCTCCCCCAGCGGGAGTGAGATGGGAAGTGAGGAATCCAGCCGTGGGTGGCTTTGCGGCCACTGCGGAGAGTGTGCGGGATCCAGACGGACAAAATCCTCCTTCCCCATCCCCTCTGCTGGCTCAGAGGCTGCTGGGGCCAGGGGGAATGAGAAACACGAGAGTGGGGAGGTCCACAGGCCCCTCCTGAGCCTCTCCTTTCCGCTGGCCCTGGGCTGGGGACGGGATCACGGGACAGACACGGCGGTGCCGCGCGCGCCAGAGCCAGCGGGACTCCTGCTGTGTGCCAGGGTGTGAGCAGGTCCCTCCTGCCCCGTGTGCTGGACTCTGTGAGCAGGTCCCTCCTGCCCTGTGGGACGGACTGACGCCCCTGTCCTTGCTCTCACGCAGGAGGCAGAGCCCAGCCCACGGCCGGCGTGGCCGCGCCGCGCTGTGCCAGCAGCCCCAGCCGTGTCCTGGTGTACGCCTTCGTGCCGCCGCGCTCCGAGCCCTCCAGGGACCTCCTCAGGACCGTGGCCGTCGAGAGGGAGCTGGCAGAAGAGGTGGAAATCTACAACTGGAAGCTGATTAAAGGTGAGCACCTTTATGAAGGCAGCCAGCAGAGCAGGAGGTGTGTGTGGAGACCTGATGCTTTCCAAGCTTTGTTCGATTTTTCTGGCTTTTCTCGAGGTGCTCCACCCCTTGCGTGGTGAATCAAAACCTGCTGACAGCAGGCTGGCTTTTCTGACTCCTCATTTCACACTCTCTTCCTGCATTCCATGCAGACCAGGGGCTGGAAACCACTTTTGGCCCCACTATCCTCACCATGAGCTGCAACACCATCCGGAGGCACGTGGGCAAGCGAGACAAGGGCCTTGGGGCTGCTCCTCCAAACCTCCCTGCTCTCATGCCAAATGCACGTGGAAAACAGACGAAACAATTGTTCTGGTGACTCTGGTTTTGCTTTTGCCCTTCTTTTACACCTACAGCGTGAAAGCTGCTGCCCAGGTGTGTGCAAGGGGGGTGAATTGTCCCCAGCCCACTCTTTGGGTGGGTGGATTTGGGTGCTGCTGCTGGCGTGTCCTCCGGAGCTCAAAGCACGACAAACGCGCTGTCAGATGGCTCTGATCTCTTCTTGCTCTCTCCCCACACCTTCAGCTTTGCTCTTATGGACCACAGGAGTCCAGGGACACCCTGCCCAGTAGATATTTGTGCTGCATTTCCCTGTGGCCCAGGGAAGCGTCCCAGTGCTCCATTCCTGAGTTCCCATTGGACATGCTCTACCCCAAACAGCTGGAGTGCTTGAGGTTGGTCCTGCCTTTTCTGTGGATGCAGCGACCCTCAGCCTCTGTCTGCTGGACATGTGCAGCCATTCTGGTCTCCTGGTACGCCCATGATTCACATCACTCCCCAGGGAGACCTCAGCCAGCTGCTGAGGCTGGGCACGCCTGGGAGCAGCCCGAGAAATGAGCTCCAGAGCCGGAGCCCTGGTTGCCACCATGGTTCCCTGCTGCCCCTGCTCTGTCGTGGCCGTGCCCCGCTGCCTGTGCTCTGTGCTGGCTCACAATGGCACCCTGTGCCTGAGGACAGCTCTGAGCCCCGCTGGCCGCGCCCCGCCGCTTCCTGCCCTCGCTCCTTGGCACGGGGCGGCACCCAAACCCTCTCGGCACCTTCCAGGCCAAAACCTGCACGTCTGCTGCGGCTCCCCAGCCCTGCCAGCCAGGGACAGGGGAGGCCCTTGTCCCCGAGGCCAGCACGGCTCTTTTGCTTGGCAGAGCAAAGTGTTATTATTGGGAAAGAGCATGAGCTCACTCACATATGGATTCCACCTCTCCATGGTCCATCACTCCACCAACAGAGCAGCGTGTGTGGAGTACAGAGGCTGCGAGTCACACCTGGACCTCGTCCATCTGCCTTTGTATGGGCTCATGATACCTACGTGGCCTCATCTACTTCTGGGCCAGGATGGTTTCCTCCATGAAGCAGGACTTGGGAGGAGAAACCAGCACCAACTCCCAGCCAAAAGTTTTACCCAGCTGGCTGGTGGCGCCCAGCTGGCCTCCAGAAGAGTTGCAGTGCAGGCTTCCCCATCTTTTTAGGGGTCTGAACATCACCAGGAGTTTTGAAAAGTGGCTTTCTGATGTTTCTGACCTGCTGCCCTCTAGCTATCCCCATCTTTTGTCCAAATCCCCTTTCAAGCAGCAACAGCAGTGGTACGTGCCCGGCAGCCCCAGCAGCTCGCTCCATCTCTTCCCAGAGCCCGCCAGGAACGCTCCTGCCTGCTGGATGGGATGTGAGTGCCAGGAACTGGCATTGCCCCGTGCCAGCTCCATCCCTGCTGCCTCTGCGCTGGTGGACTGCTGTTAACCCGTGCTCTCCTGACTGCTGCTGGAGCGTGGCCCCCGTTCTGCGCTGCTCCCCAGCTCCTGGCTGTGTCAGCACCACCATCCCAAAGGGGATGGGGCCACAGGCCTCAGCCAGCTCTCTGAGAGCTCTCACAGCACTGTCTAGGTCGTTGATTAAAAGATGTTTATCTCTTGTAGGTCTTGTTTAAAATATCCTCTTGGTTACTAATGTGCTGGAAAGTGCTCCATCAGCCCCGGGGACTGTAAGCACACCCTCCTGCTCCTTTCTAAGTATAGCCCAGAAGGATTTATTGAACACTTGTGCCTTTCTTGCGTCAATAACAGTTTTATTGCCTCCATCCACTATCTTCTTTTGTTACCGGTAGGACTTCTTTACCCAGCCCACGGGAAGGACTAATTCATAGTCCAAATATCCATCTATTTCTCTCTATGCCTTTGACTTCCTGTACTAATTTTCCACAGTTGATAACATCTCATTTATATGGATGGTGAGGCACTTCCCCTTCATTACATACTCTTTTTATGTGTAATTGCTGCTGGGAATCAGGGAAAGTCTCTTAACCAAATAAGGGGGACCACGTTGCCTCTCCCATCTGCTGGATGCTCCGGGAGCCCGAGGGAGAGGTGGGGAAGGATATTCCAGGCATACCTGCCTGGTTTGTCATGCCTTGCAGGAGAACGGGAATATCATCACCCCCAATCCCACAGGAAGGCCACTTCCATTGCTAAATGCAGGTTCTGGTTTGCATAGGTCAAATGTCTGAGTCAGGCACCCCCACTAAGGGGACAATGCTGGCAGGGGCAGAAATACTGATCTCTGCTGAGGTCACTTGTGTTTTTTCCTGTCCTGGAGCAATTTCAGCTCTGCTGACGAAGAGATAGAAAACTTTGGTCCCTGGCTGCTCCCAGGAAAGGGAACCATCTGAGCATGGAGGGGTCTCTGCAGCCAGGGAGCATCAGTCTGAGAGGGAGCAGAGGGGACAGGGAGCCCAGCACCCCCTTGCTCCCACCTTTATTGCCTTCGTGGTTTTAGGGGAGACTGGAGCAATAAAACCCTACTGCTTTCACCTGATTCATGGTGAAACATCCTGATTTAAGAAGCAGTGACTGTCTTCACAGAACCATAGAATCTTAGAAAGGTTTGGGCTGGAAGGGAGCTTCAAGCCCGCCCCATTCCACACCCCTGCTGTGGACAGGGCACCTTCCACTAGACCAGGTTGCTTCATCCTGCCCTTGGGCACTTCCAGGGATCCAGGGGCAGCCACAGCTTCTCTGGGCACCCTGTGCCAGGGCCTGCCCACCCTCACAGGGAAGAATTCCTTTCTAATATCCAATCTAGATCTGTGCTCTGCCAGTTTATCCTTCATGCAAGCCAGGCCCCTGTAAAAAATGTCCCTCCATCTTTCCTATAACGCTCTTTAAGTACTGAAAGGCCACAGTGAGGTCTCCTAGCTGCTGTGGTAGTTGTTTGGGTACCTCTGCATAGAAGGGAGAGAAGAATGGTGCAGTCTCATCTGTTATTTAGTTCTTTTGGGAGAACCTAGAAGTGGAAGTGTCTGAATTTCCCATTTACACTGTATGTTTCTTCCCTTCTCTTGGAGGCTTGCTGTTACCTAACAGGAAGCAGAACCTGTGAAATTAAATGCTTTTACTGTTAATCGGAAGGCTGTTTCTAGCCTGGGTCTGTGTTCATTGTACCCCGATTTTCCTATATAGGTTGCAAAGTACTTGACCTCCCAGTTCTACTCTCTGAACTACAGTCTCCGTCAGCGCATGGACATCCTTGATGTGAGTGCTCTCACTTCCCACTTTTCTCCTGTCTGTTGCACCAGTGCTGAGGTGTAATGGGATTAACTTTTATGCCTCATGGGAAAAGGCATGGGAATCTCTTACATTGCTATTTGTGTCTGGCACTCCCATCTTGTTCCTAACCCTGCTACACTCCATCACACAGGGATTCCTCCCCACAGAATGCAGAGCATGTGTTGGGCATTTGCCTGGGAGAAGCCACTGTTTACTTTCACATTATCAATCTGTTTTATCTTCCCTTTCTGAAAGACAGCGATCTGTCTGTGACTCCTTCCACACTTGTGTCTGAAGAAGGAGCCACTGCTTTATTTCAGGGCTAAGTGACCAATTGCTTGGTCAGTACCTCAGAGCCAGGTGGCTGGTGGAGTTCAATTTCCTGCTGTTCTTCACTCTAAAACTGTTGTGCCTTTCTGCCTTGTTGCTCCTGTCAGTTTGGATGCTGGTGATGCTGTTGTTGTTCCCTAGGGATTACCCTTTTTTGACTGAGCCTCTCTCTGTTTTATCTAGGTTTTGGTTTTGGCAGCTCAGGAACTGTCCTGTCCCAAATTCCGTGGGAAGACCAAGCATTCTGGTGCCCAAAAGCCTTGTATCCCTCTCCTTCCAGGAAGTGACAGCTCTAAGGACTGGAGAAGAATTGTTGATGAGAGGATCAAAAGCAAGACTCGGAGATTTGATATGGTGAGGCCAGAAGCAAACTAATGTCAAATCCACCAAAAAATAGGGACACTTGGAGTTGCTGTACGCTCTATCTGGAAAGAGCAAAATACCTGTGAAAGTGGACCCAGTCCAAAGGAAAGTCAGATAAATACATATTTGAAGTTACGGAGTCTGAGTATTTTGGTGCAGAGTACCAACTCCTGTAGTCCTCTCCCAGCAGGGAGAGGAAGATAAACCTGAAATTCCTTACCTGGCTTTGAGGGATAATTGTTGTTCTGAGCTTGTGTGGCCACTGCAGGGAGCTGTGACTGCACCTCACAGATCACAGGGCCTCCATCAGACCAGCTGCCTCTGGACTACACTGTCTCAGCCTTCTTATTTTCCAGAGAGATAAACTGATGCCAGTTTCCTAGTTTCCAGAATTTCCTTGTGGTTCAGCCTGGACAGTTTGCCTTCCAAAACTCTATCCCTTGCATATTCTTGTTCCTTATATCTAATTGAGCAGTACTGAGGCATATTGTGTTGAAATGTTTAGATGTGGAAAAGATCCAAAGTGGGAAATGAGCAATCCAGTCAGGAAACTGGTAGCCCTAGGTGTACAAGCAGTGGTTGACAATGGGCTGGCTGCAAAGAATCTATAGTATTGACAGTATCCAGTGAAGTGGAAGAGCTGGGAGTGCAGTATCTTGTGCCTAGACTTTACTTTTCTCTTGGACAGGGTCAGTCTCGTGTGGAACTGGCTTCCCACCCAAACGAGTTCAATTCTGTTGCTGGGTATTTCTTTTTCCCATTGATTCAGCACTTTGACAGGTGAGTGTGAACACCTCAGGATGTGATATGTGGGCATGGCAGCTGCCAGAGTGAACCTTCCTGCTTATCCTGCTGGCCTCAGAGCAGCGGGCTGCAGCTGAGGAGCTGTGCAGGAGCCCAGTGACACCACAGTGGCACTTGGGTCCTTCACAAAGCTTGGGGAGGAGAGGGTTGTAGTCTCTTGGACTTAGCCTTTGAAGTCTTGGGGGGCAGGAGTATGTAGGAGCCTGCAGAAGTGAAGATGCATCAGCAGGTACACAGGCAAGTAATTCTGGCAGTACCACACCAGTTGTCTTGGCTGAGCCTCTACTATGGGAGGTTCACACAAACCACAGAGCTCAGACTGCAATCTTGAACCAAAGTTATCTCTGTCTCAGATTGGACCTGTCACCTGCAGTGGTCTTTGAGACTACAGTATAGGACACAGGATATAGTTTATTGTCAGTCCCTTAGGTCTTTGTGAACCTAAGGAAGGCTGAGTAATCCGTTCCATGATAACCAAGATTATTGTAATGCCAGTTGTAATGGTGTGGCAGTGAGGACAGCTTTTGCCTGTAGGTCTTTCCAAGTAAAGTCTGTTGGTAGAATGTGTGATACCTTCTGTATGAATAGAGGATATTGCTCTGGGAGAAAAGATGAGAGCAAACAGCTCTGATCTCTGTTAACTTGGTAGTGTCTGTGTAATGACTGTTGTTGTAGGGATTCAGGCTTTTGGGGACAATTCCCTCTGCATAACCTCCTGACTGTTGCAAAGAGGCACTGATCAGCCTTCTCACTGCTACACAACTCTGTTTCTTGCATTTGCAGGCCTGTAACAACATTTGATCTTCTGGGGGAAGATCACTTAGTCCTTGGAAGACTGGTCCACACTTTAGCAATCCTGATGTACTTGGCTGTCAACACTGTGGTAAGGAAGGGCAGAGAGCAGGGGTGGCTTCCAGCCTGGGAACCTGAGGTGCCTTCTGGAACAGCCATGTGCTTCAGGGCCTGTTTCAATGAGACTGGCAGCAAGTTGGAGTTGAGTGGGCTGAGAAGTTGTGAAATGGGCTGAGAAGAAAACAGACATGGGATTCGAGCCACCTCTGCACTATCTTTTGCTTCTTGGGGGGGTTTGGCACATTATTTCACTTTATTGCCAAAGTTTCCCCATCTGTAAAGTAAATTCAGTTGTTGCACAGATCTTAACAAAACCTTTGTTCAAGCATTTGGACAACACTCCCAGGCGCATGATTGGATTGTTGGGGTGTCCTGTGCAGGGCAGGAGTTGGATTTGTGACCCTTGTGGGTCCCTTCCAGCTCAGGACATGCTTGATTTGATGAGCAGTATGTCTCAAGGCCCAGCTCTACAGGGCAGTGTGGGTGGTGATGTTGTCACAATCCTTTTTTGCAGGCAGTGACAGCAATGGGAAAGGCACTGCTGGAATTTGTTTGGGTGCTGCGTTTCCACACAGACTCGTGAGTTACTGTAGTTGTATTCTCTCATTTTTAAAGATCAGCTGTGAGCCAGCCTCCAGTCAAAGTTTGTCCAAAACAAGCATCTGGTTCAGAGTGTCAGTGACTTAAGGCATTTACTTTATGCTCTTCTCCAGCTGTGTGTTCTTATGACTGAGTTTAATGCCAGCCCAACATATGAACTTTGCTGGTGTCCTCTAGTGTGGCAGTACAGCTATTACCTATGGAAAGGTTGTCAAATTTCCTGACCACCTGTCCATGTGATAGTTTCATCTGTGTTCACTTAGGGAGCTGAGAAAACTTTAGATTCAATTCCAGCATTCAGTCTTGGAAAGGAATTAAGACAGGTAGCCAAAAGTCTGTAAACATCCAATTTCTGTTTTGCTCTCTGATGTGTCCAGGACTCTGAATTGTGCTAGACTCCTGTGCACAGCATGGCAGGGGCTCAGTATGTGGGGCACACTGCAAGATTACACCCCTAAGCAGCAGGAATATAGCAAAAGCCATCATGCCATTTGAAACTGGAGAGCCCCTGAGGTGAGAAAGTCAATGCAGAGCATAAAGCTGCAGGCTCTTAACCAGTTCAGTCTTTCTCCATAGGTACGTGCGCCAGGGCCTTTTGTCCTGTGTCTCCTCCCTTCTCCTCAGTGTCCCTGTGGAGCGGATTCTGGCAGACATGACAGAGGAGCTGTTGGAGACTCAGTCCTGGCTGGGAGGTAAGATGTGGTGGGGTACCTCAGTGCATTTCTGGTTAGTGGTGTAGTCTTTGTGCAGCATCTCTTTAGATGTGATGGCAGCAGTGATGTCCTGGCATTGTGCACCAGAGATCTGCATGATCAGCAAGTAGAGCACCATGTGTGCTGTAGAGATGCAGCACTGGGGTACCTGAGGCATAAGCCAAGAGCTGGATATGGCATTACACACTGTGACTGTCCTCACAGGCCACCCAGAAAAATCCCCAAGATAGTCCGTGCCTCCTTTCTCTGTCTGAGCAGCCAACCACCCACCTCATGAAGCTACAGGAAGTGTTGTCACATTGCCTGTTACACCCAGACAGTGACTTTGGCCAGCAGGAACACACAAAACTTGTACAGCCTGTTTACACCATGTGCTCATGAGGAGGGTGTTGTTAGAGCTGAAAACAGGAGGAAGAGGAGCATGGCCTAGTCTCTAGTTTCCTATTGTCAATGGAAAGAAAAAGCTACAAAAGACAGCAAATTACTTTGAGTGCTGTACCCAGCATACATTACATCAACACAAGCTGTGTCTGTGGGTTCTGGCAGGCTGGAGCTGCACAGATCAGTGCTCAGGTACTGCAGTGAGCTGGAGGGAAAAGAACTTATGCTGAAGCCTTCACTGTGTTCTGAGGGTGATTCTTGTGATTCCCTGGTCTGGTTTCCTTCACCATTCTCACTCTTGGTGAGTTGCTTCCCACAGGGAGCAAGCAGGAAGCAAAACTGACCCAGCTGGTCTCTGATCTTGGCAGTTGGGGTGCTCTGTGCCCTTTGAAAGGAAGAGAGCTGCCATGTAGGGCCAAAGACTGCACTTTTCCCATGACACAATGTGCTCTCAGGAATCTGCTTATATTTGCATTTAACACTGCTGTTACCAAGTGAAGCCTTTCAGGAATGTATTTCCAGCATAAGGGTTTGTGTAATCTGTTTTCAGTGAGTTATTTTAGGAAGGAGGAGGAGGATGACCAAGATAGTAGCATGCTTGTAGGTAGTGTAAAAACCCTGTCTATTGCTTTTGCATGAAAGCTGTATGGTTATTCCTGGTGGGAATGAGAGTAGGGTAAGATAACTGTTGTGGGTATACCAGAGAAAGGAAAATTGCTGTAGGAGTCATTCAGAAGCCTTAAAGAATTCAGTTTCACATATGGTCAGGTGCAATTTAAGGGCAATTTAAAGGGCTTCTAGAGCTGCCTCCTGAAACACACCAGCTTCTTGGGCTGTGCCTTTCTTATTTATTGTAAGGCTGTTGGGGAAACAGTCGCACAGGGAGGTACTGGGCCCTCCCTGCTGCTCCACAGATCAGGTCTGGCACTAGGGACCTGCTTCTGTGACTGAATCACAGATCTGAGCTCATGCACTTGGCTGTTGCTTCATGACTCTACTAGACAAGATTTGCAAGAGGTGTCATGTATTAGCTGTGCTGTAGTTGGGAATGACAAGCTGTCCTGCATGGGAGCCTTGACTACTATGCCTTTTAGCCACTTCAGGTTTCAGCTTCAAGTATCTGTGTTTCTCCTGCCATGGCCAAAGCACGGTGAGAACAGTTAGGATAGTGGCACATGAAGTGCTTAGTAGAAATCCACAGACCTCTTTCCGTTTGTTGTGACATCAGGACCTCTGCAAACTGCTCTAGTGTGTCCTATGACTGACTGTTGGCCTTTCAACCTGTTTACTGTAGCCCTGGCACTATTTACTTACTGGATGTTTTGGGACATATCAGCTATGGAGAGAGGCGAGAATCCACTTTGGACTTGTCCATCATTGCCCTTAATTGCCATGCTGGACTTGCTGTTGAGCAGCCTGATCCTTCCTGAGGGAGGGAGGGAATACCTTAATGCTTCTAGGAAATGGTCCCTTTGATTTCTCAGCAGCTGTCTTTGAGGGAATTCCCCACCCCTTGCAAGTGCTGTGCAGCTAGGTCATGGGTAAGTGCAGGACCAACAGGACACTCTGGTGCCTTGTGCCTCCCATGCCAGCAGTGCCAGGTCCATGGAACAGAAACAGCACCAACAGCACTCTGAGCTTTTGAGCTAGTTCCAATCTGCCTTGTAACCTCCCTTTTTGCCTTCTGCAGAGGGAGTATCGAAGCACCAGGGTGCAGCTCTCCATGCATTATAAATAGCCCCACTCCAGTGACATGAGTCATGTGTTTGGTCTGACAGTGCCAGGCTCCCAGCACACTGCTCGTGCGTACAGGATATCCTCACACAGGCTCCCTGCTCTTCCAGGCTCCCCTGCTCAGACATCCTGCATGCATCCTGGTTCTTACTTTGCAGGTCCATTAAGGGCCCCTGGAATAACAGCTGCTGGGAACAGCCTCACGCTGCCCTTACGTGCTGTGGGAAGTGTGGAACTCGTTTATCAGAAGACTGGTCTCTCAGAGTGGAGAATATGCTGAACCTTGGGGCCTATCTCCTTTTTTCCCGATTGGAATGGTATCATGACCCCAAATTCAGGAAGGAGCACTGACCTGCAAGAATGGCAGAGTAGAGACTTTAGGCTTTGGAGAAAGTGGATTTCTAGCTGCAGACTTCATTCACACTTGTAGGTCAGCTGTACAAAGCTTTTGTGCAGCTCAAGGTGACAAGTACAAATTCTGGCATGGAGATTATCCCATGGGATCCAAGGTCAGGCAGTTTCTGTAGTATTTCAGACCAGCTGACTGTTTCTCTTACAAGTGTGGGACAGTATCCCATGTGGCAGTCAGGGCTTGGCTGAACTCATGCTGCTTTACGTGATCAAGTTTACACATCTCTGCCTTCTGGCCTAATGCAGTTCCTGCAAGTGCTGGTGTCCAGCCCAGCCGTAGGTGCAAACACTGTTGTTCAGTTTTGTGATTGTCAGTAAAACAGTGAGAAGTGTTCGGGGAACTTTATCCCATTCTCCAATTAACAGTGGCTGCTTCTTTTGCAGAAGTGATGGAGAAAGACCCTGATGGGGACTGCAGAAGGCTGGCCCTACAGAACTTGCTGCTGATGGAGAACCTGAAAAAGAAACTTGAAGCTGTTCCTTCCTAGCTGAAGGGTAACAAGAAATGACCTTTACCTTGTGCTCCTGCCAGCTGGATGTGTTTGGGCACTGCTGGGGCCTCTTCAGCAGTCACCTGGCTGGAGGAGAGGAAGAAGGGGGAGGATGCTGAGCTGTAAGCCAGCGAGCCTGACTTGACATCTGGACTTTGTAGTGGAGGCCAATTGAGTGAGCTCTGAGTATCCGGTACAGCGTGTACAGATTCAGGAAGGCAGGCGAGTGCTGCCATCCTCACGCGCCCCCAGCCCCCACCCTAGCTATTTATAACCTTGGCAGGTCTGAGCATTCAGCTAAAAATACAGGGAAGATCTCAGAGAACCTTTTTGTCAGAAAAACAGGAGGGCTGGGGAGGCCCACTTGCCACTAGGACTGCCCCTTAGGAAGGCTCCCACATCCCCGAGCAGCTGGAGTATGGGGGAGCAGCTGTTTGTCTGCTGCTGGAAGGAGCGCCACGCTGGAAGCAATGGCACGGCTGATGGGATGCAAGCACTGGATAGCTACACTGAAGTGCTGAAAGAGTGCCAGACTTTAAAGGCCTGAGCTAGAGCTGGGCTGTGGTTAGTAAGGAATAGGCCAGGGAATTCTTTTTGCATAATCTTAGTATAGAAATAAGTTTCTGCTCAAGAATAAATAATGTTCAGATTTTGACCTTAAAATCTCCCCAACCCTTCTTCCCTGAAAGCAATTTAGAAACTTCATATTCATCCCAAGTTTTGAAGCAAGTCACAAAACATGAAAAAGAAAAATCATTCTAAGTTTAAGGGCTGGCTGGTAAGAAACATGAGTGACCTGATACCCCTTGGCAGGGCAGGGTGACAGGCAGAGAGGCGAGCAGAACCTTGGTTGTTACGTTGAGCTTCACTTCTCTCAGTCCTGCTTGTGCCAGGGAAGAAATTTGCCTCCAAAAATCTGACTAGTAAAGAGTGGCTTGATGCAACTGGTGTTTGGAGAAGGAGCTTCAAAGTAAGAAAGAAGCTTCACTTGCTCAGCTTGAGCAGGGGTTGGACCAGGGGGCATCCAGGATCCCTTCTAACCCAGGCATTCTGTGACTCTGAGATTTACCCCAGATGTCTGTAAATGGTTGCTCTACTCCACATGATCCTCTGATGTATTTAAACACAGAAGCTTTTGTTTGAAAAACTCTGCCTTCAGCCTGCAGGAGTGGGTAGTTTGACTTTTAACCAAGCTCCTACTCAAATGGGAAGGAGATTGTTTTCAGAAGGTCTCACTTCTAGGGAATCACAGTTGGGCACCTTAGCAGGTCAGAGTTGTACTTGAAAGGCAACTCACAGTTTCCACCTCAGTTATTCAGCTCTTCTATACTGAGAAAAAAGTGAAGTTACAATATGCAGTTCTTACTGTTTTTTTCTGCCTCAAATTTATTAAAATACTAAAACCTGCTTTCTAGCAGGATGTACATGTGAATCGCTGTATGCTGTACTTGAGAGAACATATTAATTCTAACACTCTTGCTTGTACAGTCAAGCAGGAAAAATAAATTTCTTGGTAATAACCAAAAAACTGTGTGGCAACAGCATGTGACTGGTCTGGGCCCACTAATGAGGATGGAATAAATGAGCTGGTAATAAAGTCAGCTTTGCATTTGGTAAGTGCTCATTGTCGGGGGTCCTCCACTTCATCAGCCACTTCTTCCTCCTCCCTGTTGTCTGTGCTGCTGTGGCCAGTGTGTGCTGGGGCCAGGGCTTGGCTCATGGGAACACCAACTCCTCGGTGCACAGCCTCCATGGTCTCTGGGGACACATAGTAGCTCAGGTTCGAGGCTGGAATTCTTTTCTGCATCTCTTCCAGGTAGTTATAAGCCTAAAGGAATGGAGAGATCAGTGTCAGAGGGTGTACTGTTGTGCTTTGCACATTAAAAGTGAAGTTCATCAGCACAGCTGGAGGAACTCACACTTGGCACCCTCATGTTTCATTGGTGCAGCAGGCACTGGACTTGTTCAGGGGGTGTGTGGCACATCTGTCCTGAAGCAGTGATTCACTGTTTCCTCAAATAACTGCTATTTTACAGTTTTCTTCTCTGGCAGGTGGCAAACACAGTGTGGTGGCATTGCTGAGGCACAAACCCAGACAGACCCTCTGTTCTCATTGAATCACTGGGAATGCTTAAGAATCTACCACCATTTATGCTCTGTGTCCTGTGAGCTTTCCTTTTCTCTTTTCTTCTCATACAATGAAAAATATGATAAAGTTGCTGAGCTGTGCCTCACCCTGCTGCGCCTTTAGGCTCCTACCATGGAACATCTTCCTGTGTGAGAGCTGCATTCCACTAAGCTGCACAGATAGACAATATGGGTTCTGTAGGTTAGGAGAATTAAGACTTCACTTACTGTCTGGAATTCCTCCACTTGTGTATAATGCTGAACCAGAAATCCCAGGACATCACCATGCCGGATGGCATCGTCGAAGTCTTGTTCAGCCAGGAGCACTTCACACTGCCTGACTGCTTCTTCAGTGTCTTCAGGGTAAATTCTAGGAAAGGGCAAAAGGGAAGTGTCACAGCCCAGGGAGAGCATTCAGCTTATCCGGCCAAGGACAGGGAAGAGTTATTATGACAGAAGCCCAAACAAAACCCAGAAACCCCCCTTGTCCTGGGGCTGATTGGCCAGCATGGGCAGCGAGGGAGGGGGAGATTCTGCCCCTCTGCCCTGCTCAGATGAGAGCCCCACCTGCAGAGCTCCCTCCAGCCCTGGAGTCCCAGCACAGGCAGGATATGGATCTGCTGGAGCAAGTCCATAGGAGACCATGAAGGTGCTCCAAGGGCTGGAGCCCCTCTAGACCCAGGCTGGGAGAGCTGGGGGTGCTCACCTGGGGAAGAGAAGGCTCCAGGGACACCTCAGAGCCCTTCCAGGGCCTGAAGGGGCTCCAGGAGAGCTGGAGAAGGACTGGGGACAAGGGATGGAGGGACAGGACACAGGGATGGATGGGATATTGGGAAGAATTGTTCCCTGGGAGGGTGGGCAGGCCCTGGCACAGGGTGCCCAGAGAAGCTGTGGCTGCCCCTGGATCCCTGGAAGTGCCCAAGGCCAGCTTGGAGGAACCTGGGATAGTAGAAGGTGTCCCTGCCCATGGCAGGGGGTGGAACTGGCTGAGCTTTAGGGTCCCTTCCAACCCAAACCATTCTGGGATTCTGTGATTCTAGATCTGCTTGTGCCCCATATTTTCAGGAATGGGAATGGTGTCTTGTGAGGCAACAGGAAAATGAAGATGTGAGAGGAAAAAAAGGACCAGAGAGAGTCATGTGAATGAGTTGGTTAATGAGAGATGGATTTTCCCTGTGCTCTGTGTCAAGGTTGCAAACCTGCCCCTGTAACAGACCCTCTCTGTGCACATGTGCAGATCTGTGCTTTGCCTTCATGGTTTAATTCTTTAGCTTTGCATTCAGCACCTTTCCAAATGACTCCAGTGATTCATTTTGGGATGACAAATTCCATATTTTTAGCTATTTTATCCCAGCTGCTGGGATAACTGCTGGGAGCAGAAGAGGCTGCAGCCAGTGATGCACAACGGGGAGGAGCCCAGCCTGGGGGCCAGACCCCCCCAGTGACTTTGATGGTTTCATGCTGTTAGCAGAAAAATTACAAAATTATCCCAATGAGACAGGACTGACTGGCGAGCTCCTGATCCCAGGACAAACAATATTCTGGAGTGTGGGAGCTTAGCTGCTTTTATCTCTCCCTTTTACACGTGGTTTTAGCAGATTCTTTATTTGCCAGAGCATCTGGAGGCCTGCAGCTGGTTTGGCATGTGGTGGGAACCCCAGTTTGTTTAGCCAGTGAATTATTTAGTTATGATTAGTTTATTTAGTTTTTTCTGTCCTCCTGTTGGAGGTGTGTGCATGGGAGGGAAGCAGTGAAAATTGGGCCATCCCTACCTGGAGTCACAGGAAAGAACAAGCAGTTTCCCAAGAGCTTTCAGGACAAAGCAGGGCAAGAAGAAGTCATTTCGGAAGGAGACCTAAATATGAAGTCTTTTTCATACATTTAGGACAAGAGGCTCAAGTCCTGGATAGGAGTGTGACTCTGAATCCCCTCTGGAGATCAGCATCCCCCGGGGAATTCCTGCATGTGGGCTCTGAAAGTCCCTGGTGGGATGTGTGGAAATTATGGGAGTGAGCCACGGATCAGCCTCTCCTGTGGGATGTTACAGCAAAATTACCTAAAGAAAAGGTGAGATGGAGCAGAATTCCTGCTTCAATTGATGTTGTCCTCGTGTCCCAGCAGAATGTCCCAGCTTCTGCTCCCTGCCCACCCAGGGGTTCCTCTGTGGCTTTGTGCTTGTGTTTGAGTGCAGCACATTCAGCTGCATCTGCCACCAGGGACTCCAGAGGGATGGAACAGCTCTGCTGGGAGGAAAGGCTGGGAGAGTTGGGATTGTTCAGTCTGGACATGTTTCAGGGTGACCTCAGCGTGGCTTTCCAGTGCCTGAAGGAGCTGCAAGAAAGATGGAGAGAGACTCTGTACTAGGGATGGAGAGACAGGACACAGGGAATGGCTTCCCACTGCCAGAGGGCAGGGTCAGATGGGATATTGGGAAGGAATTGTTCCCTGGG
>JAOTQZ010001505.1:1184921-1211659 GCA_026546895.1 Pogonocichla stellata | reverse complement strand
CCACAGCTTCTCTGGGCACCCTGTGCCAGGGCCTGCCCACCCTCACAGGGAAGAATTTCCTCCTAATACCAAATCTGACATTTAAATGAGGAGTTGCCTGGCCTTGGCCAGCCCTGGATTAATTCCCAGCTCCCACCAGGCTCTGGCAGAGCACCAAACCAGGACCCTGGGGCAGACAGTGTCAGGAGGGGACAGAGAATCCAAACCTGTGTGAGCCTTGAGTTGGGCATTGCAGAATCTGATGCTCTGTCTCCCCCTCTGCAGGAATATTCCATCTGATCCAGACCAAGAAGATCAGCAAGCAAGAATTCAAGCAAGAAGCACAAAACTTCAGGCTGATCACCAGGACAAACGAAGGTAGGGAGAGAAAACCCCCATTTCCTCACTCCTCCAGCACTCCCTGCCCCAACAATCCCCCAGTCTCCTGCTCTGCCCCGGCCATTCCAAACAGGCTGTGTAAATCCCGGCATGGCGTGGGGAGCTGAACCTCAGGGAAAACACTTGTGCAAGTGTGGCTGGGCTGGGCTGACCTGTCTTCACACCCACACCAACACTCGTGCTTAACAGCCACGCTTTCACTTCATGGTACTGGAAAGGGCAGCCAGATTTCTAAAAGTGGATGCACTCTTGTGAAATCCAGAGGTTTTGTCTCTCCAGAGCCCGTAAAACTGTTTGGTTTTTATATCTAATCCATCTGGTGCTCCTGGGAGCACGGGGAGAGAAAAAAAAAGTGCAAGGGATTAGCAAAAAAATAAACTATTGGAATATTTTGAAAGCCATTCTGGGTGTTCAGGGATGTGGGTGAACACGACAAAGAGCAGGAATGCTGGTGCACACTGGGAGTGCCTGCAAGGAGCAGAACTGCCACGCTGTTCCCTGCTGGCTGGGATGGAGTTCAGTGGGATGGGGTCAGATCACTGGCTGGGATGGAGTTCAGACCCTGGTGGAGTCTCTGGCATGTGCCCCCTTCTTCTTGCCTCAGTTTCCCCTGACAATTAACCCTGTTGTGAAACCACCCCACTGCCGTGGCTGCCAGCCCTAGGAAAGCTCTGACCAATGATTTCTTCACAGCAGAAGATTACTTCAACTAGAAAATACTCCCTCCACCCCCGGGGTGATGACATTGGGGCTGCATAATCCTTGCTGGGATTGCAGGGAGGGAAGAGAGCACCTGGAGGGAAAGTACCTCCAGCCACCTCCTGCACATCCAGGGATTCTTTGGGGCAGCAAGGAGAGGGACCGGGACACTTTGTCCTGGTTTGGGGGGGCTGCAGCTCCACATTTGATTTGCTGGGAGTCTGCAGCTCCTTGGGGGATTCCTTCTTCTTCTGCAGCAGGATTTTCCCCTACCAGAGGTTGCTGAATGAAGACCCAAGGCTGAGGCAGCAGCAGAAAATGAATATAAATGGGGGGGTTTTGAGCAATGCACCCCAAACAAACGGGTCTGACAGAAGGGAGGAGAGAGCCATACCTGTCCATTGCCCATGAAACTGAGATTTTGGCTGTCTGAGGTTGGGACAGAAGACAAGCAAAATGCTTCTTCCCCTGAGAGGCAGAAAGTCAGCCTAAATCCAAGACATGCCAGGGAGGACACGGACCTAACACCATGTCAAAGCACCCTTTGGAGAGGTGGAGAGGGAGATTTATCCCTGTTCAGCCTGAGCCCCTTTTCTTTTCAGGCTGCGCAAGCGTTTTCCACCAAAAGCACTCTAAGTGCCATTGATTGTGCCATTAATTGCATTGCAGGGGTAAGAGCCCCTCCAAGTTAAAAGCCCACTGTAACTGCAAGGCTACAGACTGTGGCTGGGATCCCGAGGAGCTGCTCAGCTGTGGGCAGACCTCTCCCACAGCGAGGTCCTGGTGGCTCCTCCAGTGCCCAGGGTGCTGCATGGGGGGAGCTGTGCCTTCTGCTCCAGGGCTGCTGCCATGTGTGCCTGTCTCTGCTCACCCAGGTCACTGGAACCTCTTCCGAGCCCAGACGGCGGAGCTGAGGATGACAGAAAGCCCAGAGAAGGAAACTAAGAACTTGTAAAGCAGAGAACTTTGCTCTGCCTATTGATTTATCTCCACACAGGCACACATACACATATATATGGACTCCAGAGCCGCATTATTAAATAGACTGGCACTGCAATACAGGTTACACTAGTGGAAGTTCCAGCAACTCCAGAGAGATCCCAGCCCATTGGCATGGCAGCACAGCCGTGTGGGGGTGCTGGCCATCACCTCCTGCTGCCCCGGAGATGCTGGGTGGGCAGAGGGAGGAGGGAGAGACCTGCTGTGGCACGAGGAGTGGGATCCAGCCCGGACACCCCAGCATTGCCAGGAGCATCAGGAGGTTCAGCAAGGCAGAACAGGGCCGTGCTTCTTACCAGCTGCTGGTGGAAACATGGCCTGCAAAGAGAGAAAAACCATCCCTCCTTCCTTCCTTGGAGCCCCTGGGAGCTGCTGTGTCTTTGGCTGAATGCCCTCCAAGGGGTGTTTTCTGAAAAATCTCCTCTCTTCCAGCTGGGATGATCCTTTTCCCTCTTTGCAGGTCACTTGAGAGTGTAGGTTTTGGGAGGACCCACCTGCTGGCAGGGTCTGAGACCCTGGGCACTGCACTAAGGTCGCTACTCAGCATTTATTGTGCTACATGTTTATATCTATCCTATATAATATCTACGGGGCTGTACTCACGGGAGGGGCATCTCCCAAAGGGCAAACAGGATCACTTCTGCAGCATGGGGAGGAGGGTGTGCAGCAGCATCACCTTCCCCTGTCTGGAAACAGCTTTGGGGGATTTTCAGGTTGTTTTGGTACATCTATTTATCCTGGATTCTTGTTTTATTCTGTTTTGATAAATCTATTTATTTGGAGATCCAACTCTGTCTGACAAATCTGATTAAAATTCTTCTTGATTCAGCTAGCTGTGCTGCTTCTCCTTTCCCTGTAGGGTCTGTGTTAGGGCTTGGGGGCCCTGGTGGAGTCATGCATTCACTCGGGCCACATCCCTGTGAGGCTCTGAGCGTGAGGGGGCTCCCCATGAGGTGGAGGGAGAGGGGCAGAGGCACCTCCCTGCCCCGCAGCCGCCTGCATGATGAGGATGCTGCCAGCCCTGGGGCACAGCCTGCCCCGCTCATCAGCCTAATTAGCTGCCCTCGTGTGATGTAATTGGAGCTGAGCCGAGGGCCAATTTGTGCTCATTTAACAGAAGTGGAGGCGTTGGGAATGAAGCTGCTCGGGTGGGTTCGTGGGGAAGGCTGGGAGGGAACCTGCACAGTTCTGCACTGCCTGGAGCAGGTGAGGCTTCCTGCAGGTATCTGCAGTGTGCTGAGCCCATACAGGCTGTGCTGGGACCGTGCACACCAGCCCAGACACAAACAGTGATGTACTGGACAGTGCACACCAGCCCAGACACAGACAGAGCTGTGCTGGGGCCATGCACACCAGCCCAGACACAGACAGAGCTCCTGGGTGCATCCAGCTGAGTGCTCATCACACAGAGCTCCTCTGCCACGTCCAGGAGGGTGCTGGGTGCTGCTGGATGCTCCTGGCCAGGAGAAACCCTTTGGTGAGCTACAGCACAGGAACCTGCGTGGGGTCAGCCTCTTCTCCCAGGGAACAAGTGGCAATGCCTTCAAATTGCACCAGAGAGGGTTTAGGTTCGATATTAGGGGAAATTCCTTCCCCAAAGGGCTGTCCAGCCTGGCACAGCTGCCCGGGGCAGCGGTGAGTCCCCATCCCTGGAGGGATTGAAAGCTGTGTGGATGTGGCACTGGGGACACGGGACAGTGGTGGCCTTGGCAGCGCTGGGGGAATGGTTGGACCGGATGGTATCAGAGGCTTTCCTGACCTGAACAGTTCAGTCATTCCATGATCCTATGGATGTGGTCCCTGACATCCCTCCCTGAGTAATCCCTGCCCAGACTGTGGTACACTGCACTTCCAGAGAGCACCACGTGTGTGAAGCGACCACAGAGCTGCCTCACCCCGGTCTCCAAAAATGCCCCTTGTGCCATGTGGCTCCTCCATCCTCCCCTGACACCCCCAGCTCTGCTGGGCTGTCTACAGGGGCGTGGGAGGAAAGGACACCAGCTTCCCCTGGGCTTGCATTGCCCCAAGACTGCAAGGGACCGTCCTGCCAGAGCGCTGGGGACAGGCACAGGGGCCACAGGGGCTGGTGGCCAAGCTGGGGACAGGCACAGGGGCCACAGGGGCTGGTGGCCAAGCTGTGTCTCAGCACTGCTGTGGCAGGGCAGAGGGACAGGCTGTGGGCACTGAGCGATCCCTGCAGTGGTGTCAGTGATTCCCAGCCTGCCCAGGAGCCTGTCCCAGCGGGGCACCCCTGGGATTAACCCCTTTAATTGGATCAGGCGCCCCGGGGCAGCAGCCAACACCTCCGGGTCGGTGGCACCGCCCCGCTGCCCCGCTGGCCCGGCCCCGTGAGACCCCGAGCTGTGAACACGGGGTTGGTCTGGGGACAGGGCGACACCGTGCCCTGGCACCTTCCATCTCACAGCACTGCCGTGCCTGCACACCCCTGAGCTGGGGCTGCAGAGATGCTCACGGAAGCGTGGAGCTGTTTGGGCTGGAAAAGGTCTTTCCACTCTCTCCAATTCCCAGCCAGGTGGGGTCGGGCTCTGCTCCCAGGGAACAAGCGACAGGACAAAGGAAATGGCCCTAAGCTGTGCTAGCGGAGGTTCAGGTTGGATATTAGGGAAAATTTCTTCCCCTGAAAGGTTGCCCAGCTGTGGCACAGCTGCCCAGGGCAGTGCTGAAGTCCCCACTCCTGGAGAGATTTAAAGCCATGTGGATTGTGGCACTTGGGGACATGGGTCGGTGGCAGCCTTGGCAGTGCTGGCTGCACACTTGGACTCCCTGATCCTAAAGGTCCTTTCCAGCTTCAGCGATTCTGTGGTTCTGTGGTAAGCTCAATGATGGATGGTTTGAGACAAAAATTGAGACAAACCTTCGAATTTCTAGGCATCTCCCAATGAATTGGGATGTCTGTTCTCGTATGTCTTTCCCCCAGTCAAAGGGAGGGATTTCTCCCCAAAAGGATAGGATTGCCCTTAAAACCTCTCCATAGAGACCCACGCACAGCACTGGGTGAATGTTTCCCCCACATCCACTCTCCTCTGCACATCCTTTTCTCTCTCTGGGATGAGAAATGGAGAAACCAGAGGACTGTCAGTGCTGCAGGGCTCACAGGCTGTTCTCGTGCCACCACAGGCCTGTCTCCTCTCCAGACTAAACAGTCCTGATATTTCCTGTCTCTTCTCACATAGAAATGTCTCTGTAATCACTCTTTTCTCCTGCTCCTTCACCTTTTTGGATGCAGGAGCAGCTCAGGATGTACCTAATCTGGCAGGGTGTCCAAGCTCTGCTGGGGAAATGGGATCACGTTTCCCTGTCTCCAGCTTCATCAAAGCTCGACACCCCCACAAGCAGGAAACAAAGAAATCCCTGCAGAGGGGAGCTTTGCCAGCCAGTCAGGACTATCCGGACACTGGAAAAAGCCCCTGGCTTCCTGGAAGAGGGGTGCTGAGAAAGGGGTGATGAGAAAAGCAGGGAAACCCTTGGAGATGGCAGCTGGAGCCAAAGGAGGGATGGAGGAAACGCGACCAGCGCAGCCCTCTCCTCCTGCAGGCTGCCTGGCCTGTGCCCACTCCCAAACGCGGACATTCCAGGGGGAGGCAGGACAGCCCCACGGCACAAAGGAGCTGGTGGATCGTCCCGTGCCTCTCCTGCCCCCTGGGATGAGGGAGATCCACTCTCACTGCTCTGACTGACCCTCCGGGTGGGTTTTCCTGCTCCCATTTTCTGTGTGTGGCTCCAGCAGAGATCCCTGTTTGTACAGGCTGGATAAATCCAAAGGGAACCGCTTACAAGTCCTTCTCACCAGTCTTGCCAAAAGTCCGTGATTCAGCGCCGCTTTCTGGGGCAGAAATTAATTAGTTCAGGCCCATCACAATTATCTAACTCAAGGAGCTCGACAATAACCCACTGTCTAATGGTCCTTCACGGCCATTTAGCACCATCTGGGCCGTCTGATCAGGGGCTTTGCAAACAGTTGAAAATGAAGTAAGAAGGATTGCTTGGCCCAGACACCTCTTTTTGCCTCCCAGCTGCACGGACAGTGCAAATAATCCTGGTGGACCCATGAGACACGGGGAGAGGGACTGCAGAGCAAACACCAGCCCACGGCTCCCCCAGCTCCTCTGAGGCTGTGTCCCCAAGTGGAAGGTGGCACCCTGGAAGGAGCAGGGAAAAAGAGCTTGGCACGTGTCTGCATCCCAGACCCATCCCTCTTCCAGCTTTGGGGGCTGAGCTTGGGTGGGTGAGGACTGACAGCTTCCCCAGCCCCTGGCCGTGCCCTGTGGCACCAGACCCACAAACAGGCACACACACATCTGTGGAACAGAGCCCCACTCAGGCTAAACCCCAGCATAACCTCAGCAATCCATCCGCCAGCCTCCAGGGGAACCACAAGGCATTAAACCCACGGGTCCAAAGAGGAATGGACAGGCAAGAAAACTCCCAAGAAAACTTTCTAGATGGGAAACGTAGGCAGGTGTCCCCCAGCACCACCTGCACTGTCAGTGTCCCTCCACACAGGCCCAGGTTAGGGGTTTTACATGTGTTTTTTCCCCTACCTGTCTCTGCATCTGTTTCTAGCTTGGTGCTGAGTGCTGCAGGCTGCAGTTCCCACAGGAAAGCGTGGGAAAGGTGAGTTTTGCTCACTGAGGGCTGCCTGAGGCTGAAGTTTGCAAGCAGGTCTTGGCAGGGGGCTGCAGAGGGACCCATGGGGGCTCCTGTTGTGTGGCAGGGAGATCGGCACTGAAAAATGAATGGAAATATTGATCCCCTTCCAAGCTGCTCTTAGCACGGCCCGAGCACTTACACAGACTCTGGTGTGGGCTCCTGCTCCTCCCAGGAGGAGAGAGGGAACCTGGAACAGCCCAGACAGACCCAGAGGAGAGCTGCACGTTGTCCTTCCCTCCCTGACCTTCCCTGGGAGTCAGGCAGACCCAGTGCCACGAGGGGTGGAGGTTCTGGATACGTGCCCACGGCCCCTGGGGGGGTCTCAGCCGTCACCACCCCGGCCAAGAGGGGTCCAGGGAAAACTGCAAAGTGCTTTGCTGCCTTCCAGGATGGGCTACTGGCCTTTGAGCTGAATGTGCATCACCAAAAGGAACAGGAAAGGTTGATTAGAGATGATTATAATTCGGTCCTTCATCTAAGCAGCCCCCAGCCTCTCACAGACACCCAACATTCGCAGGATAAACTCTCCAGATGGTGCTGACCTGCTAATAAGCAAGAGATCACAGGACTGCTGCTGGATTTCGGGATCAGCCTCACCAAATGCTGGCCCAGGCTGACCATGATCCCCAAAAAGGCATTTGGTACCTTTGGGAACCTCTTGCCCTGCATGTCTGAGCAGCTCAGATCAAACTGGGACACGCTGATATCTGAGAAGTTTTGTCCTTCAGGTTGGCAAGGCCAGGCTTAACCCTAATTCATCCAAAAGGATTTTGAGGAAGGTTTTACCTTTGAATTGGCAATTTAACCCTTTCTAGCTGGTCATTTCCCCTGTGAGATCATTTCCCACGACACGGAAGCTGAGTTTTCCCTTTTCCTTGGCCAGTCAGCACGTGTGCAGGTTGGGCTGGGGGTGTCTGGGCTGCCTTGGCTGCTGGCTCCCCCCAGGGGACTCGGCGTCTCTGAGATCAAACAGACGATGGGCTGCACGTGGAGAAGTGGTGAGGGGTGGGACAGGCAGCCACAGCTCAGCCCAGCTCAGCTCCCTGCTCCTTCCTCTGGACGCTCAGCAGCAGAGCAGCCTGGTCCCCGCACGGGGCTCTGACAAGCCCTGGGTGATGCTCTCCCCCAGCCTGGGGTCCCTGGCCGTGGTGGGGACAGTCCCTCATGGCCCTGGGCTCTGCACCCCAGGGAGCAGCCGTGCTCCCACACTGGTCTGGGGAGCAGGGATAGCGTCGTGCTCAGCTCCCTGGCACAGCAGCAGCAGTGAATTCCCAGCCAGGGGGCAGAGGAGAGGCCAGCTGGGGGACAGCCCTGGGGGAGCCCACAGCCAAGTCTCCCAGCTGGCAATTGCTGGGGAGGGCTCCTAGCAGGGCTGGGGTTTGTTCCCTTTCCCCAAGGTACGGGGAGGGAGGAGGAATCTCTTGCAAGCAAAAATCCCTGGATTTTGTTCTTCAGAGATCATGGTGAGGGATGATGCAGTGGGGGATGTCCGTGGAAGACTTGTGGGAAATGACATCCCAGTGATCCTATGGGATGGAACCTGTGCACGCTCCTCTCCCATGCCCTCCTCTTTTCCCCCTCTCCTTGCTTGTTTCAGTTTTCAGACATCCTGGAGCTTTTTGAGAAGCCCAACAGAGCCTTGTGATGGGTCACAAATCTCTCCAGGCTTTGACCTGGGCTCCAGTCCTCGCTTTGGTGCCAGCAGGGCAGAGTCTGCTCCCCTTTCCAGCCCGTGCTCCCTGCTGGGAGAGATGGGATCTTGGGAAGCAGATGCTGCTTCCTGGGTGGTTTTTCCCCCTGTAGTGAGTTTTGAAGTTGCCAACCACTGGCCATGGCACTGCTCAGACTAACGGAGGGGAGTGTGGGTGAGGAGATGCCCCTTCCTCAGGCTGCACCCTGGGAATTAGTTCCCTGGGGAAGGGAAGGGGGTGCAGTGGCCCATGGTGGCCACCCCAAATGGCCCCGGCCATGGGGCTGACCAGTCCCTGCAGCCCCTCACTGGGAGCCTGGCCAGGACCAGAAGCCGGTTCCATAGTCAGGGAATATAATAAAATTAAAGCTCATTAAGCACTTAGAAAAGGGTTTGCATTGAGGGGGAGCGGGCGGGGGGGCAGGGGGCTGCGCATCTCAATACTGGGCTATTTAGAAGGGAGAATTTAATAACAGGGGGGTTGGTTTTTATGGCAATAGATTTATTCCACCTGGGCTAAGAAATACATTCCACATCTGCCGAGCCGTGTAACCAGACTCTAATTAAAATCGTGTGCCAAGGAGGGCCTGGCTGTAAAACACAAAGCTGGCTTTTAGAGCGGCTGGAAGCGTGGCCAGGCGGCCTGGGGGCGGCAGGACGGGCACGGGGCTGGGGCGGGGCTGCGCCACCGCTCAGCGTCCCCAGCCGGGAACCAGGGGGTGGAGGGGGATCCCGTGTGTCTGCGGGGACACGGTGACACCCACAGGTGTGTGGGGACCACGGGGACAGCGGGATGGATGTCCCGGCAGGGACACGGTGACACCCACAGGGGTGTGGTGACCATGGGGACAGTGGGATGGGTGTCCCTGCGTGTGCTGTGACCCCGAGGATGAGGGGGTGGCTGTGCACGGTGACGGTGACAGCCACACGTGGGACGGAACACGGGATGCTGGTGTGCACCAGAGGCAGTGCATTGTCCCCCGTGTGTGGGGACAGTGTGACATCGCCCTGTGTCTAACAGGGAGAGGGGGACATCCCCCTTTCCACGGTGGCCATGAAGAAAGGGTGACATCGGTGCGTTTCAGGGGCACGGGGTGACATCCCCTCACCTGTATGGCCCGGGGGACGGGGTGGCGCCCCTGCTCTGTGACAGGGGACAGGGGCCCAGCCGTGCCCCCGGGGCAGCAGGGGCACAGGGCTGACAGGGCGCCCCGCCACGGGACACCCTGGCTGGACACGAGTTTTACAGCCCCGAACAAACAGCGGCTGTGTCTCGGTTTAACAGCCCGGCCTGCAGACAGCGGCGGCAGCGCCAGCTCTGACGGAGAAACTCGTGAAACCCTCCAAATGCTTTGTGCGGGAGTAGTGAAGTGAGAAAAAAACCCCAGAGCGCTCGCTGCCAAGGAAAATACACTTACCTAGTAAAGCATGAGTAATAAGCGGCATTTTTTACAGCGTGAAGATATAACTTTTCATGAAAACACCAAGTAAGGCTCCGTGCGAAAAGTGGCCGGCCTTTCTAGCTGCTTTTTTTTCTTTCCCTCTCTCTCTTCCCTTTCTTTTGGTTCTCAAGGCACACGTGTGTTTTCCCCAGTGCCCCTTTTGCAGGAGCCTGTTTACGGGGCCGCCTTCTCGCCACCCCTGGCGCTGCCCGGCTCGGGTTCCGGCGCCCTGAGATGAAATGAGAAGGGAATGGAAAAACAGGAGCCGCTGCTCTGCGAGACTTTCTATTTTTAACAGGTTAAAAATATCTATTTTGAGACACCAGCCCAGGAAGCGCCGGGGGGACGGAGCAGTAAACAGCGCCGGGACGTGCCGGGCAGCTCGGGAGCTGCAGCTCGGGATGCTCCTGGGGATGTGCTCAGCTCCTGGGGACATGCTCAGCTCCTGGGGATGTGCTCAGCTCCTGGGGATGTGCTCAGCTCCTGGGGAGGTGCTCAGCTCCTGGGGACGTGCTCAGCTCCTGGGGACATGCTCAGCTCCTGGGGAGGTGCTCACCACCCAGGCAGGATGGCTTACCTTCCCTAGCATTGCAGCCCTGGTGCCCTCGTGGGATGGGATGCCCCAGGAGACTGGGATGTGGTACCCACTGTGGGAGGAAGGATGGGGAAAAGCCATCTCCAAAACCCCACGGATGCTTTTCCACCTTTGGTTTTGCAGCTCCACTCCCCTCTCCTCTCTGCCCAGGCCAAGGTGCTGGTGATGCTCCCTGGGCTGGCTCCCTGCCGTGCCCTCGTGCTCATCCCTTGGCTCCACCTGGGCAGGAGCCTCTGCACCTCATGTGCACCACATTCCCCAGACAGGGAGAACCAGCAGCGCTCCAGGCTGGGGCAGAGTGGCTGGAATGCTGGAAAAGGTCCTGGGGGTGCTGGTGCCAGCAGGTGGACATGAGCCCAGGTGAGCCCAGGTGAGAAAGAGGCCAATGGCCCCTGGGCTGTGCTGGGGCACGTCCAGAGCTGGGGCAGCTCTGGGCCCCTCCTGACAGGAGAGACCTGGAGGGGCTGGAGCATGTCCAGGGCAGGGAACAGAGCTGGGGAAGGGGCTGGAGCCCCAGGAGAGGCTGAGGGAGCTGGGAAAGGAGCTCAGCCTGGAGGAAAGGAGGTTCAGGGGGACCTTGTGGCTCTGCACAACTCCCCGACAGGAGGGGACAGCCAGGGGGCATTTGGGCTCTGCTCCCAGGGAACAGGGACAGGAGGAGAGGGAACAGCCTCAGGCTGGGCCAGGGGAGGATCAGGGTGGACAGCAGCAGGAATTTCCCCATGGAAAGGGTGCTCAGGCCTTGGCAGGGGCTGCCCAGGGAGGTTTGGAGTGCCCATCCCTGGAGGTGGCACCCAGTGCTCTGGGCTGGGGACGAGGTGGGCACGGGGCACAACGTGGGCTTTGCCAACATACTGCACTCTGTGATTCCTGGTCGCTGGTGCTGAGGCACGGCCCTGGCAGGTCCTGCTGTGCCTGGGAATCTCTGAGCTGTGCTTTGCTTCCTTATAAGGCCCTGCTGCTCCCTGCTCCGGTGCCTGCGGCCGGGCTGGCATCGCCTGTCGGGAGAGCACAACAATTCCCAGCAGGCTGCTGGGACATTCCTGCCCAGCCCAGCCATCCTCCATCCCTCCATCCCTCCATCGTCTCCAAACTGCCCAAGCCCAGCAAGAAGAGCACAGGGCTTTTTCTGAGCAGGCCCTGCTCTGTGGGAAGGAGGGTTATAAATCAGCTCAGCTGTCTCCTGAACAAGGGATGGGCCTCTTGCATCTCTCAGAGCAACACCAAGGGCTGCTGGCTCAGAAGCACCTTGTCCAACGAGAGCCCAGTGCAAGCAATAGCTCTAGCCTGGAGTGTCTGACAGTGCCGCTCCTCAGTGCCCCTGGAAAACAAGGATGAGGATTCCTCTGCCTGAAATAAGGCTGCTGGGGAGGAAAGAAACGCTATAAACTGCACTTCATTGAAGGAACCTCTCCCACTGCCTCTTCTGAGGCTCTTGTAAATGTAGTGGGAAGGGAGAGCAGCTCTACCTGAGATTTGGATCTCCAGCTACCATTGACACATGCACAAGTATAAAACTCTCTGCATCTCTGCCCCCTGAGCCCCACCAGAACCACATCCTGAGGTGGGAGATGTGCTCCACGTTCCAAGAGCCAGAGCCTGGCTCCTGGACATTCTGCCCCCTCCAGCCCCTGGGTGCCCAGGGAGTGGCCCTCACTCACAAGGAGCCTTCTCCTCTCTCCAGCCCCAATTCCTCGCTCCAGGCACCGCCTGGGGACACTCCAGCCTGGCCACGGGGGCATGCAGGGGCCTGGAGCCCCCCTGGGGCTGGCAGCCCAGGAGAGGGGAGCGGGCAGTATGAGATCATGGCTCGTGGAGTCTGCAGTTCTCCCGGGTGCTGCTCCTCAGACATTAAGTCATTTTCCTGAGGAAGTGCCGTGTGACGTCGAGCTGGTTACACAGTCGGGGTGGAGCCGGCAGCTCCAGCGACACCGCAGCAGAGGTGAGCAGCAGGAGCACCAGCACACCCTGTCCTGCCCCTCTGCCACAGCATCACACTCCAGGGCTCCAAGCTCAACACAAATCCTGGTGTTTCAAGGTTTCAGATGCCCAAAACCACTCAGGTGAAAGCTTCCAGCACTGGTTTTGATGGAAGAAATCTTCACCTGCTTCACCAGGGAAATGTCTTTGACTCCCATGCAGTCAAATATCACAACCCTTAGATATCACGATTTGACACATTGTTTAATGAATAAGGACAAATTAAAACAAGAAAGAAAGTCCGTGTTCAATGGGATTTGTTACTTATTGTTACCTTTAAATACCCCCTCAACTCTACCACGAACAACAGAACCACTACAGCAGGGTGGGTTTTTCTCTCAACAGTTAAACTTCCTTCATTGACCAGAACAGGGTTGTTCACTCTCTGCCCAGGGACAAACCCAGTGATGCTGCTGGGGTGCAGCAGCTCCTCTCAAGTAAACACTGACAACACCAGCCCCTGTCTGGGAGCACCCACCAGCCCAAGCTTCAGGGATCAGCTCCTCTAGAAAACCTTTTACACCTGCCTATCAACCTTAGCACCAGCCAAGACCAGGAGTTCCTTTCTGGTTCACAGGATTGCTAAGCTTTATTCCTCTCCCACAACAGGCTCCTCAGGACCATGTGCCATGACATCTTCCTTCAGCAGGCAGATGATGAGATGTCCAGGGATAAACTCTTCTCTTGTCTGGTTCATGCCTGTAAAAAACCCTTCAGGCAACCCAAACCCTACATTCCCTGGTACCTGCCTGGTGTTATCAGCAGTGCCCTCTAATCACCCTTGCCTCTGACTCACTGGCCTCCAAGGCTAAACCTCCAGCTCTTTCCCAGTAACAGCAAAGCCTTCCCCCAATTACTCCAGAGCCAATTGGGTGGGAAGCCTCAAGGATGTTTTTGTAAAGACAGAACACCAACAGTGTCCCAGTCTATAATTAACCATCTGAGCAAGTTACAGAGGAAGAAAAGAGTAAGAGAATTTTATATGCACTTCTTTGTCCAAAAAAAGATTATGAAAGGCAGAGCAAAAACTATTTACTAGTCTTAGGGGGAAAATGAAGCACATTTCATTCAGTTAAGGCTGAAGCAGATGTTCAATATTTGTGTCTGTGCCTGAAGATGTGCTACGTTACGTAGGCTTCTACCCAACGTGAACATCTGGATCAGTCTGGAGAGCAGAGGGTGTACAAAGAGGGGAAGAAAACACCACAACTCCTAACTTAGCACCATGGGGTGATTAAAAAAATACAATTTCATGTGACCAGACTTAACAGCCTTTCAGGAGTTCCTCTAGATGTTGCTTCTAGCTGGCAGCTCCCACACCGCTTAGCTAAGATGACTGAAATTATTGCAGTAACAAATAAAAACTTTTCTCTGATACAAAATCCAGTCCAGAGTGCTTCCTTACACAGTAAGCAGGACACCTTGGGCAACCAGGGGGTGCATGTTGGCCTCCACAAGCAGCTTGCTGAGAGCCACACAAAAATAGGGAGCAACACTCCCAAGCTGCCAAGAGGGCTGGGAGATAGACCCAGTTCATTTCTTCTGGAAAAAGCCCATGATGGAGACCTGTTTGTTGGCTCTGCTGGCAGGAGCTGCCCCTTTCTTCAGGTTCTTCTTTTCCTCCTTTGGTTCTCTCTTGGTGGGCAGCAGGGGCTGTTTGTGTGGAGCTGGTGCCTTGGGCTTGCAGAACTCATCCTCACTGTCCGTGCAGGATTCGCTCTCGTAAACCTTCTCAGTCACTGGTGGAAAGAAGAGGGAAGGGGGCAGAGGATGATGATGGTTAAGCCACCTTTACACAAAAAACCTCCCCACTGCAGCCTTCCCATAGCACTCCTGGAAAGGAACGTTTTGGGTCCAAGGAGCACAAGCCAGACACAGGAATTAAGTCCACTGCTCAAGGTTAAGCAGTAGGAAATGGCCTCAGGTTGTGCCAAGGGAGGTTTAGGTTGGCTTTTAGGGAAAATTCCTTCCCCAAAAGGGCTGTCCAGCCCTGGCACAGCTGCCCAGGGCAGTGATGGAGTCCTCATCCCTGCAGGGATTTAAAAGCCCGTGTGGATGTGGCACTTGGGGACAGGGGCCAGAGCTGCCTTGGCAGGGCTGGGGGAATTGGAGTTAATGACCTTACAGGGCTTTTCCAGCCTCAGTGATCCTGAGATTCTAATTCATATGGCAAAGGCTGACCAGCAGCCATCAAAGAGTGATGAATCCGAAGGAGATCAGATTCAGCAGTTTAGCATTAGACAATGGAACATCTACTTTATGGCTAAACCCCACCATTCTGACTTGGCCTGATTTCCAAAGGTGCCAAAGCAGTCAGATTGCCCAGAAACCCGGGCAAGACAACCTAGAGACACCCCCAAGCTGCCCTCCCCAGCACATTGCACAGTCAGGGAAGAGCAAAGCAGACATTGCCCATCTTGAGGGGCACAAACCCTTTGGGGCAGCTTCCTTCCACAGAGGTGGAAAACAGGGCAAACATAAAGAAACCCTTGATAAAAATCAACCCAGAGCCGTGTCTGCAGTCAGGGATCTGCCCGAAGGGGGCTGCCAGCTCACTGCAGCCAGCGCCCGGCGACGGGAAGCCCAGGGATATAAAACAACGCTCACGGAAATTAAACCAGAGTCAGCTCTGCTGATGGAAGCCACCGTCAGAGCCCAGTAAATGTTGTTATATCAGCTTTCCCAGCAGTGCTCTGGGATTCTTCTTGTAAGCCATTTCTCTTCAGCAACTGTATTCTTTTAAACAGATGTCTTAACTTCCCCTCTTCTGGGAAACTGGCTTTCACTTGTATTAATGCATCAAGTTAAATAAGGTTTCCTACGTCACCAGAGACTGGGAAGAGGAATGCTATGAAATCCTCCTGGGCAGCACTAGCAGAACCTCAAACAGGGACTGCAAACCAAGCAATCTCTCTTCAGAGGCAACAGGCTTTTCAGGGAGCAGCTTCCACAGACCACTGGGTGAACTTAAAAACCATATCCTGTTGTCAGCCCTGTCAGGAGCTGCTGGGAACTCCCAAAGTGTGCAGTTAACCCCCTCCAGTTGCAGTAACACAGCTCAGATCAACCTCCTTTGGCTGCAATCTCAGCTGACCTTCAGAAGCCTGTATTTGCAGCACCTATGGGTACACAGATACAGCCACTCACAGCCAGACTCCCTAAATCAGAGTGGCTCAAATGATGGGAGCTCTAAAATGCTGTAACACAAATTTCCCTCCAATGCACATGTGGATATTCCAATCTCCAAGCCCACGTGTGTGTCCTTTGAAGCTTTAGAAAGTGCAAGGTAGAAACATACAAACCTAAACCTCAATAATTCCCCTTTACTAGGGACTAAGAGCAGGCCATCAATCCATGGATTTCTCTTGATGCCTAGGAATGTGTATTGTGCTTAACTCCACACACACTTTAATTGCTCAATTTCCCTCAGGGCTAATCTCTAAATTACTTTTGCTTTTTGACACCAATTCCTTGCTGTTGCAGCTATTGTGAAAACCATCACTTAAAATTGTGGAGAAATATAAAGTACAGCATTGCTCTAATGTTAAGATTTAACATTTCTTAAAACTTAGCGTTGGTTTAAAAATAAAAGGACAGCAGGGAGAGGGGAAAAAAACCCTGTATTTCAAAGAATAACTAAAGTTTACGTTAGTCTGGGAGATTTGCAAGTTATTTAGCCTTTGAATTAACAGGCCTGTGCATGGAAAGGGTGGGGAATGGAAGGGAGGAGAGAAACTGGACAATGACTAAACAGCAAGTCGTGCACAACAGGCTGGAGGATTTGTAGTAGAGAAAGCAGCATCTCCTCCCTGCCCAGATCCTCAGTATCCCCGCTCCATCCCTCTCCATCCCACAGGATCTGTCTCCCAAAGGCACAACAGGGCCTTGCACCCCCTTTTCATAAAATGGCTGTGAACTGTAAAACCATGAGTCTGGATCTTCCAGGGACTGTGAATCCCTGTGGGGGTGAAGAGCAGAGAAGGAAAGGCAATACTCCCAGCTGAACCAGGAAGAGACATTCCTGCACCCTGGATGCAGAGCTTGTACAACTCAACTCCCCACCTAATGCTGTTGTGTTCCACTTTCCCTCCAAGTGTTTTAATGGCTCTGTCTGGGCTGGGAGAGCAAAACATCCCATAAGGTAATCAGCCAAAGCTGTTGGTAACTGTGCAAGTGCAGTTCTTGGGTAAGAATACAGCACTTGGGATTTCAGTGCAGCCTGCTGCTGAGAGCTACAGCTCTGTGTTTCTTGAAGGGAGACACACCAAGCTAATGGGAAACAGAAGATGCAGCTCTGCAGACAGGTGCAGACCCAGGCTGAGTCTGGGCCAGGAATGCCAGAGTCTCTGCATGCCCAGCACCCCACAGACCTGTACAACAGCACACACAGACCTGTACACAGCACACACAGACCTGTACAACAGCACCCACAGACCTGTACAACAGCACACACAGACCTGTACAACAGCACCCACAGACCTGTACAACAGCACACACAGACCTGTACAACAGCACCCCACAGACCTGTACAACAGCATCACACACCTGTACAACAGCACCCACAGACCTGTACAACAGCACACACAGACCTGTACAACAGCACACACAGACCTGTAAACAGCACCCCACAGACCTGTAAACAGCACCCCACAGACCTGTACAACAGCACAGACTGACCTGTAAACAGCACCACACCTTCCCCTGCAGTGCCTCAGCTCCACTGACATCCCCTCAGCCCATCCAGGATGCAGAAGGAAAGCATCCCATACAATAGACCTGACAGCAGCATTTCAAAAAACAGATTCCATGCTCTTAAGTGTTCAAAGCCTCCAAAAAAACCCTCAAACCTCAAACCAACATATTCTGAACGTTTGCATCTCTCTACTTCAATGTCAGGACATGGAGGAAACAAATACAGCTTTCTTCAGGTCACAGGAGAAAGGAGCCAGGCTGGAATTCACAGCCTCTGGCTCTCAGGACTTCTGTAGGGACTCTCCTCCCTTCTGAAAGCAGAACCACCCTTATCAGAAACAGAAACCCTATGAAGTATTTAAGCCCCAACTTATTCCCTGTTTACCTGGGATACTGTAAGTTTCTTTAACATATAATCAAATCCTGCACAGCTCTGGATTTATCCTCAAAGAAAAAAAGAAAAAAACAAACCAACAAAGTTATCTCAGCCAGAATTTATCCCAAAACCTAAACCTCTTTCTGTACCATCTTTAAAAGTTTGCAGCTTTGGAGAGGAGAGTAAATGAAGGTGGTAACCACGATGGCTGGAAGAAAGAGAAAAGAACTGAAGGGAAATCTGTGAATAATCAAAGAAGGGTAAGGATCCAGCTCCAGCTCTGACTCCCCACCCAGGCCTTCACCAGAGGCACAGCTACCTCAGTCTGGGAGCAGGAGTTCCAAGTGGGATAACTGTGATTCTGTGAACCTTTCTCAGCCTGGGAGAAGCTGGCCTGTTAAAATGGCCCATAAAGTGAGCTCCAGTGAGTGCAGGGCACAGCCAGCCTTACCCATGCAGCCTTCCTCTTCATCAATAAACATCTTGGATTTCAGCACACGCTTCCGCTTCCTCTTCCTCCCTGCAGCTGACACCTGCAGGACACAGCAGCACTGTGAGAAACCAGGAGCTCATTTCTGGCAGTTCACCCCTCTAGTCTGCTCTCACCTCTGTGGATGCAGGCTCCAGCTCAGCTTTTGGAGCAGGTGCAGCTGCTGGAGATGGAGCTCTCTCTTCCTCAGGTGTGGGAGATGGTGGGACATCTGCCAAGAAGAACAACACCTTGATGGCACGTGGGTCTCACGCTACACAGTGCAGCTCCCAAAGGAAGGAGAGTGGCACAGGATGGGAGAAGCACGCTGGGGACTTTTGGTAAGCCAAAAAAAATCAGTTCTACCAAGGGAAACTTTAAAACCAGGCCCAGAAACTGGCAGGTTTTGGCTATACATTTCACTTACTAGTCAAAAAGAGTGTCTGTCATTTGTTTAGAAATTAGAACTGTGGTAAAAGAGTTGTTGCTTCACTGGTGGTGCTACACATCCCAAACAATCCGTGCTATTAGCTTAACCCAAGAATTAAGTGCAGTACACTATCACACATCCTAAAAGACTGTTAAGGGACTGGGTTTTTTCCCCAAACTTTTATTTGGGGAAAAAAAACCCCTAAAACAGAAAACACCACAAAAAAGGAAGCTGATTCTCTCACTGTTTCACCTCCTTGCTCTCCTCTGGGTTCAAGGACAGGGACACCAGACTCTGCTCAATGCCAAGACTGATCAAAGCAGTCAGGGACACCTTCACACATTTGCGTGGAGCAAAGTGAGCTCTGGAGCCTCTCCCAGCAGCATCAAAGTGAGACACGCAGGGCTTTAGAGCAGGAGCAAGGCAGGGTCACCCTCCTGTGGGGCTGGCAGGGGGACAGAGCTGCAGGAGATCCAAGTGAGAAACGCTGCCACGCACGCCCTGGGATGTGGGGAGAGCTGGGAATGTGGGGAACAGAGTGCTCCTGTGACCTATTGCCTCACCCTGACACGGATGTGGCTGCAGCACCGCCCCCATCCCGGGATCTGGAGCTGTCCCCAGGGACCAGGGCAGCGAGGAGGCGCTGCCAGGCACGCTGCCAGCTGACCCCTGCAGGTTACCCAGGGCTCCAGGGAAACGCTGCTGGGCTGCCAAGGCCCAGCCATAAATCACATTCCTGCAGCAAGGACCGGCCTCCCAGCCACGGCAGTGAGCGAGGCACGGGAATGCAAACAGTGGGATAACGTGCCTCGGCTTTAGCCTGCTCTGAGAGCTGGGGCTGGCAGGGCACAGCCAGATAACAGCTCTGCTCCCAGCTGGGAGGGCTGAGGGGATCTCACAACTCTCAGTGCTCATCCCTGGGCTAAGGCCTCCACACAGTGCCCAGCACTGGCCCCAGCCCTCGGGAAATATCTTTAGCTAAGAGGGTTGAAAACCAGCCTGGTGAAAAGCCTGTGCCGTGCCCAAGCAGAGGCTGCTGAAGGCATTGTCAGTGTGCCAGCTGCACTAGACTCCTTGGGGAAAATTTGGGCTTTTTTCAAGCTCCCTTCAAACAATTTCCCCAGCTTTTGGCAGGCAGAAGGCGCCTTCTCCCCACGTCAGAGTGTTTAGGACTACTATCAAGCTGTTTTATGACTTTATTATCCTCTTCTAGCCAACACAGCCCTCTGACATGTGATAACTCCTGAGTCAACCACTAGCTGCTGCCCACAGTTTGCTCAACAGCAACAGCTGCATGAAATAGATACAAGTTGGGCAACTGGATGGACCAAAGATGTAAATCCTGGCTTTGTTCGGCTTGCTCTGACCCTGCCTGGAAAAACTGTGAGAAGCTTTAGTGCTTCTGCTGCGGCTCTCCAAAACCCACGGAGTTTGTAGGTCACAGTGCCACCGCAATCACCCTCCAAAGTGGCTGTAAAACACTTGTCAACACTGGAAACGCTGCCTGTGTTGGTGCAGCTGAGGCTGCCAAAGCTCCCGTCCTCTGTGGGAGCGTTTGTGGAGTTTGTTCTGGCACTGGGAGCAAAACAGCCCGCAGTGACTGAGGAACCTCGTACCAATATAACTTTTTAATGAAAAATCATTTAAATGGAGAGGATTGTGCCTTGTGTCCTCTCTGTATTTCCAGCGTGGTACAATGTGCTGATGCTGGTGTAAGGAGAGCTTATTTAGGGCTACTTTTAGTACATCAAGAGCAGACTAATACAGAACCAGGCAGAAGTCCTGGCCTGACACAGAATTGCCCCTAAGTGCTTCACATCAGCCGTGCAGGCTGAGTTTCACACCCACAAAACCTTGCCAAGTGTGCCTGTCACTCCAGGCCCCATTTTGCTCACTGATGCTGTTGATTCAAGTTGCCCCTGCTCTCTGGAGAAACCTGTTTCCACCTCTGGAAACAGATGCTCTTGAAGCCCAGCTGCTGTATATATGTTTTTTAAAATTTCTTTTTTCATCCAACTCACAGTCTTCTACCTCAATATAGAATATAATACTACCAGTGTGGACTCATTAAAAATATTCCAAACAATTCAAATCTATCTGCTTTCATCTGGTTAGGATTTAGAAGGGCAAGCAGCAGGACCAAAGAGCAGAGTACTCTCAGTTCTCATTATGTCTTTTGAAAGGGCAAACTGAGTGATAACCAAATTGGTATAGTGTGCTGCAATTTGCATAAATTTATAATTCTAATGCACAACACAAAGAAATGAAGAACAAAGAGGGTTCTGATGCCAAAAATCTCCCCAGTGCCTGACTACCCTCTTGGGGAAGAACTTTTCCCTAATATCCAACCTAAACCTGCCCTGTCACAGCTCCAGCCATTCCCTCAGGTTCTACCCCTGGTCACTAAAGAGAATATAAACCCTGAAATAAATGAAACCAGGAGGCATCCCACTCAAAAGCATCAATTGTTAAACACGTGCTGAGGTCACACAGGTACCCCACAAGAGACCAGAGAGCTCTGACATTCCAAACTCCTGCCTGATCTCACTCACAGGATGTGGATGAGCTGAGAGATCCCAGCCAAGCAAGGATGGGCTGATTTCAAAATTCCCTCCTCAGAGCTAAACAACTCAGCTTGTCAGTGGGGGAGTGACGAGGAAATGGAAAGACAAAGATTTAAAGAAATAAATACTAAAGAATGTGGGCATATATGTATATATATATATTTTATAGCCAAACAAGGAGCTTCACACTGGAATGTGATGGAGTTAAGGCTGATCATGAAGAACAGCTTCCTGAGAGATTTATCATCCTGTGGAATAGTCTGAGAAGTGATACACAGCTGTTGACAAGGATCATTCGAAATTATGTGGGCAGCAGGGAAACTATGAAAACAGGCCTAGAGGTGGCATGGCTACTGCAAAGATACCAACAGCAGCCACCTCTGCCTGGCACTGCAGACTGTCCTGATGGCCAGCCACACTAAACGAGGAATCAGCTCTGGCTGTCCTGGGGGACTCCTGCTCCTCACCAATACACCCATTGCTGTTTCACCTTCTTGGACTGGAGCTCTACACCAAGCTGGTGGCTTCAATTACTCGTCAGTAACGATCCCCAAGTTCTTTTCCTGCTGGATGACTGTTCCACTTAGCACATACTCCCAAGCTCAATTCCAATCTATTTCCCAGTTATCTATGCTGAACGGCATTTGTCAGCACAGTTATCCAAACTCCTTGGGCTCCAGCCCTGCTGTTCCTCATTACAAGCCCAGATCTTGCAACGTTCTGGGCGCCCCGCTCCTGTCACAGCCACGAGGAGACGCAGAGTCGCATCGCATACGCCGCAACTGCTTTGCCTCCAACTTCCCTATCAGCTCTTTTCTTTTTGGATGCCTCGCTTCCAACACTGCCTTCCAAAGCCTTTCTATGAACAGACAGAATAAAGATACTCAAAATGACCCTGTGAGGAGAAGGAGGCCACTTGTGAGTGTTTCCTGCCCACATGAACTGGTTCTGACCAGCCCTATGGCTCTGGAAGGCGTGCTATCTTTCACAAGAGATTTGGGAACCTCCTTCCCACACGTCAGTGGCACTGGCAGCACACTCGGTGAGGAGACAGCCAGGTCTGAGCCAAGCTAAAACAAAGACTGAATCTTTGTTTCGAGACATCTCAACTCTATGCCCAAGTGCCTGCAGCACAGAGATAAACAGAGAGCTCAGGCTACAGCCATTTCCACGGTCTTTAGTCCTTTAAACGATTCCCTCAGCCGCTGACCAACAGATTTGGAGAGAAATGCTTTGGAAATCAGGCCCCTGACCTACATGCCTGATTGTGTGCAGCTCTTTTTACCTTCATCATCACTGCTGTCAGACTGAAGCTGTTTGATTCGCTTCCTCTTTTTCTTGACGTTTTCGGGATCCCTTTCTTCCTCGTCATCTGACCCATCTGCTCTCTTCGTTTTACTGCCACAAAAAGTAGAGGGGAAAAAAGGGAATGAACACTCATTACCTCTCACGTGTGCATGAAAGCATCATGTGCACTTGGACGAGCACATCCCTCATGGAAGGATATCAAATGCCTCTCAAAAACATGAGCATGGCATACTCTGAACTGTACCCTCCACACAACCAGGCATAGGTGCACCAGCATTTCCAGGCCTCTCATCCTCCCCATACCCAGCTCTCCAAAACAAGGAGGGTTTCTTTAGCCCCTCTGCAGCTCAGCCCAGTACCTCGCCTCGCCTGGCCACGGCAGCCTGGCAAGAGCATATTTCTGATCTTGTCTCTTCAGCTCAGGCTCCCAGTGTCCCCAAAAGCATCACTCAGAAGCTCTTTTGACAGACTGCTCGCCACTGACTGACTATGAGGTAGTGTCTCAGAATCCTGGAGCCATTTTTAAAGACTACTGGAAAAATAAAATAGCTTCTTTCTTTTTAATGCTGGCGAGACGTGTCAGACGAAGAAGCCTGGAGGCTAAAGCCCACGTATCCTCACAGAGCTGGGACAGCCCAAGTGGCCTCCCCAACTCCGGGCTGCCAACACCTCCAGGCCTTGGCTTCGTGGGCAGGACTATCAATAAGACAAGCAGTTAGTGCTCACTGCGATGGTGGGCTGGGTGGTGTGCTTACCTATTCAGCTAGAAATGGATTGAGACCACCAATTAATTACTCATAGGCCACCAGAGAGCCATCAGACTGTAGTGATTCTTTGTCCCTGTCAGTTTGGGTTGGATTAAACACAAAGGGCTGAACTTAAAATTAACTTGGAGCCTCAGCCCAAAGTAAACCAGTGGCATTGAAAGCAGCCGTACATGAGCTATGGAGACCAACAAGCACAACTTTGTGCTGCAAGCTGTGTACATACAAGCTTGGGAATCTCCCACCCTCCCTGCAGGACAGGTGCTCCTGCCAGCCCTCCCCACGCTGCCTGCAGGGTCTCTCCCATGGCTGCTCACAGTGGGAGGGAGGTTGGCTCATGGAAAGCCATCCCCTCCCACTGAGGACAGCCTGGGCCCTGTCCCTCCCCATCTGCAATGGCACCGACGGCCCCGAGGCACCCACAGCAGCAAATGGAAAAGAAACACCAGGAAAAAATCCTGACAGATAATTTTAGTCAGGTTTAACACAACTTAGAAGATGGAAACAGGAGGTGAGCCAGCACTGCATGACCAGCCAGCTCCATGCAGGCTGTCCCCAGGCAGGTTCACAGGGACCCTGAAAGGCACGACCCACCTCTTCTTGTCCTTTTGCTGAATTCCAGCAGACTCTGCTTTCTTCCCAGGTTTCTCTGCTACACTGTTAGGAGACGACTCGGGTTCTGCCACAGCAACTGAGGGCTTCACAACTTCTTTCTCCTCCTTTGGCTGCTCAGGCACAGAGTTGGCTTTGAGTTTATCTGTGAATAAACCATTCAAAAAGAACAAACACTGGGCATTCAGTTTGAATGACAACTTAAAAAGCAGCTGGCCAGCTCTGTGCACCAAGCATACAGACAACACTACCCATCATGTATTTAGGGATCTACATTGGCCAAGCTGTATCAGACATGGGAAAATGAAGGGCATGCTGAAATTTCTAGGTGATTTTCCATGGTTCTGCTGCTCCTGATGTCAAGGCATGCGTGCTGCAGCAGTTAAAACTCTGTGGAAGAGGACTGGGAGGCAGTGGCAGGAGATCATCAGTGGGGTCAGAGGCTGCTGGGAGGGCCACAGCATTGTGCCAAAGCCCTTCTGGGAGTGCTGGGAGAACAGGCTGGCTGCTTCCCTGGGCAAGGGCAAACAGCACTGAACAACAGCTCTCTTATTTATGATCGACAGCACAAAGCCCAAGGACCCCATTGCTGTTAGCTCAGGACTTTTTGGCAATGGTGGAACCTTTGAAGCCAGGAGAGACCTGCATGCAGGGAATAAATCTTACTCCTGGAATCCCACCCTCTCCTCCACACACATAATCATTTCCAGTTCTGCTCACTTTGCTCCTTCTCCGCAGCCACCTCAGAGTTTCCTCGATGTGCTCCCCCACCGGACCCAGAAGAGAAGGGAACCCCTTTGGAAATGATGGAAATGCATCCACAAAGCCTTCCCCATCACCACTGGGTCACCTTCACCACCTTTAGAATTTACTCCAGTTAATTGCAGTGACTGTCCTTAGGCTGAGAGTGTCCTCAGCTCCCTCAGTCCCACCAAAACAGGGATTTAAGGAGTCCCAGCAGGGCTGTGCCTTGTCTGCTCAGTGCTGGAACCATCCCCTGCAAACTCTGACAGATGTTAGTTAGAAAGTGAACTTTGCTGTTTACTCTCTCCCAAAACTCCTCTTTGAAGCCTCTTGTACTCAGTTATAAGGGAATCTTTGAAGAAGGTCCCACAGCCCTGTTCCAATACTCCAATATTTAAAAGCTTCAGCACAGTTTCTTTAGACTTGGATACTTCAGAAGGGACCTGCAGAGGCCACCTAGTCCAAATCTCTGCTCAAAGAGAAAGGCCACCCCTCTCTTTTATCCTCCATTTATCAATCCTTCAGTTTTCAGAGGAGAAATTAACCCTAAAACTAACAACGGGCTCCTCAGTGCTGTGTGATGGAAAGCAAGCACCATTAGCATGCCCTGCAAAACAGGTTTTGGCAAACATCTCACCAATAGCTGATCTTCCAGCCAGGAGAACTCACTTTAAATCAGATTTCTTCTGCACTAAAAATCCTTCCTGGGTTAGTCTGCTCAAATATGTCATTTTAATTGATCTCCCTCCAGCAAGCTTTTTGTCTGAACAATTCCACTGAAAACTGTTAATTTTTGCTTTAAAAGCTGTGTGCAAAAACATTAACCCCTTTGAGTGCAAAAGAGCAGAATAAAGTATGGAAAACTATTAGGAAAGAGGGGATATAAAGAAAATCCAATGAGTTTGGTAGAGTGGGGATGAGGAGGAACAGTTCTCCTTTCTGTATGCCTCCCATCACAGCTCTAGTACAAAACACATGATTCTACTGAATATTTTTTAACTTCTACACAGCTTAAATAAAATACAATTTAAAAAAAAAACAAAAAAAAATACTTCAAATAATCCTCAGGTTTGGGATTTTTTTTGTTTGTTTGTTTCTTTAAATACAACAGGCTGTTCCCTGACCATGATGGCCTCTGAAAACAGAAAAGCACTTACTCATAGCAGCTTTTCCAAAGAAGTTGTTCATGATGCTGTTCTTTGTTGGTGGCTTGCTGCTTGCTGCAGACACCTGGAAGCAAAGAGAGGAATAAGCACAGGAATTGCTCCCAGCCCTCAAGATGCACACCACTGCCTCTGGACAAGCAAAATAATAGCATCTGTTCCCACTACCTTAGATTTTAGCAGGTTTAGAAAATCCTGAATTTGAAGATACTCACTAGACACTACTATGTGCATCAAAGGGGCCAGAGTAAGTTATTAGGGACTCCTTAGCAAGGTCTTCAGGTCTGACTTGGGGCACATTCCCATCTGATGGCTGACAGTGTAACTGAAATAAGTGTGAAATAAGTGCTTGGGACTAGGGTCAGTTCCCAGGAAAGAACTGTTCTGTCTGCAAACCATCAGTGCCTCAAGTCACAGCAGCAACAGAGGACTGGCCTAACCAGGAAGGCTTTATCCAGCTCCTCTGGCAGGTAGGCTGTTTGCAAGGAAATACCACTGCTCTGTTGCACCAATGCAGCCACCAAAGTGAGAAATCACACCCCCACCACCTAAGAAAGTGCAGCCTCCTAATCCAACTTATTTTCATGCAAATAATAGGCAACTAAAGGCATTAAAGTTCCCAAAACACGCATACTTCACCAGTTCTAAACTCCCCATAAAAATCAGAAAAAGGAACCAAAATGTACTCAGTTGTTATAGAAAGGCCAAACCATCCACAGGGAGTGTTACCATTTTAACACCCATTCCTCTGGCCACATCGCTTTAAAAACAATTACACTAATTAAAATGAAAACATAATCCTGTCCTGGAAAAAAGGCAGTCCAGAAGATAAACAATTTAGTCTTGCACAGGTCAAGCACTGAAACTTCCCTCGCCGACCAAGTTTAAACACCTTGATACTTTTAAGATCTGGGCTTCTCAAGTTTCACTCATTGCTCAAAACAAATCCTTTTAAGCACAATGGAGAGAGCAGGATCCTCAGCGGGTGTGTACATTGGGATGGCTGGAGAACAAGTGTCTGCACAAGGCAGCTCTGCTGGTTTACAGTGCTGGAGATCTGGCCACTGGGGAGTGCCAAAGTTAGGGCAGGCAGTGAACACTGACAGGGACCCCTGAGCATCCTGCCTGCAGGCAGTGAACACTGACAGGGACCCCTGAGCAT
>JAOTQZ010001505.1:1142387-1154604 GCA_026546895.1 Pogonocichla stellata | reverse complement strand
TGGTACCTGGAGCACCGTGCTCACCTGTGCGGGGATGGATGGGGCTGTCCTGGTACCTGGAGCACCGTGATCACCTGTGCGGGGACGGAGGGAGGGATGGATGGTACCTGGAGCACCGTGCTCACCTGTGCGGGGATGGATGGGGCTGTCCTGGTACCTGGAGCACCGTGCTCACCTGTGCGGGGATGGATGGGGCTGTCCTGGCCCCTGGAGCACTGTGCTCACCTGTGTGGGGATGGATGGATGGGGCTGTCCTGCCCCCTGCTCCCTCCTTAGTGCCTGGCTAGAGTGGCCAGCTGGCAGGAGAGAGGGATGGATGGATGAGTAGCTCATTAAAATGCAGCATGAGTCTGTTTTCCTCAGCTGCCTGAATTTAACCCCTCCCCAGGAAAGAAACAGCCAGGTTCCAGCATCCCCTTCTCTCTTCAGTGCCAGCACGTTGTCAAGAGCACTGCAGGCTTGGTTAGCTGTGATTGAGCCACCCAAACCTGTAATAGGTGTGGTATTGGAGGGTACTTTGCTTGTCCTGTCGATGAAAGGGTTACTTTGGGGTTTCTGAGTGGGTTTTTTTTTGCAGCTGATTTGTTCAACCATCATGGCCTGTGCTTTAAAAAAATACCTTGATGATGGGGGAGGGTAAGCTACCAGCACACCAGTGGCTTAGGCTTCTGACTGCTTTTTCCTTTTGTTTTTTTTTTTAGGTTTCTTTCTCCTGAACTTATTTTGCCTTTATTTTTATTAACTAGTACCACCAGTGTGTTGGTACTGTTTCCTCTTTAATTTCTTCCTGCCAGGATCAAAGCCGGAGAGCTGCAGCAAATGCCACCTGATGGCTCTGAGAGGAGCTTTTTCCTGCTTGGAAATATGGTCTCTCCTTGCAGCTTTGCAGAAATTACCAGGTGCCATCTGCACCTTCTGCACTCAGAGCTGCTGCTGTGAAAGTACCCGGGGATGGTGGCCCGGGGGAGGGAAGGAGTGGAGAAAGGAAATAGCATTCCTGATAACACATTTCATAGCCCAGGCTGAACTCCAGTCATTTTGTTGTCGTTTTCAGTAACGGCTTGTTAGTGTATCGAAAGGCTTTCGTTGTTTTCTCTTTCCTAAGGATTGTGCAAATTTCCACCGGGGGAACTGACAGCAGTGAAATGTGCCCATTTCTAGAGCTCCTTCTGGGGCTGCAATTAACCATTGAAATACAAGCTGCAGGGTCGGTGCGAGTGTACCTGTTTGCCCTTGCTTCCCTAGGTGACAAACATGACCTTTCCTATAAAGCTGCCCGAACTTGGAGAGTTCACAACTACTTGGAGAGGTTTCCGAGAGAGCTCCTGGGAAATGTGGCCACTCAAAATCAGCTGGAGGGGGAGGGCTGGGGCTGCTTGCTGGGGCCAGGGGCCTTTCAGGAAAGGTGTTAACAAACCAGGTGGAGGTGTTGTGGGAGGGGAAGGCAAGGAGAAACCAGGAAACATGGCAGGAGCAGGGATTTTGGTCCAATGCCCTTGTATTTCACCACAATTCATACTTCACATACTTGCTGCTTATCAGACTTGACCCCCCTTCCCACCCCCAGCTTCCTCAGCTGCAGAGATTTTTGTTGCCTCTGATCAAGGAAAAATCTATGCACTGAGCTCCCAGCTGTGGGAAGCTTTTGTCCTCCAGTTTAATTGGAAATTGCTTGCTGTAATTAATTGCCAGAGCTGTGCTGTCTGTCCTCTGTGGTTTGGGTGTTGGTGCTCACCTCTCCTGAAGCCCGGGGTGGGTGCGTGTGGGGTGAGTGCCCTGCTTTCCTGCCCTTCCCAGCAGCATCCTGCATCCTCAGTAGTGCTCCTGGCACTCCCCCTTCCCTCCTCTCTGAGCCTTGGGGACACGAGGCCCTGCCTTCTGTTCAGTCCTCCCTGGCAAAGAGCGTGAACAATCAGGCATTGTTCTCCACTTTCTCCCTCTAATTCCCTTTCGCGCACTTCCTCCTTTTCCTGTCGTGCTTCCACGTGTGCCTGGGTCTCCTGCAGGAGCCTGGCTGTGTGGCCAGCTGCTCAGAGCAGCCTTTGTGCCCGCTCTGCTCCTGGCTGGGCTACCTGGGATAGCTGGATAGCTGGAATTAATTATCCAGGAGCTGTTTGTGCAGGCCCCATTCACTGCATTCTGCCTTGGTTTTACTAATTGATGCACGCGGTATCATTGTCTCAGCTGTAGTGTGGAGAGCTCTTCCTTGCTGCTTAGGTGGTTTTGGAGTGTCCCTCGATGTTCTTCTCATTTTTGTGGCTTTGGAGATGCTTTCCAAGAGGAAATGGACTTGATGGTTTGAGACCAGTAACTTGCTCCAGTCATTTGACTTGCAATATTTTTGCTTATTGAGACTTCAAAGTTAATTTTTAAGAATAACGTTGGGAAAATGACGGCCACAGAAAAATTCATTGAAACTCAAACCAACCTGAGACTTTCCCCCTTCTTTCAGCAAAACAAAGAAGAATAGGGTGTGCAAAACAAACAAATGGCTGTGAGTAGTAAATTTCCAGTTATTTTGACAGGGTGTTAGCTTTGAAACCTAACTCTGGTGGTAAGTACACGTGATTAACATGATTGGGTGTGAAAGATCTGTTAGAAATACTCAGTTAATGCCCTCGTCTTTAGTTCTCAATGTGTTCCAAACGTTGAACCCTGAGCCACAAAAGTGTGGTTCTGCCTCAACATGCACCTGTGCAGTACATGGAAAGCTGGAAATTTGGCTGAGAGTAGATATAATAGATACATATAATAGATATGGATTTTTTGTGGTTGTTTACTAATACTTCAAACCTTTCTGAACTGTGCTGCTGAGTCTCCTGCAGGTTGTGACCCCGGAGTTCTGATTCTGGCAGTGACTTCTTATAAAATAGTTGTTTTATATATATTAGTGTAATAATTTTAGAGAGGAAGAATTCCAGAGCTCCTTTCTCTGTGGTGTTTGTGTGAGGGAAGAGCAGCGTTCAGTGTGTCACCCAGGCAGCAGCCTGTCTGCCTCTGCCCAAGTGTTTGATTGTATTTGTGTGACAGGGGGTGCAGGGCGCTGAGGGGAGGTTCTGCCAGTCTCCTCCTCTCTCCCCGGCAGTGAGAGATGCCCTGGGGATGGGACACAGGCGTGCCCTTCTGCCCCAGCAGGGTGTGTTCAGGTGGCACCAGCCTCTCCCAGGCCACTGTCACCTTATCTGCCCCCTCCTGGTGCAGCTGGCCCCGGGCAGGAGCCTTGTCCAGCAGGGGCTGGTGGCTGCTGATTGTGCCTCGGCCTGGCCTCTATGGGCTGTGCTGTGTGTGCTGGGCATGGGCAGATGTGTGCTGTGCAGGCACCGTGGAGATGTACAATACAGCATGATATATGGTATTATAGATACTGGGGCAGGGCCATTTATTTATTACATACACATTTCTGTTATTTAATTTGTCTGTTAAGTGTAGATTTATAATATGAATCTACTATATGCTCTAATACACATTTATGTTATGAACCCATTATGACAGATTTATTGTTATCATTGATTTATTTATATATACACATGTATTGTCTGTTAGGTATCATTATTTACACATATATAATGAAGATATAATGAAGTGTTCCTAGTGTTTTTGAAGGGTGATCAAATAAAAAAGTGTCTGGAGTTTTCTGTAGAAACTTTGGTGCTGATGAACTGCCAAGCAAACCAGCAAAACCCCTTGTTTGTTTGTTTGTTTTCAGGATTTACCCACCCCTGTAGATTTCCCTCTTTCTGTTGGCCCAGGGTACTCAGGGCATCTGTAGAAAGCTTGGGGATTTTCACTTGTAACTTTTTTCTCCTCCTTTATGTTCTGCAACTTCAGCCTAACTGAGTGTGACCTGAGCAAATTAAAATGTTATTTGTGTGCTGTTTTGGCCAACTCATTTTTATTCCTTAGGAAATTAAGTGGTTTCAGTCAAAAATGCTCGTTAATCTATTTTTAAAGTGTTTGTTCTGTTGCTTGAGTATTGCCTCAGTTTTGCAAAGCTCCATAAACTATGGAATGTGTAATTTCTGTTCTATTTTTGCAGGGAAGCAATGCAGTGTGTCCTAAAAAGCTGTAGAGGATGCTGTGTAATTTAATAACTGTGTTTTAAAGCAGAGCCATGCACTATGGTGGTGTGAAGTGAGGTTTTCAATGCTCTTGCCTTAGACTCTTTTCACATCAGTCATTTGTTTTCTGGTTGGCTGCCTGTGAACAGCTGAAAGAGAAACTTTCACTTTTGCAATTTAATATCTATTGTGCCCCATTGTTTTGGTGTCTTTTTAGGCCTGTGTTTAGCTGTGTAGTGAGCAGTGTCTTGCTTTGCTTGCCAGACCATCCAGGACAATAATGGCTTGCCTTTTATTTTAGAGCACACAGAAATAAAAAGTTATTTGAAATTCACTTCTCTGGAGTTCAGGGTCTGTTATGAAGCTGCAGGAATAGTTTCAGATTTTTCCATGCGTTTTACTGATTGTGTTTTGTTCCAGTGAATGTGAACAGCTCCTGTCTTTGTGCTTTTCCCAGCATTTTGCCAGTCCTGAAGAGCCTCCCCGTGTGTGTGGAGCGTGTTTCCCAGTGCTGCTGGAACGGGCTGACCTCTGTTTTAAATGTCAGGGGTGCTTCACCCCTTCCCTGCAGATACCATCTGCCTTCTTTAACCTTTCCTTGCCGCCCTGCTTGAAGCAGCACCACTCTGGAGGAGCGCTTGTGCCACCAGGGCTGCGTTGTACCCCTCTGCAGTCCTTGTTTCTGCCAGCTGTGTAACCCCTGCCTCTCTGTGCTGCGTGTGGGACCTGGGCAGTGCCGTGTCCAGCCTGGGTGTCAGCGCACAGCCCGGGTGCCTGGTGCCCAGGGTGATTCAGTATTGCCTGGGTAACTGAGGAGCAGGTCCAGTTTGTGCACTTGGGGGTTCTGAGCTGCGCTGGTGGTGCAGATTTGGGAAAATCCTGAGCAGGGGGATCAGTCTGGGTGGGAGTCCAGCCTGCTGCAGAACACCCTGTCACTGCTGCAGGGGGCTTAGGAGCCTGGCCCAGTGCAAGGGGCTGGGATGGGGTCATCTCCAAGGTCCCTTCCAGCCCAACCACCCTGTGATCTCCACGGTTTTACTGTGCCTCTTTCCTGTGGGTGGGGAGGAAGGAAACACTGCTTTGAAGTTTGGGTTTTTGTCTGTCCTCCAGCGGCAGAGATCGGGAATTGAATTGAGTTATTATTGAGTTGTGTTTTCTGCCTTGGAAAAAGCTGTTCCAAAGTCTGTGCTGCTCACGCAGAGGAGCTGGAGGGTGTCTTAATGGCCAGGCAATCACATCACCGTATCAGTGGCAGCAGGAGCTCTTGAATCTTGATTTAATCAGGGTACTGTGGGAAGGCTACGAGAAAGATGAGTTACAGACGAGGCTGGTGCAATGTATTTTATGGGACAGGAGGAGTTGGCTGTGGGGATTAAAAGTGGTGAGCATGTACAGTCCAGCCCCTAAGCGAAGACCTCCTTGCTGTGTTTCAGAACCAGAAGACGAAGGCGCAGATCGAGAGCCTGCTGCAGGACGGGAAGCACACGGAGCTGCGGGAGCGCCTGTGCTGCCGGCTGAGCTTCGGCACGGCCGGGCTGCGCTCGGCCATGGGGGCGGGCTTCTGCTACATCAACGACCTCACCGTCATCCAGTCCACCCAGGTGAGCCGGCACGGCCTGCCCGGCCCCTGCCCCTGCCACAGCCCTGCCTGGGATCAGCTCCAGCTCCGCTGGAATCCCCAAACCCCAGAGCTGGCACGCAGCGGCGTGCAGGGTTCGGTCCTCAGAGCAAACGGGGTGGCTTGCAGAGGTTTGGCTGGGCTGGAATTCGGCCGGTGGGTAATCTGTCACACAGCCCTGGGGCTGGAAATCTTATGAGTGGCCATAAGAACTTTCATATTTGTCAAAAATAACCCACACCAAAAAAGCCAAGCCCCAACCAAACAAGCTTTTTCTTTAGTTTTTAGCACAAGCTGTGAACATATATGGACTATTACACACACTTAAACAGTTTTGTGCCCAGCTCTAGCCTTGACTGTTGAAAATAGAATGAGCTGATATATTTTGAACTCTTGCACTTGGGAAATCAGTGAAATGTTTGTTATGGCAAAACTACTGGGTCTTACCTGTTTTGATGGGTACTTTTTGTAGAAATGGAACTTCAGCCGTATGAGCAAAGGTGTTTCATTACATGGCTTAGCAAGGGTTGGTAAAACCTCTCGTTTAATTCTGTGCACTTAAACTTTTTAGCTGGTTTCTCTTTGCAGGCTGATGCTCTAACCTCCCTCAGGACATGTGACTGCAATAATGCTTTCTGTTGCCCTAGGATGGAGGGATGTGCTTGGAACAGCTGGGACTCTCAGAAGCTGTTGACATTCTGTTGTCTGAGTTGTACAACTGGAGCCCGCACTCTTGTGGAGAGGCCAAATTCCAGTGCTGTTTATAGGGGTTTTTGTGTTGAAGTGTTGGTTTGAAACCCAGCCTCCTCTCTGGCAGTTTTGCTCTGCACTATCTTCTTGGGTCTAACAAAAAGCTTCCTTTAGGTGTCTGACCTGTAAACTGGGCACATCCTGGAATGCTGCCTCCTTCCCTTCTGCCCTTCCTGGTGCAGGAGTGCCAGCCTGCCCTGCCAGGAGTGCTGTGATGGCACGAGCAGCTCCAGGTGGATGTGGTGGGAGCAGACTGAGGAGGTTGGGAGAAGGGGCTGGGGAAGTCAGTATCTTGTTGGCACTGCTCTGGGCCAGCCCTCTTTTCCTGGAAGCAGAGGAGGTTCCTGGGAGTCATTTCCCTGCTGTTGGGTTGGAGGTGCTGCTCCTTGCCTGCTCCCTCTGTGGCTCAGGCTGCTGGAGTGTGACCGAGCTGGCTCTGCTCTGCTGGCTCAGCCACATTCCTGGCACAGAGGGAAAAGTTCCCTGGGTGTGTTGGCAAGCTCAGTTTCATGGGCATTGCTGGTTTTTGGGAGTTACAGACCGGGGGTGTGTGCGTGTGCTCCCTCGGCACAGCTGCTATTTTTAGTTGTTTATTAAGGCTGTGTATGGAGCTGGGAAAAGCAGGCTCTGGGAAGTGGGTTGGAACTTGTTTCTGAAGCAAACTGCAGCAGATTCCATCTTTGAGCACTCTTGTTTCAAAGCTGAGGGCAGGAACAGCTCTGGGCATGGGCAACCCTGGCTCTCTGGATTTGTCCTTAACCTGGGTCAGGAGTAAATGGCCAGTCAAATAGCAGACTTGAGTGTAATTAACACTTCCTTCAGTTAAAATAAGCTGTAGTGAAGGTGCATGTGTGTTCTGTGTCCTTCATTTGATCTGCTTTTTTTTAAATTTGATTTGATTATATTGCTATTATGAAGAGTCAGATCCAGGAAGGCACAGAGTATTCAGCAGTTGCTGTGAACTCTGCTGAAAATTGCCAGTGTGTAAACTCCATGTCAAGCCCTGATTCCTGGCTTTTATCCTGCTTTGATGCATGTCCAGGCGCTTTTATTAGTGGGAAAGAAACCTGTCACTGATCTCCACAGTGACAAAACCTTTGCATCAAGGAGTTTCCTGCTGCTTAAAAAGCAAAGCTAAAGGTAAAAGATGGAAAATTTAAATGCTGGACTTTATGAAGTTGTTCCTACCTCTCTGGATTTCATCAACCAAAAATCTTTGAGTTTTATTCTTGATGCCATCCCTGTTCCCTCAATTCTCTTTTGAGCTTGAGCATCAGGGGCTGGACATGCTGCAGATGTAGACTTGTTCTGTTCCATGGGTTTTGCATCAGGAAATCACCTGAACAGAGCTATGGGAGAGGTAATTCAGACACTTCAGTCACCTGAGGAGAATTTTGGCATGGATCTGAGGGGCTTATACAGGTGTGCTGACACCTGCTGATGAGCCATTAATATCACCAGGAGATGCACCTGGGCCTTGTTTAGAAGTGGTAGAAATTGAATAGCAGTAGCAATTAGGGACACTATCAAAACCTGGGTCTTGCTAAAGGGAAATAGAAATTCTTTAAGGAACTTTTCCAAGAGAGAACTTAACCCCAGAGGTGCTGGGATTCCTAACTGCTCTTGGGGCACCTGGAAGAAGATTGGTGGCAGCTCAGGTGGAGGGTTGAGATAGTGGAGAGGCTCTGCATTCATTTCCTCTCTGACATTTATTGATTTACTTTTATTTCCTGCAGCTTTCCATAAAGGTGTTTGGATAGCAGCAAGTCCCCTAGGACTGAGTTAACCTCAGCTGTGGGGTCTGTGGCTGATCTTAAGGGATTAATTTGAATCAAACTGCTCCACAGCAGAAAATAAAGACATTGCTGTTTTTCTTCATACAAAACCTTAGCCTAACTCAGGGATCTGTTATAAGAAATCTGCTGTTCATGTCTTTAGATGTTATTCAGGTTGTACAGGTCAACTTGGGGAGTTTTTCCAGTTCCTCTCTTCCCTCTTTGCAGCTGTGAATGGAAGTTCTTGGCAGAGCAGGGTGAACACTGTGTGTGTTTTGGGTTCAGTGTAAGGCTGATCAGATCACCCCAGCAGGTGATCCTGCCATGGCACAGCCTCCAGACCTGCCACTGCTCAGAGTTACATTTATTTTAGCAATAAATATATCCTCTCTGTGTAATCCCTCCATGTCTGCAGCTGAGAGGGCTCTCCAAAGAGGTGCCAGTCCAGCAGGTCATGCTTTGGAGCACATCCTTCCCAGCCTTTGCAATCTGTGACTCTAAAAGGCCAAAGCCATTTAAGGAAAAGGATCTTGGCTCAGTTCCATGGTGGGAGTCAGCCTGGTGTTCCACACATCCAGTCAGATCCAGACAAAAATAAAACACATCCTAAAGGATTTCACTCAATAAAGGGGGGGGAGGGGGAAATCTGGTAATTCTGGTTCAGAGCAGCCCCAGTGCCATCCAGAGGCAGCATTTGTGGGCTCTGTGAAGTTCTCTGCTCTGTTGTCTGGTTGTGGGGAGCTGCAGCCTCTGGAAGCTTCCACTGACAATAGTGCTTCCATCCTTTTATCTGAAACTGCTGAGCCGTGGTGGGCTGCTCCTCTGGCATCTCCAGAGGGGTTCTGCCTGGGAAAGGAGTGGCTCTGAAGGCTGCAGGGGAGGTGGAACTGGAGTAAAGGCTGATCTTACCGCCCAAACCATTCCCAGGTTTTAAGGCAGATTTAGGGCTAACACTTGGGATGCAATGTTGAAAATGTCTGAAATTGTACTGTGGGCAGAGAGAGAGAGACTAGGCTGACACATCTTACATTGCCTGAGGGGATGGACATCCAAAATATGGATTTTTCTCTATTTAGTCTTGAGAAAATGGATTTGAATAAATGAAACACAGTATGGATTGAAAATAAATGTTTGCTTCTTGAGGGTTTGTTGTTGTCCTACTCACTTTTATTTCCCACAGCAGTTTCTCTGGTTACTTGCTTTCTTTCAGTGATCACTGGGGGAAAAACACCGCTGCTTTTGTGAGCATTGTTATTGATGTGTCTGAGCTGTATTTTGCCTACTGACATTATCCATCCTCTCTGCAATATCACCTTTAATGTTTGTGTGTGCTGCAGTACAGCTAATTCTTTTTTTCCCTTTTTTTTTTTCCTCCAGGGGATCTACAAGTATCTTGAGAGGAACTTTTCAGACTTTAAGCAGAGAGGCTTTGTTGTTGGATATGACACACGAGGTCAGGTCACCAGCAACTGCAGCAGTAAGAAGTATGAGTATTGATTACATTTGCAAGACTAGAAATGAAATGTGGCTTTAAATGCGTTCTGTCCTATATCAGCACTTTTTCTTTTTGTGATAAACTGGGCACACTCTCCCCTGTCCCTTAGTCCCTTGAAATAGTAATGAGGAGAGGCTGGGACTAAATCCTTTGTGGTACCAGTTTGCCAGCAGAGGAGGAGTGTGAGGCTGCTTGTTCCACCAGAGAATTTACAGATCAAATGCATGAGAACATTAGGCTTAGTATGCCTGGAGACAAATTTGAATATGAAGATAAATTCAGAGTATTAACATCCAGCTGGAAACCCCTAAATATTAATGCACTTTTAATACTGGATTTCTCTGGTATTTCACACCTGATTTAATCTTGCTTGGGGGAGAACAATTCCACCTGCAGCCTGCTGTAAACCAATGTCTTTTCACTTTGAAGGGATTGTACCTGGAATGCCTAAAATGTAGACTTCCAGCAATGGCAAACTGTGCTCTTTGCAAGGAAAGGGGAGAAAACTGCCTCCTCAGTTCTCTAATGAGTCTTAATCCCTTGTCACTGGGGAGCAAAACACCTGTGGTAATGGCATGCTGTGCAAAAAAGCCAACCCAGTAGCTGATTAGGTAAAGAGAAGTTAATTACTGTAGTTATTGTTGTAACTAACAGTTCTTTTTTTTTTCTTTTAAATTTTGTAGCATTGAATGTTTTAGGGATGAAGAAGTCCTTGGTAAAATAGAGCACAGGATCCAGTGACTGTTTCTCCTCTCCCCTGGGCTTTGGGATTCGTGTGGCCCATTATCCCCCAGGCTTTGGCACCAGGGTTTAAGCTCATCTGTGACAGTGTTTGAGGGTGTTTGCAAGCCCAGGCTGTGTGGGACAGGCACAGTCTGACAGTGGGGAGGTGTGAGAGTGGTGTCCCCCCTGCAATCCAGGCTGGATGGTGGCTCTGTTGTTTCACATGTCCTGGCTGTGTCCCTCCTGTCCCCCTGGGATCAGCAGCAGTGCAACATCAAACTGGACTCCCCAAAAAGTTTCCAGTGGGAGTAGAGTGCTTTTCCAACCCAGCCAGGGGATGGCAGGTCATCCAGCTCTGTCCTGGAATTAAGCTGCTGTAAACCAAGCAGAATTTTAGTAGCTTCAGCTCCAAGCTGAGCTCTCAAACTCTCTTCCAGGTGGTCTCAGGTGGCATTTGACAGGTGCTGTAGTGAAATTCTGAGTCAGTGAAACTTGAGTTGCTGGTGGTGGAGAGAAGGAAGTCAGTATTAATGTTTCTCTGTGTGAACACGGGAGCAAGGAGAGCTTACACCATTTAATAGCTCATCTGTTTGGACTGAGACTTCCCTTTATCTCCTGAGTGCTAAAGAAGTTTGGTATCAGCTACCTGGAAGAGAATGAGCTTCCCTGGTGCCTGAAAGGGCAAGTTTATGATAAAGCAAGATTTAGAACTGTGGGCACTGTTCCTGTTTCTAAACATTCTGGAATAAGGGGTGCTGCTTTGCAGAAATATATTTTAGGAACAGACCTGCTTCCTGGACATTGTCTGAAGCTGCTGAGTAGGGCTGCAAGTGTGCTTTGTGTGGGACACCAAATCCTTTTCCCAACCTGCTGTTTGCAGACATCTGGTACTTCAGACTCTCTGGGAAGCTGGTTCTGTCCCTGAGCAGAGGATGTGTTCTGCCAGCAGGTTCTGTATCTTGGTGTGGGATATCTGCTTTGTTTGGGTGAGGGGCTGAGGTGCCTTGCACTGTCCAGGCAGCAGCTGAAAGGGCTGGCTCAGGTTCTGCAGCCTGAGAGCTCTTACCCTGACTGTGCAGTTTGTAGGATGCCACTCTAAGCACAAGTAAAAAGCAGTAGAGTGCTTTAAGAAACGATGCTTGGGGGTGACAGGAGTTCCATCTGCTGCTGGGCTGCCCTGGGGAGCTGCAGTGACTGAATATTTCCTTTTTCCTGTCGGTAGGCTTGCAAAGCTCACTGCAGCAGTCCTGCTGGCAAAAGATGTACCTGTGTACTTCTTCTCCACCTATGTCCCCACCCCCTTCGTGGTGAGTCACCTTCTTGCCCACACAGTTAAGGGGGGATTTGAGTTTACTGAAAAAGAACTAGCCATTTTCTTAAATTGCTATTTAACAGAAAAATAGAGGCAGCTTGGTACACTTGGCTCTTCAAGGAGGCTGTAACAAGGATGTTGCTGAACTCCTCAGTGCCTCTGCTTTTAACATCTCAAAAAGAGACTTTGCTTGTCACAGCACCTTTCTTTGCATGGTTTTAAATCCTTGCTTGTATTCCATAAGCCCTTCTAGCATGCTGTGTGTTCTATGGATCCTGCTTTGAGGGCAGGACAGGAATGCCTGGAGTACCTGTAGCTTGTTTTTCAGCAAGCCTTTTTGTGAATTCCTTTGTTCTGTCTCCAAGTGCTCCTGTAATCTGAGTGTAGGCTTTCTTTAGTTAACAATTGCACTAAAGTGGAACAACATTTTAACAAATTGGCACACACACTTTAAACCTGAGTGTGTCACTTCTGAATGGCTGGTGC
>JAOTQZ010001505.1:1125657-1142298 GCA_026546895.1 Pogonocichla stellata | reverse complement strand
TGTGTGAGCTCTGTCTCTGGTTCCTCTGGCAGTGCTGCAGTGTTTGTGGCCCTGTGTGAGCTCTGTCTCTGGTTCCTTTGGCAGTGCTGCAGTGTTTGTGGCCCTGTGTGAGCTCTGTCTCTGGTTCCTTTGCAGCCCTATGCCGTGCAGCAGCTGGGGGCTGTGGCTGGGGTGATGATCACGGCGTCCCACAACCGCAAGGAGGACAATGGCTACAAGGTGAGCCTGGGGCACGGCCTGCTTTGGGTTGGAAAAGGCCTTAGGACCCATCCAGTGCCACCCCTGCCATGGCAGAGACACCTTCCACTGTGCCAGGTTCCTCCAGGCCCTGTCCAGCCTGGCCTGGGACCCCTCTGGGATGGGGCAGCCTGTGCCAGGGCCTCCCCACCCTCTGGGTGAAAAAGCTGGTTTTTGTGTGTGCCCATTGTAAGTTATGTAAAGTAACTCATCCTTCCATAACCTGACACACTGGTCTGTGTTGAGGACATGAGGCCACACAGTTCTGTCTTGAGCATCAATCTGTAGTGACAGAGTCTGATCAGCAGCTGAGGAAATACTTCAGCAATTTGTCTGAGGCTTAAAGCTCAGGTTAACACTAAGCCAGAACTGAGGTGAATTCATGCACACAGTGAGGGACTGTGCTGAAGATGGGAATGGTTTAAGAGTGAATTAATAAAACATAGTAGCCTTGTGTTGTTCCCTGGTTTTCTGGGCTTTGAAGAGCGGTGGGTGGCTTCCCTTTGAAAGCTTAGGGCAATAAACCCACCCACAAAAGCAAGTGCAGTGTTTTAACTATTTCCTTCCTCAGCTTTATCAGAACCTGAACTAAACTCTAATCTTTAGTTGAGTGTTCTAGAAGCCCTGTGGCAGGTCAGTGAGTGATGGCCATGTGAGCAAAGGCTCAGAGAGAACTCTTGGGAGTGATTGAGCTGCTCTTGCCTTCCCTGGAACAAGCTGTAAAGTTCTCCACCAGCCTTTGTTTCTCCTTAGCTGGAGCAGTGAGTAAGGAAAGAAGCCACATGCATTTCCCAGGTGTTTCTTTTGTCAAGAAGCAATATTATCTTTGTCTTGTGATACACAGCAGTTTACTTTTGTCAGGATATTGGTGTGTTTCCTAGTGTTTCCCAAGAGCTGTTTCATCTTCCGCAATTCCCTGTGTGAATTTCAGCAGCTTCTGAAGGTTTTGGACAATTTTAAGCGAAGGTGACAAACCCAGAGGACACTGATGAGAAAAGAGGCAGATTATCTGAGCAGAGTCTGCACTGTGAGCCATGCTGTTGGCAGCAGACTGTGGGAAAGCTGCCCTCTAAGTCTTCAACAAGGACTTTTTTGTAGTTGAGGGTTAGATATGGTGTTTCCACTCTGGAGAGTGTTTCCAGCTGGGAGATTACAGTTGTTCAGCTGTGGAAAAACACAGACCTTGGCACACTGCTTATCTGTTTCCCTTTGGGTTCAAAAACAAGTTGTGTTCCTTTTTCAGGAAGGCATGCCAGCCTTGGGGAAGGTGATATTTTTCTACTGTGGCAGTTTGCACACACTCCCAGATACAAGTGCCCAGTTTTGGCTTCTCACATCCTGATCTTTCAGCTGTAATTGGTAAATACCAGATTTTGTGAAAACAGGTTGTGTTGCTGTGTAAGCTCCATTTATCTCAACAGTTGTGAACTTGGGTTCATGCTGAATGATTCCAAATGTCTTGAGAGTCAAGGCAGTCAGATGCTGACTTCTCTGTATGACTTGGGCAGAAATTAGGTAAAATCCTATAGCTGAAATAACTTACCAGGTTAATAAACTTCATAAATAAACTCTCTTGCTTTCCTTCCACTTGCCCCAGGTTTATTGGGAAAATGGAGCACAGATCACCTCTCCTCATGATAAGGAAATTATAAAGTGTATAGAAGAGTGTGTTGAACCATGGAATGGCTCCTGGAATGAGAATCTGGTGGACACCAGTCCCCTCAGGCAGGATCCTCTGAAGAAAATTTGTGACAGCTACATGGAGGATCTGACAAAGATCTGTTATCACAGGTATTGTCTAAAGCAGAAGGCACCTCAGTTATGCTTTGAAGTCAGCTGTGGGTTGCATGTGGAAAAAATTACTGCAGACAGTCTTCAGTGTGTTCTCTGGGGTGTCATTAAACTCAAGGGTCACCATCCTTAGGAATAAACCTTTTGGTTGGGAATAAACCAGCTGCCTTTGGGACTTAAACTACTGTGGAACACCCCAGTGGAAAGCATTTAATGCAAGTGGATATGCTCTGAGGGTTCTGAATAAAATGCAGAAATTCAGAGTAAACGTGAGGCGCACATGCATAAAAGAGATTCAGTCTAAAGGTTAGGTGGGGCAGAAGATAAAAGGAGCAGAATAGGTGACATGAAGCAGATCTGGAATAACATTTTAAGATGGTGGAAGAGCTTGAGTTTGTAGAAATCAACAGTTTATTCTTGGGAGACTTTGATGTGTTTCAGCAGAAGGTAAATATTTAATTTTCCAGGAGAGGAAGTTTTAACCCAGCAATTCCTAGTGCAAAATAAGCAGTTTGAGTCATTCCTTTGAAATTGATGCTGAAATCAGCAGAATAGTGTGCAGGGGAATTGCAGGTTTTTTTGCTTTCCCTCATGAAAGCCTCGTTGGAAAGCTGGGGTCTCACTGGAGTTGTTTCCTCCTCAGGGAGCTGAATGTGCAGAGCAGTCTGAAGTTTGTGCACACCTCTTTCCATGGAGTGGGACATGACTACGTGCAGCTGGCTTTCAAAGCCTTTGGATTTCAGCCCCCCATTCCAGTGCCCGAGCAAAAAGATCCAGATCCAGACTTCTCTACTGTCAAGTGCCCAAATCCTGAGGAGGGAGAATCTGTGCTGGTATTTTGGTTTCTATTTCATCAGCTTTCTGTGGGGAAGCACAAACTGAGGAGGAGAGCAGGGAGAGCCTGCTTTCAGCTGTGTTCCTACAGTGGGCAGTCCATGGGGGATTTGTCTTTGACTGGGTGTTAGATGGAAGTAGGAAGGCTGTGGGTTTATTTGCTCTTATGTTTTGGGATGTTTTTTTTTTTTCTCTCTTCTTCTTTTCCCACCAGGAGCTGTCACTGAGGCTTGCAGAGAAAGAGGATGCAAAAGTGGTAGTGGCCACTGATCCAGATGCAGATCGACTGGCAGTGGCAGAGCAGCAGGAAAAGTAAGTGATGAGACCCTTTTTGTCTTCCTGCAGAGAAGGTGGTGAGAGTCACAGAATGTCCCCAAAAGGCTGCCAGGCACAGGCCTTCAGTCCACTCTCTCCCTTAGGTATCTGGCTATTTTTACTTCTAGTTTTATGCTTTGGTATAGCTCCAAATTCATTTGAAATCAGTTCACTCAGCAGAGAGTAGATTAAATACTCACTGGTGTAACAGTAAATGGCCAAATAAAGCTCAGCTGTGAACTGAGTGGTTACTGAAAACAGCAAAATCTTGTGTTTTCATTTATATCAGGCAAACCTTCCTTGGCAGTTGCTGTGGGCTTTTTTGGTGGAGTGTTTTTTTAAAAAATATTTTTAATTTTAACCCTTTGTTTTCCCCTGCTTGTTCATATTGAATAGGAATTGTTTTTCTCCCACTAACAGGCCCCAGTTCTGATGGTTGTGTAAGTAAAAGTTGCCTGACTGCAATGTCCAGGTTGCAAGGGCTGCCCTGTAGGGATCAGTTCTGGGCTGCTCTCCTACTGCTGGGGCACCAAAGGCCTGAGCTGTGCTACAGCTGCCAGCCAGGAGCCCCCAGGGTGTCTTTCCTTGATGGCAGAATGCTCTGGGCTTGTAAATCCTTTAGGTGTGGTGAGTGTGGAGTCCTGTCAGTATGGTGGCTTTGCCTAGAGCAGCTTGTCTGTGCTGTGCTCAATCCAGGTGTTCAGTACCTGCAGGATTGCTCCCCTTGCCTCCCTGGGGTTAAATTACCTGCAGGATTGCTCCCCTTGCCTCCCTGGGGTTAAATTACCTGCAGGATTGCTCCCCTTGGCTCCCTGGGGTTAAATTACCTGCAGGATTGCTCCCCTTGCCTCCCTGGGGTTCAGTCACTGCAGAATTGCTCCCTGGGGTTCAGTCACTGCAGATTTGCTCTCCCCACAGTGGCTCCTGGAAGGTGTTCACGGGCAATGAGCTGGCAGCCTTGTTTGGCTGGTGGATGTTTTCCTGCTGGAAGGAGAACTGCTCCCCAGATGCTGATGTGAAGAATGTTTACATGCTGGCAACCACGGTCTCCTCCAAGATTTTGAGGGCCATTGCACTCAAAGAGGGATTTCACTTTGAGGTGAGTGTGGGCTGTGGTGTTATCACCCTCGCTGCTGACCTCAGGGAATCAAAAGTAGAGACTGACTTCCAGGCTGGGAGTTTCGAGGGATTCCCACTTGCAGAGAGTGTTCTTTGACCCACACAAGCCTGATTTCCATCTCCTCAGTGTTCTCAGTGTGGGCAAAGCTCAGTGACAGGGGCACAAGTGAACACCTGAGTTCCAGATAAACAGGGCTGAGGTGTTGCTGTTCTCTCCCTGGAGAGAAATTCTGCTGTGTGAGAGGAGGGAGCTTTGTGCAGCCTGCCTGTTCACTCTGAGCGTTGATGGGTTTGTAATGAGCACCTGGAGCTGCCAGTGGGATTTGAATTTGGGTTTGCTTCAGGCAGGGACAGACAGAGGAACTCTTGTGTTCAGATCCTTAGTGCAGCTTTAAGAACTTGCTGGAAAAGAAGCTGGGGGTGCTCCCTCCAGACTGACAGTTTAGTTCCTGCATCCAAATTAAATCTGATTTCTGTTGGATGCTAGCCAGAAGAGAGGTAAGTGCCTGAAATCATAACACAAACATAAAGGGCCAGGCCTTGTTTATCCGTGTCTTAATTAAATCCATGTGCAATAGGAATAAATGTTTTTCCAAATAATGAGGAATTTAAAACTGAAAGCAGCTCTGAAAACCATTTTGAGTGACTGGCCAGATAAGCCTAATCTGGATAAACATCTCTTCCTTGTGGTGGATTTGGTTCTCTCTAAATATTATTTTTTTTTTAATTGGACAAGGACGTACTTGACTGAAAGAAAAAGAGAAGCCAGAAATTTATGGAACTCCTTAACCTCCTCTAAAAGCTCCCTCTCGTTTTTATTTGTAACTCCCTTCTCTCCAAGAAACACTGTTTCTAAGCATTTGACTGCTTTTTAATGATGCATGTGAGAAAGCCCCAGCACAGTGCTCTCCCCTCCCAGCACCAAGTGTTGCTTTTGCATTTCTGTAGCTTTTCCTCCTGAGTAACTGTGTCTGGTCTGATGACAGCGCAGATGATCTGATGTGATCTGAGAGCACCACATCCCTGACACACTTTTTCCTTGGTTTGATACTCGTGTCCTACTTGAGTATCCACTAGGAAAATGTTATCCAGTGGCTCTTGGCCTTGGACCCTTCCTATCTGAAGATAGGACTTGTCTGATGCTTCTTCACTGTCCCTCTTCTGCTTGTCAGTTAACTAGATTTAAATTTAAGGGAATCACTTCCAAAAAATCAGAAAAACATCCTTTGGCTGTAGTGTTTTGACTCTGCAGCAGTCTTCCTGTTATACTTAAAATTCAAAATGCATTGTTCTATCTTCTCTGCTTGGATTTTTTTTTTTTTTGTTTTAGTCTGAAGTGAAGGCAACAGTGGCTGTACTTTTTTCTTTGAATTGGAACTAAATTGAAAAATGTGTATTTTAATCACTCTTCTCCCCTCCTGTTTTAGGAAACACTCCCTGGTTTTAAATGGATTGGAAGCAGAGTAAAAAATCTCCTAGATAATGGAAAAGAAGTTCTCTTTGCATTTGAGGAGTCTATTGGTATGAGTGCTGATATCCCTTTAAACTGTTGGGAACTGAGGGGGGAATGTGGATGGGATGGATGATCTTAGATCTGAAATAAAACACACAAAGTACTTTATCCTAGTAGTTAATAGCATTGATATGGTGCTCTCATCAAATTGACTTGCCAACTCCCATAATAAATTGTATCTGACTTGCTGATTCTGGTGTTGTGCTTATCTTTCCAGCCCTATAACCCCCAAGGTAATGAGATTTCTCCTGCATGTGCAGCAATAAAGCAGCTTCCATGTACTGGCCAATCTTTCTTTACAGGATCAAAGGTTAAGTCTTCAGTCAAGTAAATCAGTGTAATAATCTGCCAGGTTCTTTTTCCACAATCCCTTTTTTCTTCCTAGGCTTCATGTGTGGCACATCAGTGCTGGATAAGGATGGAGTGAGTGCAGCTGTGGTCATTGCTGAGATGGCAACTTATCTGCAGGGCCAGAGCCTGACCCTGGCACAGAAACTCGTTGACATTTATGAAACGTGAGTTGAGTGGTGCTCTTTGTTAGAATATTCTACTCCACTGCTTCAGAGCTGGGGATAATCCAAGGAATATTTAGTTAAATATAGATAAACACATGAGTAAATGTTTGTGTCCCTCAGATGTTTGCTCATAGTGAGTTGTTGTGGGGTTTTTGGTGTAGGATGGATTACAGCCCAGCGCTAGTGCACATATCCCAGGGGGGCTCCAGGAGGGCTGGAGAGGCAGCTGGGACAGGACACAGGGAGTGATTTCCACTGCCAGAAGGGATCTGTAACAGAGCAGAGGTGGAAGGAATGGCTGTGAATACAATCCCAGCAATAAAACAAAAATTGTGTTTGTCACAATTAAGCCTTGTTCTGAGATCTCTTAGGTATGAAATGTGCCAAAACCTTCTGATTCTTGCAGCTGAGAACATTACTGTGCTTGTAGGTATGGCTATCACATATCCAAGACTTCCTACTTCCTGTGCTATGATCCTGCCACCATCAAGAGGATATTTGAGAGGCTGAGGAACTGGGATGGCCCTCAGTGCTACCCCCAGTGCTGTGGGGTTTACAGCATCCTACACGTCAGAGATGTCACCACGGGCTACGACAGCAGCCAGCCCAACCACCAGTCTGTGAGTGACACAGGGGTCCTGCAGGGAGAGCCTGCAGGCATGGCAGGGGCTTGTGTGCAGTGTGGGGCTACTCTGATCCATGATCAGTGACCTTTACTGACTCACTGAGCCTGCTGCTGCTCTCCTGCAGCTCCTGAGCCTCCAGGTGCTGCCCAGCAGCAGTGAGGGGCTGATGCTGTTGTGCAGGTGCTGCCCTGCGGCAGTGAGGGGCTGATGCTGTTGTGCAGGTGCTGCCCAGCGGCAGTGAGGGGCTGATGCTGTTGTGCAGGTGCTGATGCTGTTGTGCAGGTGCTGATGCTGTTGTGCAGGTGCTGATGCTGTTGTGCAGGTGCTGCCCATCAGCACTGAGGGGCTGATGCTGTTGTGCAGGGGCTGCCCAGCAGCACTGAGGGGCTGATGCTGTTGTGCAGGTACTGCCCAGCGGCACTAAGGGGCTGATGCTGTTGTGCAGGTGCTGCCCAGCGGCACTAAGGGGCTGATGCTGTTGTGCAGGTGCTGATGCTGTTGTGCAGGTGCTGCCCAGTGGCACTAAGGGGCTGATGCTGTTGTGCAGGGGCTGCCCAGCGGCAGTGAGGGGCTGTGCTGTTTTGCAGGTGCTGCCAGTGAGCAGGAGCAGCCAGATGATCACCTTCACCTTCCAGAACGGCTGCGTGGCCACGCTGCGCACCAGCGGCACCGAGCCCAAGATCAAGTACTACGCTGAGATGTGTGCACTGCCCAGCCACAGGTCAGGGCTCTCACCACACAGGGCTGCTCAGCAGCCTGCCTCAGCAAACCCCTGCAGTTAAAAATGGGCAGGTGACAGAATCACAGAGCTGTTTGGGCTAGGAGAGCTCTCAGATCAGAGTCCCAGCTGGACCAGGGCACTGAGTGTCACATCCAGGCTGTTCTTTCTCTCCTGAGGTTGTGCTGCTGCTGCTGAGTGTGTTTGCAGCCAGGGGTTCCCACTCTCTCTGGGAATCTGCTGTGTCACTCTCAGCTGCTGGAGAGGAACTCGAAGTTGTTCACCTGGGTTGAGCTTCTTCCAGTTTAAAGGGGGTGGGGAGGGAAATCCAGGGTGTGTTTACTGCACAGAAACCTCTTCCATAATGGAGTCATGGTTTGTGTGGGAAGGGACCTTACAGACCATCTCATTGCACCCCTCTGCCGTGGGCAGGAACACCTTCCACTGTCCCAGGCTGCTCCAGCCTGGCCTTGGACACTGCTGGGGTGGGGCAGCCACAGCTGCTCTGGCCACCCTGTGCCAGGGCCTCACCACCTGATTATTGTTGTGTTAATGGGAATTAATTTAATTAAAGAAGGAAAAGGCCGCTAGAGGGCTCTGGGCACCATCTTTAAAAGTCTCTTCCAGCCCAAACTGCTCTGTGATTCCATGCTGAGAAGGAGCTTGTTAAAGCAGGCAGTCTGGAGTCTCTGCACCGGGAGGGGTAGGAAACACAGCAGAGCAAGTCCATCCCCTTCAGGTCTTGCTGTTTATTTGCTTATATTTGCATATAAATAAATTGATTTATATTTGATGTGTTTCCCAAACCTCTGACGTGGCCCTGCTCTCTCTGCAGTGACAGGGCTGTGCTGGAAGAAGAGCTCCAGAGGCTGGTGGAGGCTCTGATTGAGAATTTCCTGGAGCCTGCCAAGAACGGGCTGACCTGGCGCTCCGCGTAGGGCCCCGGGGCACGAGTGGAACAAAGGACCCAGGAGCAGAACCAGTCTGTCTTTGTGTGTGTCTGTGTGTTTCAAACAGCTGCATTCTTTTCTGTAAAGAAGAAGCATTCTTTTGTCAGGCTTTTCACCAAACTGGGATAAGGAGAGGAGGTCAGAGGAAAGGGTAGAATTTATTGCTGCGGTTTTCAGTCCTTTTGACCAAAAGTTTGATTAACCCACACCAATGCAAATGAACTGCTCTAGTACCTTTGAGGCAGCTGAGCTTAGCTGCTACAACTTGTCTTAAGCTCAGTTCAGGTACCTAAAACACCTCTTTTTGGGGTGTGAAAAGGTTTTAAGGGATTGATCACTCCAAACTGGCAACAAAGGCTGCTTCTTCCCTGCAGCTCTGAGATCTTCTATGTACAGGTCTGCACTTCCAAAAGCATCAAAGCAGAGCTCAGCATTTCTTGTTCGGTAAATTGTTGACATTTTTCAGCTATTTAACAATTCTTCTGTTGGTAAAGGTGTTCTTGGGCGTTGTAGCTTTCCTGTGTGTGTCTTAAAACCATTGGCAGTGAAACAATAGTGGCAACAGCTGCAGCTTGGGGCTGGAATTGCCTGGTGCCTTTCCAAGGCTTCCAGAGGAGCAGGAATTGGTCGTTCCTTGGTCACATGGCCCCTTCTGACTACCATAGGCTCTGTAGCTACTTTTTGTCCCACTTCTCTGAAGGGTCTTAAGCTTTCTTGTTTTTCTGTATTCATTGCTTTGAATGAAAATGCCAGTCAGTGACTCTTTGGTTTTTGTTGGCCTGAATTCATTTTGTCTGTGTATTAAAGAAAAAAAAAAAAAAAGGCAAGGAAGAAAGTGGAGATGAAAGACTGGCACAGTTACTAAATTGTGATTTTTAAAATACTTTTTGGTCGTGTCCTGTCAGGTAATTTGTTAAAGTAGCACTTTGCAAATACTATAATTCTTTAAGGATGAATTGTTAACAGCTTGTCTCATTTGTTTTCTCCTTTTGCTCAAGTAGCAAGTGAGAGTGCTAATCACATTTTCCAAAAAAACCCAAACCAGTACTCAAGTTCTCCTTCTGGTTTTTTGTGTTTTGGGCAATAAAGGCAGTGTTGTGGCACAGGAGAGCTGGCTCTGGACTGCTCCCTGCTGTCACTGACAGCAAGTAGAGAAGTAGCAGCAGTTGAGTGCTGGGTTTTATCTGTGTTGGAGATGATGGGAGAAGCTCTGGAGTTCAGGCTGTTGTTCTGCCACTATTGTTGCCTCTCCAAATTCATGCTCCCTCTGATGATGCCACAGGATGGCACAGGGTAGGTTTGTGTGTGGCCTCTCCATGGCTTCAGAGAGCCCCGAGCTTTGGGGGTTTCCTGCTGCCAGCAGCTTTGCACTATATCCATGGAGAAGTATTTCAGTGTCTGTGAATGTGTGTGTGCTAGAGAAGGTCTGTGTTGCACAAATTCTGACCTGTCACTGCTATTTATTTATTTTTTTTTTATTTTGAGAGAGTATCTCTGAATTGTTCTGCCATTGAGTGAAATGTGTCTAATGCCAAAAGCTTGGGGTTTTTTACCTTGATTGTACATTTGACTGACATGGTGGGGAAAACAGGCAAACCCAGCCACACTCAGAGGATGCTTTTGTTGTTGTCTGTGCTGGGCAGGGCTGGGAGGGTGTTTCTGACTGCTGCTTTGCCTTCAGCTCCCCAGAAAGGGTGCAGATGTGCACCACCACTGCACTGAACCTGAGGGAGCTCTTGCCATTCCTTCCACTGGCAGCAGATTGGACCCTGAGGCACTGAGGATTTCTTCTCCAAGCAGTAAAGAAAACGAGTGACTTGGGACCTAACTTTGAACAAACACTGCAAAAAGCATGCTGTGTGTGTGTGATGGGCCCAGCTGTGTGCTGTTGTAGCAGACCCATCAGTGAGTGATGGTTGTGCTCCTGCAAAGAGCAGGAATCTGCAGCTCCCCAGAGATCTGCTCTGTCAGTAGGCAGAGCTGGAAATGGAGAGAATGGTTTCAAATAGGCATTGCTGGAAGCTGGTAGCTGTTCATAGTCTAACAATCTTTAATTAAAGAAGAAAACCCAGCTGTGGGGTGTTGTGTGTCTGGGATTTTCCCCGTGGGTAGGTCTGACAGTGAGCTGTAGCTGTAGTGATGCTTTTGGGAGGACAGCAGCAGGCACAACGTGTTGAATGTACTTTCAGGGTATAATAATTTGCTGTTTTGAAACTGCTGCTACTGTTGTTTTCCTACTGTATTGGAACTGTTTGATATATTTATACTGTTCCATTTGTGGAACTCCTGTATCTCCTCCCTCTCATCTCACATCCCTTACTTCTGTTACTGTGAAGGACTGGAATTCTCGTTTCCTTGCCCTGTAACTTTGTTATGCATCGTGTTAGAGTTTACTTGGTTTGTGCACAGCCTTCCTTGAGTTGTCAGCTGTTCTTTCCCCCTTCTCAGATAAGAACAAAGGCTTTTCTGCCTCGAGTAGAAAGCAGATCACAGATCAAAGGACGCTGTGGACGTTGTTTCCGAGGTGCTTCCAGGTAAAACACACCTTCCCAAAGGCTGGGCAGTGGCTCAAGCTGTGGTCATGCAGCCAGTGTGAGGGGCTTAGTGGCTGATAAAATCTGGAGGGCCTGGGTTTGTCCCTTGGCTGTGGCAGGTTAGTCGTGTTTCCGTGGGGCTGGGAGAGGAGCTGTGCAGGGCCAGGGCTTTGCCAGGCAAGGCTCAGTGTCTGTGAGGCTGAGCTGGCAGCTAGTCCTTACTGAGGTGGGAAGAGCAGGTATTTGCAAGTGCAGTCGTGTCTCTCCTGCTGCCCCTCTGGGGGTGTGAGAGGGAGCTGCACACAAAAGGGAATGTGTGTGACAGGGAGAGCTGGGCTGGTTGGTGCTGGGCAGTGCTGCTTGCTTGTGTCCCCAGCAGGATGTGACCCCGAGGAGCTGGGCTGGCCCTGGGCTGCAGGAGCCCTGCTCATTTCCCTCGTTTGAAACACCCAGCCCTTCTGAGGAGGGGAGATGCACACTCTGTTGTCAGGTAGTGCCTTGTGTGCTCTCCCTGCCAGGCTCCTGGGGCCACTGGGGGTTCCAGCTGTGTTTCTTCCCAGGAGGTGTGTTTGTGGGACCTGCACTCTGGTGAAGCCAGCAGAGGAACCATGGGTTCTGTCCCTGGGCAGGGTGGGATGTGTGTGCTGCTTTGGGAAGCACCTGGATGGGCTCTCATTTTAAAACTGGTACTGTCATCACTTCGTTTTGTCTTCCCTGCCCCTCTTTGTCCTCTCCCCAACTAAGAGGGGGCTCCTTGCATGGTGGCACCTGGGTGGTTGCAGTCCAGCCTGATTCCCTCTGCCCAAGAATGGCTTTGTACAAGGTGATTGAAGTATCTCAAACTGCATTGTTCTCCTTGCCTGCAACCTTGGAGTTGTGGATCTGTACTGCTGTTTACCTGATGTCTGTTCCGTAAAACTAGGGTGTATTACAAATGCAGAGTGAGAATTTGCACTTTTCTGAAGAGTTTCTGTGTACTGCTATGTGGATTTAGCTGAATGAAGTGTTATAAGTAATAAAATATTCCCTTCATAGTCTCAACCCAAGTTTTTGTCGTCTTTAGCCAAACACTTGTGCCCCAGAAGCTGAGCTGGGCTTGAAGGAATTTCCATGTGCCGGGGAACAAGGGGCTGCCCAGAGCCTCCTCCCTTTGCTGGCCTGATGCTGGAGGGTGTCCCTGGGGCTGCTGTGGGGCTGGGACCTCGTGTGTCCCTTCAGGAGCACCAGGACCCAGGGACAGCCAGCTGGGAGCAGCCAGGGTGGCTGGAAGCTGATGAGTCCTGGCAGGCAGCAGTGCCTGCCTTCACATTCAGCTCTTGTCAATTGAAATGTTAATTTAGTAACTAAATTAATTACCAGTGTGCCAGGGCTGTCCCCTGGGTTTGGCTCTCTGCAGGCTCCTGAGGCATCTCTGCATGAATCCCTCTGGATTCAGCCCCCCCAAACCTCCTGGAGTCAAGGGGAGACCCTCAACTGCAAAAAGGGAAACTGAGGCACAGGGCAGGAGAGGAGTGGGCTCAGGGACCCCTCCTGCCCTTGCAGAGCAGCATCTCTGAGGCTGAGGAGCCTGAACAATTAGAAGTGATGAAGATCATCTAAAAATAGGGATTTGTAAATGTCAGGCTGGCGTGGCTGGGGACGTGCTGGAGGATGGAGCAGCTCTGCAGGACTGTGTGTCCTTAGGCAGGATCAGGGACCTGGCTGAGCTGCCCTGGTGGATCCTGGCTCCCTGAGACCCCAAACTCCCCAGAACTGCCTGCTGTGGGTCACCCTGCACAGCCAGCACCAGAGGCAGTTTTGTCCTGACAGGAGCTGCAGAGGATCCCAGCTCTGCCTTGGATGGGAGATGAGGTGGGGGGCACTGGGCCCTCAACATAAAAGTTATTTTCCACTGGTTTTTGATAGCAGTAACCTTCAGTGGAGGCCTGAGCCCCATGGGATGCTCCCAGCCTCAGGATCTGGGTGCTGTGCTGCCAAAACCACCTCAGAGACGTTCAGTCCCCCTCTCTGTGCAGAGCCTGGTGGCACAGGGACACCCAGCAGATGCTGTCCCCTCCACCTCCTCCACCCCTGCCGGCTTCTCCCTATCCCCAGACTCCCACCTGTCCCCAACGTGCCAAGAACTTGCTTAAAACAGCTGGGAACAGAGGTTTATTTGGAAAAATAATCCAGATTGGGGCAGATTAGTGGAAACACGTCCTTCCCCATCTGCCTGAGCAGTGCTGTGCCAGCTCCCTGGGCGCTGCCTGGAGCTGGGCTTGGGGAAAACACAGCTCTGCTCATTTCAGGGACTTTGACCTGCTCCCTGAGCCCCTGTCCCTCAGGAACAGGCCCCTGATCCCTGGTGCTGTCACCTCCAGCCCCCTCCTTGCTGCTGGGGACAGGTCAGTGCTCAGCAAGGAGCCCCCATCTCCCAGAAACATCCTGGCTAATTAGAAGCAGCCCTAGGCACATGGGAGAAATCCTCACTAACAACCCCCTCTCCTGGGCAGGGCCCAGGAGCCACCTCTGGTACAGAGGAAGGACAGACAGAGCAGTGTCCTGGGTGTGGTGTCCTGAAGCCGCCCAGGGTTTGAACTGAGCCCTGCTGAGGACTGACATCCATTCCTGGGGGCTTTTCCCCTGTGCAAACCCTTCCCTGCTACAGGAACTGGACCCTGCTCTGTTTGTGCCTCAGTTTCCCCAAGGTATGAGGGTAGTGTCCCTGTCCTGCTCTTCCTAAAGGAATCAGGGAAAAGCAGAGGGTGTTTTTCCTCCCACTGAAGGTTTGGGAAATTTGTGATAATGGAGGGAATGTGAGGACTAAGGAGCCTGGTGTGTGGGTTCTCAGGGGTGAAGCTGCTCGGGGAGAATTAATTATCATTAACTGTGTGTTTCTGCAAGGACAGGCAGCTCAGCTAGATCGGCCCAGGGAACATCTGAGCTTTGGAAAATAAGGAAGGGAAAGCAGATCTCAAAGCCTTGCAAAGCACTGGTGGCATTCTATATGCAGGGTACATAAATAGACATTTTTTGGCTTTTTTTCCCCCCTCTGTTTCAGTGATGAGCCACTGCAGGGGGCTCTGAGCATGCTTTGCTTGGTTCATATCACAGATGCTGTTTCTATCCTGCCTTTCCTTTGGCTCCAGGAGCTCCTGGGGTAACTTTCTGCTGGGCAGCAGCTCCTGCCATGAGCTTGGGACACTGGGAGGTCCATCCACATTCCTTCAGGGAAAGGGGCTGCATGCAAACATGATGGCAGCTGGGCTTCTCCAAACACGGGGCCTTTGGGAACCCAAAAAGCACATTCTGAGTCTCAGCTCGGTGACAATGCCCTGATCCAGAGGTTCCCTGACCCTGCTCCTTCATCATGTGTCAGGTATGTGCTGTACAGAATAATATTGATGCTAACAAGCCACAGGAATTGTGCTCCCACAGCTGGTCCTCCACCCCCATCCTACCCCTGCACGTCACTGAGGGGTCTGGCATCCCTGGAGGGTCTCAGTGCACCCACTCTGGAGGGCCAGGATGCTCTGAAAAGGAGAGGTGCCCTGATCCCTGGGGACCAAAAGCCACCAGATCCCTTCCTCCAGCCTCAGGAAAATCTGGAGCAGCCAGCTGCCCACACCAGCCAGCCCTTCAGAGAAAGGCTTTGGGGTCAGGGAGTGTTTGCCTTTGCCTGGAGGTGATTTCCTTCCTGTTATCTATGCCTGGGCTCTGGTGCCTGCTGCCAGGCTGGAGCTCTCTTCCCTGCCCCACCAGCCCTGTCTGGGCTTCTCCCTGCCCCACCAGCCCTGTCTGCCCGCAGACCCTCCAGGATTCTCCCTGCACCACGCTCACTCTCGCCAGGGCTCCCATCCCTGTCCCCATGCAGGGATGCCGCACCCCCGGAGTCACAGCTGGGGTGAGCTCTGCCAGATGTGCAAACCCGCCCCTTCTCTCGCTCAGGGGCCGCGGTTGGGCTGCAGCGGGTGGGGAAGGGGAGGAAGGTGGGGGCAGGCTGGGATTTCTCCCCTTGTAACTGATGGCATGGAGTGACAAGCTGGCACCGGAGCCCACAAGCTCCCGCTCTGGGGGAAAACCTCAGGAAAAGGTCTTCAAAACTCAACAAGTTTCGCAATGAGCCGAGCCGCGGGGATCTCAGGAGTCCCCAGGAGCTAGGGCAGAGTGGGGAGCCAGCTCCCTGCTCAGTCGGACCAGCTCAGAACATCCAGGAAACTCATTTCGATTCTCAGTGCTGTGTCCCTGCCCGAACACAGCCCAGGTGCAGGCTCTGCTCTCGCTCTCCCTCCCCAACTGACCCACCTCCACAGCGGCATTTCAGGGGCAGGGAGTTCAAAGGGGGAAACGCAAAGGATCCTGCACCAGGCTGCACCCCCCCGGGATGGAGATAAATGTCCACATTCCCAGGCTCCAGGAGCACAGCTCCCACAAAACTCTCAAAGGCAGCACGCCGGGCAGCGCTGCCCCCGAGCATCCCGCACCCGGCACGGCCGGGATCAGCGCGTTCCCCACCCCGCATCCCCTCCCGCTGTGACAGAGGCGAGCGCACACGGAGCCACACGCTTCCCTTTTCACCCCAGCACCGAAACTCCGCGTTTGGAGACGCCACGTTCCCGAAGCTGCAGCTGCCTTCGGGGAAGCCCCGCGGGCGGAGATGCTCAGCGCTCTGGCACCTCAGGAATTGGGCACCAAACCGCCCGGGAGAGGAAAGCCGCTTTAGAAAGCTGTTACCTGGATCGTTCTCCTGAGCCCCCGCGCTGCTGCCAGCGAAGGATCGGGACCGGCAGAGCCCGAGCTCTGCGCACAAGCCACACAAAAGCCCTCTGCATCCCTGGCCATAAAGCAGCTCAGGAAGAGAAGCTCCTACGCGCCGACGGACACAGAGGAGCCCAGAGCTCCCTCCCTCTGCAAACCAGCCACAGCGACTTCGCCTCAGCCACGGCGATATTCGGAGGTCGTTTGCAAGGAGCTTTACAGAAAATAGACGACGGAGCGGGTGCAGCTTGCAATATATTTGCTCTAGGGTATAGTAACAGGCACTAAAGCAAACGCGGGCAGGGGAATGGGGGCGGCAGCTTCTGCTTGGCTCGTTTTAAGTTACAAAGTGCCGAGACACCAGCTCTACGCTACATCCTAGAGTCGAAGGGCTGCCCCCGCCTGCCCCGGGAACATGCACCCAGCCGGCGGGGGCGCTTCTACGGCCGCACGGCCTCGTGCCTAGAACGAGCTGGAAACGCCATCGGACAGAGCTGAGCGGATGAACGGGCAAGGAAAAGCACGTCGCAGCTGGACGGTGCGTTCTCCTCTTTGCAGCGAAACGGGGGGGAAAAAAAAAAAAAAAAAAGAAATCGAGTTAAACGTCGCCCCTGTCGAATAGAAATCTAATAGGAAAGAGAGCTGTACACGGTGTCAGTCAAGTGCGGGCTCCGGGAACGTCCAGGAGGCCAGTCCCAGGCGCTGCCCGAGGCGGGCGCGGGCAGCGGGCACCGCCCGGGGGCCGTCAGAGG
>JAOTQZ010001505.1:1056118-1106246 GCA_026546895.1 Pogonocichla stellata | reverse complement strand
TGAATCAGGGATGCTGGAGGCAGGGATACAGGGATGCAGGGATGCAGTGAATCAGGGATGCAGTGAATCAGGGATGCAGTGAATCAGGGATGCAGTGAATCAGGGATGCTGGAGGCAGGGATACAGGGATGCAGGGATGCAGTGAATCAGGGATGCAGTGAATCAGGGATGCAGTGAATCAGGGATGCAGTGAATCAGGGATGCTGGAGGCAGGGATACAGGGATGCAGGGATGCAGTGAATCAGGGATGCAGTGAATCAGGGATGCTGTGGGGCAGGGATGCTCTCCACGTGCTGATGCTGCATTAGCGCTGACGGGCACCGCCACCAGCAGCCTCCCGGCAGGAGGGACACGCCGAGCCGTGAATTGCGCTAATGCTGCCTTAATCCAGCCGGTCTTTACCAGAGAGATGAAAGAGCTCCTGTGTACAAATACCCGGCCCGGAGCAGGGCTCGGAGCCGTCTCTGGGCTTCTCCCTCTGTACCCGGAGGGAACAGCCCCGGCTGCGGGCTCTGCCTCGCATCCCGTTCCCAAACCCCGCCCTGGGACCAGGCGTCGCAAGCGCGTTCTGTTAAATAACCGGGCTGCCTAAGCTTGGTCAGATGCGCCGAAACAACATTTGCAAAGTGCAAATCCCGCTGTCAGTTACGTAACTGAATTATCCTTCCATATGCCAGACAGCAATTCTACAGTTAATTGATTTTAATCTAATCATTTGTAGCCAGTCACCAGTTTTAATCAACCCTGCCCACCCCCAGCCCATCGCTTTGCATGAGCCATCTTCCCAGCAATTACTGGTTTAATTATACGAAGGTCTGGCTCTGTTTCATTAATTCCTGTCACATTAGCACAGCCCTCCATTTCCCCATGCAGCGTCCAGCCACCTCGGCATGGTGATCCGCTGCAGGGGACGAGCAGGAGCATCCTGCCCCGCCCCGCTAGATTTGGGATGCTGATCAGCAGGACTCAGAGCAGGGAAACGGGGCGGCTCGCCCCTTTCCTCTCCCGCCTCTGCTCTCCGCAATCACCCCAAAGAGGGGTCACCACACACAAGGGAGGGCCGGTGGAGCGGGCTGACGAGGCTGATGTGGGCAAGCAGAGCCAACAGGAAAGCCTGGCTCAGTCTGAGGCAACTCTCCAGCAGCAGCGAGTAATGCTGGCTCCAGGGACCACTCTGAGCTTCATCCTCTCCCCTCCCAGGCCAGTGTTACACGGAATGAATCACTGAATCCAGCCAGAGTTCCCTGCATTCCAGCTAGCCACGGCCTCTGCCGCTGGAACCCTCTGCGGGGTTTCTGTGTGTGCACAAGGGAGCTGGAGCGATCTGCAGGGGAACTGGAATTGAGTCACCACCTTTGTGCTGGGAACTGCGGAGATGATCCAACCCAGCACCTCTCCACGCAACAGGAGCATTCTTCACACTTTTATGACGCTGTAGATAAACATTGCATAAACTATTCATTTATAATTTCTCAGGTTGTGTCTCACAGGGACAAATGGAGAGTCCCGAGCCCAGTGCTGACATTGAGGCGGCACCTGGGCCGTGGAGAGCTGGGGGATGGAGCCAGGAGAGGAGCACAGTGCACTGCCCCAGCCCTGTGGAGAGCAGCAGGGGCCAGAGCCGTGTCCAGGGGAGGGATGCCTGGACAGCAGAGGGCTCTCGAACCCTCAGCAGGAGCAGGGCCCGCCTGGGGGATGCTCAGAGCTGCCCGAGGAATTAAACAGCCTCTGGAGACTGAGAGGGGAAGAAAGAGGAAATGAGAGCTGAAGAGTAGAGAGGGCAAAAGAAAGAGAAAAAGAAAAGAAAAGGGAGAGAAAGAGGAAACAACAAAGAAAAAGAAAATGATAAAGGAAAAAAGAAAAAATTATGGGAAAAAGAAAAAAAATATGGAAAAAAGAAAAGTATAAAGAAAGAAGGAAAATGAAATAGAAATAGGACAAAATTAACAAAAATAAAAATAAAAATAAAAATAAAAATAAAAATAAAAATAAAACTTCCCGTTCAGAGCATGTGTCTACAGGGAGCGGTGCTGTGCAGACGGAGCGCTGAGTCCTCCCCTTCCCAGCCCAGGGATTGTCATCAGTCTGCCTTTGGCTGGGATCTGAGCAGGGGAAGGAGAAAACCCCCTCCCTCGGACGGCTGGGAAGAACCTGGAAGGCTATTTCGGTGTTTCCAGTGGGAGTGGAAGGAGGATGCCAGACGGCGTTTTTCATCCTTCCCAAGTTCCCCACAGTCAAATGGGAAGCGCTGCCTTCCTTAGAGCAGGAGAGATGCCCCAGAGAAACGGCACCGGGTCTGCTGAGCAGGGACAGGCAGGGATCACTGCCTGGGAGCTGCACTTGGATCATCCCCATCCCAGTGCTCCTCACCTCACCCGGGTGATGGTCCCTGGGAGCTGCATTTGGGATCATCCCCATCCCAGTGCTCCTCACCTCACCCGGGTGATGGTCCCTGGGAGCCGCATTTGGGATCATCCCCATCCCAGTGCTCCTCACCTCACCCGGGTGATGGTCCCTGGGAGCCGCATTTGGGGCGGTTATCTCGCCCCTGCCAAGGAGGGAAGGAAATTGCCGGTGAGACCCTGCTCCCTGGGATGTGCTGGGATATTCCCCTCCCCATTTGTGTGTAAATGAGCTGCTCTGCCTGACCCAGGCAGGGCTCCGCGCTCGGGATGCGCAGACGGAGCCCGGAGAACAAAGAGCTGATCCCGAGTGACCCGACACCATCCCGGCAGGGAGAGCGAGGTGCCGAGCACACCTATTAAATGTGCCATGAATTATGTATTCCTGCATTTCCATCCCCCGCTGCCGCCCTTTGATGGAATTCTGCTCAGCTGATAAGGATGAAGCACCTTCTTCCAAGCGCTGTGCTCGATGAGCCGGGGGTGAGGATGCTGCTTTCCCCAGGTCTGTCCCAGGTGCAGCACCGTCCCCCGGGGAGGAAATGCAGCCCAGGGCAGGGCACCTGGTGGGAAAGGTTTGGGGCAGGGGTCGTTTTACACCGGGCCAGGGCAGGGCTGGGGGCTGGCACACCTCACCCTGGATTCCTGCCCTGGACAGCAGTAGCAGCTCTGGAGGATCCAGCCCCCACCCAGGAGACACTGCAGGGGCACAGAGGCTTCCCCAGGGCCTGGGGGACACAGGGGGTGTTTAGCTGGCTGCTTTCTCTTCAAACCCTGTGGGTAGGAGGGAAGAGAGTTACTCAGACATCCCAACCCGAGATGCCATCCCCATCTTCATCCTTCCTTTGGTCTGTTCCCTGGGGGGAACAGGCATCCCTGCAAACCCATGGCTGTGCTTCAGCCTGCCCCTAAAGCACCCAGAGACAGCTGTGGCTGCAGCAGCTCAGGGGCAGAGAGCTGAGATGCCACACAGCCACTGCAAGGGCTGCTCAAGCACAAACACAGAGTGCTGCAGGACCTGCTGCTCTCCTCGGTGACAGGGGCCAGGGAGGCTTTGTCCTGCTCAGACCCTGCCAGCAGAGGGGCAGGAGGGTGTGTGTCCGGCTTGGGCACATTCCTTAGCTGTGTGGTGTCCAAACCTGGGCTCAAGGACAGCACAGTTGTCAGGAGTTGCCCTGGACACTCCGACCCTGCCAGAACAGGAGCGTTGCTAAAGCAGGTCCTCCCACCGAGAGAGCTCTCCACACAGAGAATGAGAAACTGGGGTCAGAGTCGGGAAACACCGGCAGAAGAAAGCCCTTTTTGAGGGAAGTGAAACCTCCTGTGAAACGCAGAGCTGGGGAGGGGTCTTGGGAGCCAAGTGTGGGGCGTCAGAGCAGCGAGTGCCCGTCCCGGGTGGGGCGGAGGTGCCGCACGCTGGCAGGGCTGGGCACCCTCCCCTCCTGCAAGGGCTGTGCAGGCCTCTCCTCCAGGCTGCAGCCTCCATCCCCAGAGCTGTGAGCAGCCTCTCACCCTGCGTTTCCCCACCGTGTTCAGTCTGGAGCACAGGGAAAAGCCAGCAGCTGCCCGAGGCTCTCACAGCGCAGGGACACCGAGGAAGGAGGGACAGCAGCAGCTACAGCACATCTCCTCAGGCCTGGCCTCACCAGGCCCAGGAGCTGAGGCACATTTCCCTTCTCCTGTCCCCTCTGAGCAGAGCAGGTGTCCCCATGAGCAGGCAGAGCAGGCTCACGAGCCGGCAGCTGCAGTGGGAATCTCTGAGATCGGCTGCCTCAGCGCAGCACCCCTCTGCAGGATGGAAAACCATTCCTGCCTCCTTCCCCCTGCTCACCCCTCCCAGGACAGCCCCTCCCGTGTCCCCAGGCCTGTCCTGCCCTGTGCCACCCGTCCCTGACGCCACGGGTGTCACTCCTGGAGAGCACACAGGAGCACAGCCCCGGCCAGCCCGCTCTGACAGGAGCAATACTGGAGTGTTTGCTCTGCTGCTGCTTTCCTGAGGGCAGGAAGATGGATGGGAGGTGCTGCTGACGTGCCAAGCCCCTCTCAGCTCGTGTGGGGGTGAGGACACACGCTTACAGCAGAGCCAGGGTCCTTTTGTTTCACTGGAGCTGGTGCCCTGAGAGTGAGCTGCCAAAAGGGGTGGGCAAGCACAGCCAGGCTCAGGAGACCCCCCTAAATATCCTTTGCTTTCTGCTTCCATACTGGAGGCAAAGTCCTGGCACGGTGTTCAGAAGTGACAGCAATCCCCCAGGCTCTCCCACAGCCCTCTCCAGTGTGCTCTAAGTGGTTTTTTGGCTCTCCTCGGCCTTGCATCCTTGCTCACACCTCCTCAGCCCCTGTGGATACCTGCACTCCCTGCAAACCCCTGTCCTTGACCTCTCCGCCAGGTTTTCTCTGGGCGGCTGTTTCTCCCTCCCTTTTTCTCCCTCCCTTTCACCAGAAAGCAGCACAACTGTTCACACACTGTCTCTCAAGTTTATTGTCTGAACTAGCTCGAGTGCACCAAGCAGATGGACTCCTTGCCTGCAGAGCTGGCAGGTGCAAGGTCACCAGCCTTCCTCATTACAAATAACATCTGCATGGCCCTGTTTGTATATCCTTGCACAAAACATGCACATTCCTGCCTTCGTGCTCCTCAGAGGGCAAGCAGTGAGGGATCCTACATGTGGAGACTGTGTGATTTCCTCTCCACCCGAGTTCAGCAATTTTCCTCCATCCCAGGAGAAGGGAGGTTGGAGGTGACCTTAAAGCCCACCCAGTGCCACCCCTGCCATGGACAGGGACACCTCCCACTGTCCCAGGGTGTCCAGCCTGGCCTGGAAGGCTTCCAGGGATCCAGGGGCAGCCACAGCTTCTCTGGGAACATTCTGTGGGAACCCTTTGCGCCTGGTGGTGTCCCCAGAGGACCTGTCCCCGTGGGATAGCAGCCTGGACCGGCTTCCTTCGCTCCTTTATCTCCCAGCAGTTTTCAGCAAATCAGAGAAGGCAGATGCTATCGGCACCTGCAACTCCTTTCTGTTTTGGAAGCGGTGCAGAAGCACACTGGTGGCTTGGAGAGTGCTAAAAGAAAGGGAACGAGAGGCTAATAGATCTTGCTCTCAGCCATGTGCTCACCCCTCTCCTGGGCCTGCAAGGAGAGGTGACACCCGCTCAGCGCTCAGCCCCGGCGCACAGCCCTGCTCTGAGCTCCCTCCTCTTTCTGGAGGAGGAAGGGGTGCCTGTGGCCTGGGAGAAGGGGAACCCCTCCTGGGTGAGTTGTTGAAGGGGAATCTGGTCAGGTGTTGGGCTCCAGCGAGCCCATGCCCACACCTGTGCCAGGTGAGCCTGCAGCCCCTTGCACCAAGCCCTTCCCAGAGGAGCACAGGCTCCTTCTCTCCCTCCCCAGCTCCTGCCCTGCACGCAGCCGTGGCTGCCCCCTCCAGCACCCAGACCTGCCCCTCCCTTTCCCAGGCTGTGTTCCAGGAGTGCAGCTCTGCTCTGGCAGAGCTCTGCCATCTATTCATTAACTCAGCACCTGACGGGTGCCAGCATCCCAAAGGGATTCTGGAACAGCCCTGCAAATGATGAAGGGCTGGCAGGCAGTGATGTATTGGGGAAGATTAAAGGAGTTAAGTGTGAAAAGCTCGAGTGAGTGATGGCAAAGGAGAGTCTGAAGCCTGTGCAGAGTGGTTTGAAGGGTATAAACACCCCAAAAGAGGTGGTGGCACTGCTGAGATGGGGAATTTGAGCAAAAGCCCTGGGGAGAGCTCAGGGCAAGGCAAGGGAATTGCCCTTGGCCAGCCTGAAGTTGTCAGGGTGCACACTTCCAGATTCACTCCTCTAATCTAAATGCAGGGAGGGATTTTTGGCTGTGACCGAGCGGAGACATAATCAGAGGGGCAGAAGCTCAGCTCCTCCTTCCTTTTCTCTCAGTGCCTCGAGTTTCTCTGTGCTCAGCTCTGCAGCATCCCCTGAGCCCCAGGGAGCCCTCAGGAGCTCAGGGACTGTCCTGGTGCCAGCAGAGATGGTGGATGCCAGCAGAGGCACTGACAGCAAGCCCTGCTTTCCTCTGGAGCCCTCGACTGTGCTGCCAGGGACTTGCTCAGAAACTTCCATTGCTTTGTGCTGGCCAGGTGCTGCCTCTGCAGAGCGGGGCAGGGGAGCTGTGAGTTATCCAGGCTGGGGAAATCCCTCCCTGAGAGGTGCTGAGGCACTGAGCTGGGTTTCTCAGAGTGCTGTGGCCCTCCCTGGATCCCTGGCAGTGCCCAGGGCCAGGCTGGACATTGGATGACACATTGGGGCTTGGAGCAGCTGGGGCAGTGGGAGGTGTCCCTGCCAGGGAGGGGGATAATGCATCCTCTCCTCCCCCTCACTCCTGCACAGAGCTGAGACAATTACCCCAAACTTCCGAAAGGTTAAAGGAAAAAAAAAAGTGTTGAAGTTTTTCTGGGTTTTAATATTTATTTTTTTCCCTTTAAAATGTTTGTACCTTTTAAACCAACACTAATTATACATTTTTTAAATGGACAGTATTTTATCAATACAGACACCTGGGACTGGCACACCAATTAAAGTCAGGGAGAGAACTACAGCTGCAGCAGAACACCTGTTTTTTTTTTTCCAAAATTATGACATCAGCTTAATTGCAACTTTCCCATCCATTTTCCCCCCAATTAATCTAAAGTGCTCTATTCTTAGGAGGATTTTGGAGCTGTGATAAAGCAAGTCAATAACCTGCTTTCTGACCCTCTGCTCGGCTGCTAATGATTTTTTTTTTTCTGTTTTCTCTCCATTTTAATGGACGGCGGACACAGCCCAAACCTGAGCCAGGAATTCCTCCAGGAACGCCCCAAAGCAGAGAGTGGCCCACGGGCAGCGAGTGTGTACGCTTGGAGCAGGGATCATGAGGATAACACCAGGGACCCTTGCCACTGAGCTTTCACTGCCTTTTTCTAGGTTCGTATTGAAAGCACTTTTGCCAACACCTTTGGTGGGGGCTCTTCCAGGGCCCCTGAGCTGCCCATTCACAAGAGAGCATCCCCAAAAAGGGCCAGTGCAGCGGGACCCCTCCGGGCTGACCCCCTCCCTCTCCCCTCCCTGGAATTTCGGGCCGCGGCTCCTGCTGCAGTGCCCGGGAGCTCCGTCCCCCCCGGGAATGACCTTTCGCAGAACTGAAGGCTGACACCGTCTCCTCTCAGCGTCCTCCCTCCAGATCGAGTGACACGGACGCTTCCCGGCGGCTCGTGTTCCCCGGGCCCTGCGATCCTTGTCTCTGCCGCTCCGGCTCCCTTCGGGCTGTCCTTGGATGCTGAAACCGGCCCAGCAGAGCAGCCCAAGGGGAGCACAGTGCCCTGCAGGGCCCCTGCTCTCTGCGCCAGCCCTGCAGGGACCCCCAGAGCTCTGGGCACGCCTGCAGAGGGCAAGGAAAGAGGTGCCTGGCACAGGGAGGGGGTGCTGCTCCTGCGCCCCAGCCTGCAGCAATCCCAGCGTGGGCTGGCACCTGGGGAAGCCCAGGGACCCTTCCCCCGGAGCAGCCTGCTCAGAGCCCTGCCCAGCCTCTCCTCGGGTGTTTCCAGGGGCAGCCACCACCTCTCTGTGCCCGGTAAAAAATCCTCTGATCTGGTCTGAGGCTTCCCTCTTTCAGTTCCAAGCCTTCCCCCTCGTCCTCTCACTACTCAAACATCTGTCCCCACCTCTCTGCAGCCCCTTTGGGTGGGGAAAGGCCAGGAGCTGCTGGGAACGGTGCTGTTTCCCAGGAGGGTCACGGACGGGTGGATCTCCACCCCCAGCCTCGCTGAAACTCCTGGGGACACTGCTGCCACAGCAAGGAAGGCTGAGGATGTGACAAGAGCAAGGAAATGAAGATGCTCTCGAGCTTTCCAGAAGCCTGACGCACCATTTGTCTGTGCCAGAAGCCCTCACATTTGTCAAAGCTTAAAGGAGGACGGACAGAAGTGATCCGGGGAAAAAGCCCATCAGTAGGAAGCAATTGGGAGCCGTAGGAACAAAGCAGCTCAATTAGACTCTCTGTTCACAAAGGAAACCATTAGAAATCATTAGAAATCACCAAACCCCATTTTTTTGGGTGATGAGTCTCTAAATTAATGAGTCTGGAAATCTTATGAGCCTGCGCTGCAGATTATTGTTGGGGAGCTGTTTTTCATTAAAACCATACCGTGTATTTTTTAAAGGGGAGGAAAAAAAGCTCTTTAGAGAGCACCCCGAATTTCGCACTCTTCAGGCTGTTTTAGCTCAAGGCAAAGATTTCTCAGGGTCAGATTTCCACCCAGGTGCAGCTTTTGTAGTGCAGTGGCAGCATGCTGAAAGCCCCTGTACCAGCCAGTGCAAGGCAGCCTCTCGGGCTCTCCTGAGGGTTTTGGCTGCAGCTGGAGCTGTTTGTGCATTTATTTGTGGATAAATGCCCAGTGTCAGAGCTGGCCTGCCCCACCACGGCCCCCAGCCCAGGCACCAGCTCTGCAAAGCTCTGCTGCACCAGGAGCTCTCCTTCTCCTCCCTTTCCACTGGCCCACAGCAGGGATATTATTTCCATTCAGGGCAGACTTGCTCAGAGCTGCCTGGAGACAACAGCCAGGACAGCAGTGAAAGCAGGAGGAAATGGAGTATTTTTATTCCTGCAGTGTCACCAAACCTCCAGCTTCCACCTGGGAGCAATGAGGTCGGTGCTGAGGAGTTCATGCAAAGACAAAAAGTCGTCTGAGCTGGAAGAACTCTGCACAGGATGGAGGATTTACCTGAGCCAGGCTCACCCTTGCAGCCTTTAAGCAGCGTTGCCATTCCCACCCACGCCATCCAACCAGGACAGAGCCAGGCTCCTCTGGAATTCCTCTGGAAGTGGAGGAAATGATAGGCAGGAGCAGAGGAAAGTCTGAGAAGGGTGCACATATCCCGTGCTGGCCATGCTGTTCCTAAAGCTGGACCCTCTCTGGGCTCCTCACCCACCCTGCTCACCTGGCAAAAGCACCAAGGGAGGGATTTCCCCTCCAGAAGGGGCCTGAGCTGCACAGGGATGTGTCCCTGCCCTTGGCAGGAGCCACTCCTGGCACTCACAGGGTGCAGCTCCTGCTTTTTTGGAGCGTTGCCCTCCTGGCAGAGCAGCCACCAAAGTTCTGATGAAAGGTTTTCCTATTCCCCTGGCGCTCATTTCAACAAAAAAAAAGCAATTTCCCCGTCGTTTTAGCTCTTTTTGATATGCTGCCTTTATCTTTGGTGCTTTGTGGTGCTAAACAGCTGCTGCATTTCACACCAGGAGAGCACAAATCCCTGTATTCCTGCCCCACAAGGGCAGAAATAAACATGGATGTAGTCACAAGAGAAGCCACTCGTTCTATTTTTGTCTCCCTTATCTCTGGTACTCCAACAAGATTTCTCCCGAGTCTTTCTTCTCCTTGATCTGGCTTTTTTTCTGTTCCCATCATCTTCTCATCCTCTTTTCTTCCTACCCTGGGTTTCTGGAGTCTCTGCCTTTTATGCACAAAGCCGGCAGCTCTCTTTAATCAAACACAGCAATTAAGAAACTCTCAATTACAAGTGTCACCCGTGTCATGATTTATTCCTGGCTTCAGGACTTTGAGCTCACTTATTACTGCCGTGTCTGGAGAAGCCTGAGGGGAATGAAGTGCAGGGAGCTGGATGGCAGCCCCAGGAGCAGCAGCCCCAAATCCTTACTGAACTGACCAGCTGAGATGGTTTTGTGTGGCTGGGATGGAGGTGGCTCCCAGGGCAGCCAGCAATAGCAGGCACACAGGGCACAGCAGAAGCATTTCATTTTTTAAAAATTATTACTGTTTTTCCCCCTCAGAAAGTAGGAGCCTACAGCTCCCCTGGCACCCCTGCTGCCCCCACCCTCCTGGTGGCACTGGAGCTGTTCCAGAGAGCCAAGCCCACGGCCCTGGGAGGGCTCCTGTGCCCCGTGCCTTTCCCTCTCTTTGTTTCACCCCTGCCTGTGCTCGTGTTCAATTATTTCTCCTGCCATATTCATTATTAATATGCACGTTTTCTGCCTGATTTCTCCCTCCTTTCCATTATTTAACCATACCCAGACCATGAGTGGTGTCCTGTGGCTCAAAAGCTGCCTCTAAATTAAAGCTGCAGGTGTGTGTGGGGATGCGGGGTGCGTGTGGAATCCCCCATCACCCTCCAGGAGCTGGGTCAGCAGCGGATTCTGAGCACACTGGGATCTGCCTGTGGTGGCTGGTTATTTCACTGCATGCACAGCTGGGATGTCTCCTGGCTCAGGAGCAGGGCTGGGTGGCAGCAGCACCCACCAGGGCTGGAGTGGAGCGGGAGGCTGCCCAGCAGATCAGGGTGAGCCTCTGGCATGCTGCTCCCTGCAGAGACTCGAGCTGCCACACACTCACGGCCTTTTTTAGGCACTGCTCACCCCTGCATCCTCTGTTCCCACAGCATCTTCTGCAAGGGCTCCCCTGAGGAGTGAGAAATGCAGGAAACTCTGCAGCTGGGACTTCAGGGAACGACATTCCAGCTGTTAACCACAGCTTTCCCCCCGGTTCCCCGCAGAGCGGAAAGCTGTGATTTCCTCTGGGCTTGCCCGTCGTATCACCAGGCTGCAGAGCAGCCCTGTGTGCCTGCACATCCTCCTGGGTGAGCCCCAGCCCAGCCCTGGGGCAGCTGGAGCTGTCACCTCCCTGCTGGGTGAGGGCACAGGCAGGGCTGTGCCCCCCTGCTGCAGGATTCAGTGGAGACCTTGGGGCTGGGAAAGGGACTCTGCTTCTAGTGCAGCTGAATTCCTGCTCCTGGACTTCCCCCACTGCCACCCACACACCTGCTGTGCCAAGGCCTGTGTCTCAGGCTGCTCAGGATCATCCCAGCAATGAGGCAAGCCCTCCAAAATAGCTGGGCCTTTCCATCTTTCTTGGATTCCTCTTTGTTTGCAGTAACTAATAGCTCTTGGAAGGGGTGTGTAGCTGGTGTCCTTGAAATCGTGCTTATTTTGGGTTTTGTGGATCAGGCACAGCTGCTATCTCCTTCCCCCGGGTCTGGGCATGGCTCTGCCCTGTCTTGGGGTTGTGGGGCTGTACCCCATCAGCCCTGCTGGGAATGGGGCTTTCCCCAGTGTTCCCAGTTTCATTTCCATCACTAGCGCCCCCATTTCTCAGTGTGCCACCCCCATCCACCTCCATTTATTGTTCCTGCAGGTGCTGTCACACACAGGCATCTCCCACCTCCCAGACCACAGGTTCTGGAATATCTCATTATTTGTGCCCAGCCCCTGCTCCTGGGCACTCCTGCAGCCACGAGAAATCAGAGACTGTGGGGGGAACAGAAAGATGAGCACAGCGTCCCCAAAGCCTCATGAGTGCCATTTGGACACATTCAGTGCCCAGTGTGTAACCAGGTCACGGCACTGGGACAGCAGGAGGTGGGGAGGGTGAAAAGGGAAGCCTTCCAGAAGAATTCCATAGCAAGAACAATTCAATTTATCCAGGGAGAGTTATTTTTTCCCGAGTTTGCTCAGAAAGTTGTACCAGTGTGCACAGCTTGGAACCATCTCAGGTTCTGGTCTCTTTAGCAAATGACATTCTACCTTGAAAAGTGAGGGGGGAGGGATTAAAATGTTCTGGCAGCCTTGATCAGCGCTGTGTGAAGCACTTCTGTCCTTCAGCACCCTGGAAGCAGCAGATGAGGCTGAGGCTGGGCTGGGGCTGGGAATGCTCTCAGGGAGCAGCATCAGCTCCTATCACACCTGCAGGATAAAGGATGCTCTCCCATGCACAATCACTTCAGAACCTTCAGCAGCCAGCTCCTGCACAACTCCATTGCAAGTCCATTAAGCCCCCGAGATGAATTCCATATTTCAGGAGCAATCATTACTCAACCTGTCTCCAAACACAGGAGATAATTCCTGACTTGCTCTGCTCTGTTTGCCCGGACCTTCGAGAGGAGATGCACTTGGCAATAAGCAGGGAAACTTACTCAGTTCAGCAATGTGGGGAGATAATTTTGTGGTGCCAGGGGTCGTATCTTCCCCTCACAGGACAGCCAGTGAATTGAGGCGAATGCCAATTTAATTCAAAGGGACAATACGAGCTTAAAACTCTTCTGCTCCGTATGAGCTGGTGCCACATCCCCTTTCTCACAGGGCAGACTTTGCACCCCAGCCCTCCTTCCCCTGCACCACTGTTTTGATGTTAAATCCCAGTATTATCCATTTCACACCCTTTCTCCAGCCTGCTGGGAATGATTTGGATTCCAGTCGTGCCGCTCACAGCACTCGCGACCATAAGCAGAAATTTTATTAGCTCCTGCTTCTCTCATTGTCCAAGTAATTAATTAAAATATTGATTAGTCCTAGAGACAGGACAGACCCTGGTGAGATTCCTGTAGATAAATCCTTTTGGATAGGCAGCAAACTACCTGCAGCTCCTGGAGCTGAAGCTTTCCAATTAAGACTGCTTCTTTTCTCCTCTTTTTCTCCTCTCTGCGTATCTCCATCTGGCTGATAATTGGTTTATGGGAACAAGGTGGGACAGGGTCAAAATCCTTCCTTCAGTCAGGAGGTAGCACAGCTTCCCCAGGTGGGACAGGTGCCTGCCTGAAGGAGAAATGAAATGTTTGATGTGATCTGTGTGAGACAATCCATGACATCCTTATCCAAGTGACTGCACATGGATGAGTCACTTCTTCAGCATCTTTCCAGGGATCAGTGCTGAGCTGGGTCTGGATCTGCCTCATCGCTCTGTTTTCCCCTTCCGAGATCCCTGGAAACCTCCAGCTTCTGGGAATTGTGGTTTTAATTGGTACCATTTCAGTGATTCCCTGGCTCATCTTTTCAGTATCCCTCTGGGAACTTCCCAGATTTTCTTGGACTTCAGTGTAACATCTATGGGTTATTTGCCTTCCTCTTCCCCAGCCTGGGGACTGGATCCCATCCCCAGCTCTGCCTCAGTCCCAGGCACAGCAATTCTTTGTCTCTTGGCTACAAACTGTGTCCCCTCCGCGAGCATTTCCTGAGAACAGATTTCAGGTTGCCAGAGGCAGCTCGAGTGAGTTTTAAGACAAGAATTCAGTGGGTTTTGATTCATGTTCTGTTGGTGCCCTACAAACAGCCACTGAATCCACCTGGGACCATCCCTATCCCTGTGCTGGAGAGCCTGCCCCGTGACAGCAGCAGCAAACCAGGAGAAACCCTTTGGGTCAGACTGCAGCAGTGGCCAGGAGCACTCCAGGGACAGATCTGCCAGACCTGAACACACCAAGGGTGATTTAAATCTTTAAATCATTCCAGAGGAATGGCTCTAAAGCAGCTCTTGGCTCCTGTTACAACTTCTTCTCCTGACCCTGTGCAATTCTCACCAGCCTTAAAGGCACTGTTCTGCCTCCAGGTCTGTGACCCTGGGACCACAAAGTGCTGCATGAAAACATCCAGTGCTCAGTTCCAGGAAGTCCATGGAGCTCTGGCCCAGCTGGATTAGCTCCTGCCAACCCCCCAGTGCAATTCCTGGCTGGTGCCCAAGCTGTACCCTCGGTGCCCTGTAAATTCTGTTTCACAGAACACAAACGGCGCAGGGTGGATTTTGCTGCTCCCACCCCTTCCTTCGCCTCCTTTGCAGCCCTCCTACCTGCCTGCCCCTTGCTCTGCATCAAACACTCCCCCTGCTGCTCCCTGCTGCTGCCAGCCCTTTCATATTCCCTGGGATTTCTCTCCCCCCTGCTATGGGAGGTGGGAGCAGCCTTCCCAAAGTGCCTCTCTTTAATCTTCCCTGGCAAGTCACTGCCTTTCAAGCACGCTCTTAAAGAGCACAGAGGAGGGGATGGGGAAATGGGGGTTTATGTCTCTTTATAGAAATCCAGCCCAAACTGATGGAAATTCCCAGAGCAAAAGCAGAATAACAGGCCTAGAGCTAGGACAGTTTGCAAGTGCCTTGGATGCTTATCCCCAGGGATCTGTCCTGTGCTGGAGGGGCAACGAGGGAAGGAAGAATCCAGGCTGATCCCAACCAGGCACGGGAGGGATGTGCAGCCTGCCTGCCACCTGCAGCAGCACCACAGGCAATTAAACTCGCTGTTTATTTCGGGTTTAATCATGCCCTTTCCCCCTCCTTTCTGTAAATGGAGCCACTGCTTTTGGTGGCTTGAGGGGCTTTCAGAGAGGCTGCACAGCCCTGAGGGGCTCCAGTGGGATGGGCAGAGAACCATGGAATCACAGAATGGCTTTGGTTGGAGAGGCCCTAAAGAGCATCCCATTCCACCCCCTGCCATGGGCAAGGACACCTTCCACTGTCCCAGGCTGCTCCAAGTCCTATCCAGCCTGGGCTTGCACACTTCCACGGGCAGATTCCTGGCCAAGGCCACTGCAGCTCCCCAGGGAACAAACTGTGCTGTTGTTGGCTTCTGGTGGTGAGTGGAAAGTACCCTGGGGAGCCTTGGGATTCAGCTGAGCACAGCAGGAAAGCGCCTGTGAGCCAAGGCTTGTGCTCAGCCAGGAAAGAACCTTCTTCTCCAGGGATTCTGGGCTGCCAGCAGCTGGAACCACCGCCGTGGGCACTGTGGGCTGTCCCTTCCCTCCTCCTGCCCCAAGAACCTCGCTCCCATTCCTCTCCTGCTGCTCCAGCAGCAGATGCTGCCTGGCCATGGCTTGGAAAAGAGGACAGTGCAAAACTCTAAAGGTCACGGTCAGCAAACGCTGCTCGTCCTTCCTTGGATGGCTCCAGCTCCGTCCCTGCAATATCCACGCACACCTCTGCCTTCCAGAACCTTCTCTGAAGCCAGACACCACTTCTTGGTACCCTGAACAGGGCTGTAAATTCTCAACTCAGTGAACACAAGGCACTGCACAAAAACAGGAAAAAAATCCCAACCCAAACCCCTGAAAAATTCCAATCAGCCTCTCAGTCTGCACTGAGGTAACTGGGTCCCTCAGAATGGCCAGGCAAGCAGTTTGGGGAAACAGCTAAATTCAGTCACTTCACCACAGGCCTTCTCCCTTCCACTTCTCTGCACACCCAGCCTTTCCCAGAGGATATTTGCCAGGGTGGGAGGAGGGAATCAATTTTCCCCTCCGTGTATTTCTTTTCTGCATATTTGTGTTGAACTTACAAGTTTTGTTTTCTCTACTAAATTCCATCCTGGAGCCAAAAATGACAAAGTTACCCAGTGGCTGTGGCTGCTCGCTGGTGGTAGGAGCAACAGAATACACTCTTGGGTGGGAAGGAGCCCCAGGATGGGAAGAATGCAGGAAATGGAGGCAGCTGAACCAAAATAGCATCAGGCTGGGCTTCCACCCCATAATTACAGACAGAACCCCCTTCAGGGAGCCAGGGGTTGGCTGGTTCTGGGCTCAGATGGCTCAGCCACAAGCTCTACCCAGTCTGGAGTGGGCTCCAAGCTCGCCCTCTGATCCTGCAACCCTGGGAAAAGTTCTGCCCTTCTCAAACTGCAAACCAGGAATGCACCTGAACTCCCACGGGCTCCAGTGAGCTCCTGTGACAAACACTGACTATCAGAAAATAGTGCTGATAACACAAAAAATAAGAATTGTAATGATAATCATCAGTCACAGAGATCTACGGGTTCAGAACAAATCCATTTCTTAAAAATGATTTATTAAAAAAAAACCGCATTGCAAAAACCTTTCAGGTTTATGGCTAATGCTCACTGCTGCCATCACCGAGACAGTCAGCAGGAAAAACTGCTTTGAAGGACAGGAACCCAGGAGGCTGCAGAGTCCAGGATTATCGTGTGTGGAGCAATCCATGTGAAGAACAAGCTGCACCCCTGAGGTGGAGAAGGGCGTGTGGGGGGATCCGCAGCACTGCAGAGGAGTCCATCCCAGTGGGAGATCAGGAGGCAGCCCCCGGTCCATCCCCCGGGCACGCACAGCTCGGCTGCGGGCTGGCTGGCGTGGCCTCACCTCCCCACGACGGGTCACAGGTCACTTCTCGGGGTCACACTTTGGATTCCGGGCCCTTCAGGGAGTTTCCTGCCAGCTTCTCCTTCTCTGGCCCAGCCTTTGTCCCCTCTGCCCGGCCGGCGTGCCTCTCCTGCTTGCTGAGGATGGCGTACACGGCCCCGAAGCACAGGAAGGCGCCCACCTCGAAGAAGAGCTGCAGCCCCAGGTACCTGTGCGCGCACACGGGGCTCAGGGCAGCAGCAGGGACCGTCCCCGGCGCTCCTGGCGCGCTGGGCGCTGTCCGGGGGTGCCTCTGCCCCCGTGCCCACCCCTACCTGTGCCTGAAGCGGGTGTTGTCGTAGTACCTGCAGGCCGCCCGGCGCTCGCAGCGCCTCTCCCACAGCACGCACGCGGTGTCGATGGCGCTGCCGTACAGCACCGGGCCCGGCATCCACGCTGCAACGCAGGGCAGTGAGCGGGGCTGGGCTCCGGCCGCAGGCACCCCGGAAACAGGGCCCAAACCACAGCCCCAGGTGTTGCGGCCTAAACTGCGGCCTAAACTGCGGCCTAAACTGCGGCCCAAACCACAGCCCAAACCATGGCCCCAGGCGCCACAGCCAGGTACCTCCTGGACACTTCAGTGACAGACACTCCACCACCACCCCAGGCAGCCCATTCCTGCTCACCTCCTCTACCCACTGAGCATTTATTGCTCCTTCCCACGGCTGCTGAGGCATTTCCTGGGGGCCTCCAGGGCAACATGAATTTTCCCCCTTGGAAAAGTTACTGGTGGGATGACAGGACAGGCTGTGGAGCCCCCCTGATAAGCTGGAGGTGCACGGAGCAGTGTCTGCACACAGCCTGAGCTCCTGGACCTGAAGTCACTCCCGGCCCTCCTTTGTTTACGTACAGAGATGGAGCCCTTGGAGCTGCCTTGTCTCATTCCCCCCACGTTCAGCCCCAGCCCCTGCAGGGCAGCATCTTTCCCTGCCCTGGGAAAGCCCTCTCCAGGAGTTGCCATTGCTTTCCAGGATGGTATTTTAACACACTTCAATTTACCTAAAACTCTCAGCAGCATGAACTGTATCCCGACAGCGAATGACTTGTCTTCAGGCTGGATGCTCCTGAAAAACAAAGTGCAACACATGCCCTCTGGCAATCCCAGCAGGATGGATGCTTCCCTTCCTTTTTTTCGGTCTGGAAATCTTGCCAGACCCAGGAAGAGCTTGGAAGTACCATTTACAGACTAAGACAGAGATTCCATCATGGCTTTCCCCTCTGCCTCAGCTTTACCCACTCTAGAGTCCAGCCCCACCAGCCTGGGCTCACATCTAGGCTGGTTCCATCCTGCTGCCACCCCACAGGCACCCTTCCAAGGATGTGGGAAGCTGGTGCCCTAATTGCCTCTCCGCACTGGGAGGGGAGGCTGCTTTCAAGCAAAGGAAGGTAATTAAACTTCTTAACTTCACGCAGAGCTGCCTTAAGAAGAGCCCAAATGCTGCTGTGCTGAATTACTGCTGAGTTAATGGTGCATCTTGTGCTGAGGTAAAGCCACAGCAGGAACAGGCCACGAGGTGCAACCCAGGGCTGGTTTAACCCAGGGCTGGTTTAACCCAGGGCTGGTTTAACTCAGGGCTGGTTTAGCCCAGGGCTGGTTTAGCCCAGGGCTGGTTTAACTCAGAGCTGTTTTAACCCAGGGCTGGTTTAACCCAGGGCTGGTTTAACCCAGGGCTGGTTTAGCCCAGGGCTGGTTTAACCGAGGGCTGGTTTAGCCCAGGGCTGGTTTAGCCCCAGTCAGGCTGACTCAATCCCCAGTCCCGCGGCTGAACAAGCCCTGCCTCCTGAGCCAAGCACGCCCTCTGTGGCTGCCCAGGACTGTGGCCAAGGTGTCCCACCTGAGGATGAGCATGAAGGAGGGCGTGTGGGACGTGCTGGCGAGGATCCCTGCCAGGCAGGACAGCACCACGAAGGGCACGAAGAGGTGGGAGCAGCCGGTGCCGCAGGCGCCCGGCCGGGCCGACCCCGCCGGCCCCGTGATGCAGCTGCACCCGGTGTAGTTCTGCAAAGAGGAGAGAGCATCCAGAGGCTGCACACCCAGGGACGTGCAGATGGAAGGGAACGCTGCCAGCTGCCAGGGAGAAGGAGAGGGGGTAGGATTTGTCTGGAAATAACGAGCAGTAATTAGCACTCAGTGCTTTGGGGAGAGCTCAGCGCCCCGTCCGGTGCTGCAGCAAAGGGCTGCAGCAAAGCTGAGCACACAATTGTAGGGTTTTCTGCAGGCTGGGAGTTCCTGGAAACCCTTTCCAGGAAGGCTGTAGGCAGTGAGTGCCAAAGGTCCTTGTACTGGCAGAGATACTGAAACGGGTAAGAAAAGAGTACAATTTCCAAGAAAGCAAGGGCTGGAAGAGAGAGGCGTGGTTGAGGAGGAAAAAAGCAGTTGGAAAGGATCTGCTGTACAAAAGGCAGGCGTGGGGGTGCAGGAGGGCACACTTGGGACTAAGCCATGGCAGAAATAATACTTGGTATTAAAATGAAGTGCTGTTAATTAACAAAACGGTGCTGCAAACTGCCCAGACAGTCCCGGGCTGCCATTCCATCCTGTGCCGAGAGTGCAGCACAAAGCCACCCATCCCACACGGGCTGCTGAGGACCTGTGTCTGCATGGCACAGCCTTCCTCAGGGTGGGTCTGGGAGCTCCTGCAGAGCCAGCAGAGCAGCTGGGTCACTCAGAGCTGTCGGGGTCTCGGTGACAGGCTGGGAGCAGCACAGGAGGGAGCAGCACAGGGCAGCAGAAGGACCCAAAGCAAAGCAAGGCTGGGAGCAAAGCCCGCTCTCCCAGCCCCTCTCAGGCAGCCCGTGCCCCATTGCCAGCGCCCAGCAGGCACTGGCCACCCCTGCCAGCCTGGCCCAGCAGGCACTCACCAGGATGGAGCTGCCAGCGTGGCTGTGGGCGCTGCTGCAGCCAGCAGAGCAGGGCGAGGTGTACTCCACGCCGTCGGAGCCGCAGACCGGGTTGAAGCCCGTCTCGGGGCAGCGGCACTGCGCGTTGCACTCCAGGGTGTGGGGTCCAAACCCAGAGCTGAGCACGAGGAAAGGGTTAATGCCAGCTATGGAGCATCACCAGAGTGCATCTTACAGAGAAGACGAGCTGCACGTGTGCTGAGACCACGAAAAAACCACCTGGCTGCACAGCAAACCCTTCCCCATGCGTCAGTGAGGACCCAGGGGAATTCCACCATCACCCCAAACCTCTGCTCTGCCTGGGCAAAGCATCCCAACCTCAAATGGGCACGGGAGCCACCCACCTCCTTCATACTTGGTCCCAAACCCGGGCTCTGGGGTTCTTGCAACACCAGCTGTGGGAGGGAGGGAGGGAGGGAGGGAGGGAGATTCCTCCTAAGGGCTGGGACCACAGCACACAGAACAGGGAGTTCAGAGATCTGGATCAAGCCTTGAGGGCACACAAGAAGGTCCTGCCCACGTTGAACTGCCACAGCTTGGATGGTGTGATCCCAAGGGCTGGCTCCTGCCTGAAGGACTCATCCACCACACTTTCCAAGATGAAAACTTGTGCTATTTGTGCCAAAAAACGTGTCTACTTTGGGTTCCACGCTTGCTCCTCGGTAGGAGATCTCACTAGTGGAACTCTTATAACCCTGCACCTGAAAACCTCATGTGTAAAAGGTTTTACCCCCAAGGAGATAATCTGAAATGACTCTACCATGTGTGGGATAGGTCACAAAGGCTGGCCTAAACCTGAGGGTGCAGCACACTCAGTGTATATCCACAAGAACTCCTTACTTTATCTCCATCAGCTGCTTCTGCTGAGGGCACCAACCCATTTCTGGGGATCCTGCTTGGCTCCCCCCGCCCTGGCAATGCCCCGCGCCCACCCCGGCGGAGCTGTGGTACCTGTCCCAGTAGGTGACACCTGCCACCCTCTGCGTGGGGCAGCCCAGGAAGAGCAGGGGAAAGGCTGTGAGCAGGCACAGCAGCATGCCCAGCACACACAGGGCACTGCACTGCCTCAGGGACATCTGGAAGCGCTTCAGGATGGCGCCGCCCACCACGATCCCGACCATGGCCCCCGGGATGTTCACAGCACCTGGGGAAAGGCGGGGCACCGGCTCAGGGGACCACAGAGTGCGCTGGGTTGGCTTCAACATCACAGTCCCACCCCTTCCACCACCCCGCACTGCCCCACCCAGCCTGGCCTTGGACACTTCAGGGGCAGCCACAGCATCTCTGGGCACCCTGTGCCAGGGCCTGCCCACCCTCCCAGGGAACAATTCCCTCCCAATACCCAACCCAAAGCCATTCCCCCTGTCCTATCACTGTCCCTTGCTTTCCATCTCTGATCTGTATCAGCTCCTTCTCACAGCAAAGACCCAGAGCTCCTATTCTAATCAGGTTCCTATTTCTCAGCACAGGTGACCAAGGTTTTTTGCAGGGACTGGTGGAATAAGGCTACAAAAAAACTGCTTTCAAAAGCAGCAGGACCCCACAGCAAACTGGCTGCCTTATGTATCCATGCATGAAAGATGTCAGGAGCAGTGGAAAGCTGTGCTTCACCCAGCAAAATGTGATTTTTCAGTGTCGACAGGAAGAAACACCAAGTAAGCCTGGGGATGATGTTTAATTTCTGTGCAGTGCAGGATTGTGCCATTTCTGTAAAAATCCCATTTATATAAACTCCCTCATGTTTTGGGTGTTTTGGGGGGGACACCAAAGTTCAGCTAGAGATATGCAAAGTGTTTAATTCAGCTAAGGATCAATGGGGAGGTTGCTTTCAGTCCATAAACACCCACACAAGGAAGGAATTTCCAGCTACAGAAAGCTTTTTGATCTGAAAAAAAAAGGCCAAGCAAGACTCAGCAGTGAGAACAAAGGCCGGAGGAATTTATCTGTGGAACACGGTGCTGACCTGGAGGCAGAGGGTAAATGAAGGCTGGGAACAGCTCAGCTGGGCCCTGCTTCAGCATTTAACCTTCCTGCATCCAGCCCTGGGCGCTGCCAGTCTGCTCTGCGCACTTTGCTCTGATCTATCTGCTGCAGACCTCAGAGGCCTCTTTCCCTGAGGTGCTGTTTGCTCAAAAACGTGTTTTAAACCCTTCTGTGGCAGGATCTCCGAACTCTCCAACTGGCTCTGAGAGGGAGGCTTTATTCTGGAGGAATTCTTCCTAAGCCCTGGATTATTTTTCAAGGAGTCAGAAGCCCAGCGACACTTACCAATGATCATGTTGGCCAGGGAGGCTGTGAGGGAGAACTGTCTCTCCAGGAACTTGCCCATGAAGGTTGCTAGTCCAGCAACCATGGCAGAGATGTTGACCTGGGCCAGCACCACCAGCAGGTACACGGGGTGCCGCAGGTTCCTCATCAGCACCGCAGGAAAACCTGAAAGGACAAGGGGGACCTGCTGCACGGAGAGCAGGGCACAGCAAAGTATTCATCCCACAAGAGTTTGGGCTGGAGGGGACTGCAGGGCTCATCGCATTCCACCCCTTTCCTTGCAGCTTTCTGGCAGAGCCTCTGCTAAAACAATTACAGAAGTAGATGGGAAGCCATTAAAAGTTAATTTATTTGTTTGCTGCGGTTGCAATTTCAGTGTCCTTTTTGTTTCCATCATGCAAAACGCATTTTTTGATGACAGGCACGAAACGCTCCAGCAAACTGCCCTAGGGCTGACCCCTTGGCCTGCAGCCCCTGCTGCCAGGGGCCTGGGGTGCCCCACTGTCCATCCTGGGGCGATGCCCCCTTCCTGCACGCCCCAAACCCCCTGTCTGCTCCTCCTCTGCCCTGGCTGGCACGCAAAGGGCAACTTCCAAACAAACTGCTGATGAGTTTCCCAGATGAGGGCTTGGGCAGCCAATATGCTGGAGCAGAGATAAGGAATTAACAGCCAGGATTAATGCAAAGGACTGCCATAAATTAATGGTGTTAATTCTTAGCAGCTGACAAACAACTGGGACAATCTTTCTATCTGCTGCAGCACAGCGGCGCCGGGAGCTCTCTGGGGCTTGTCTGGGGGCTGGCCTCAGATGGGGATGGATTTCTGTCCTAAATGTTCTGGGAAGAGCAAAAGGACCCTCTGCGGGTGCACTGGGCTCCTCCAAGTGCAAAGGCAAAACTCCCCTTCGTGGCAGCAGCCTTTCCAGCTCAGCACTCTGCCCTCAGGTCAGGCAACAGCCAAAAATCGTGGGGAGCTGCAGAAGGGGTGCAAGCATAAAAAGCATGCTCAGGGACCCTGGAACACTGACCCTCTGGAGGCTGGAGTCAGTGGGGAGGGAAGGAGCTGCATTACACCAGTGTGAATCCAACAGGGGACATGGTTATGGTCTGAGGTCCTAATTTTTGAAGAGTATACCTCGAATTGCTCAGCCACATTGCAGATGGGAAACGTCAGCTTGCTTGCTGAAAAATCTCCTGACAGCCAACCCAGCCTTTTGTGGGAATCTTCCACCAAAATGTCCTTTCCCCTGGAGGTCTCTGCTCTTTTTAATCAAGCCTCACCCTTTCCACCACCCCAGATCAGAGGTAAAAAGCTGAGCAGGTCCCCCACTTCATGGTGACAGCAGCAAGATTTCCATCCTCTGCAATCCCCACCTCAGCACTAACTGGAGCCTCCTCGCAGCTCCAGAGAGGAAGCTGGGCAGACAGCAAAAGCAAGTGGAAACTTTAAAATAATAATAAAAAAATATCCTTGAAAGCACCTTTAGGGACCATAAGAGAAAAAAACAAGTCACGAGTGCAGCGTTGCAATTGCTTTGAAGATCACCTTTAATGGGCTAATTCCCAGTATGTGCAGCAGAATCTGCACATCCTCCCAGGTGTTTTCAACAGAAGCCTGGAAATTAGCAATGGAAATGACTTCAGGCAAGCTAAATCCTACTTCTTTCCTTACTGCAGGAAATCCAGTGCCTGCAGAAGGAGGAATGTGCGAGTGTGAGGAGCAGGGTGCAAGCCAGTGTCACGCAGAGCATCTGTGCCAGAGCCAAGACGACTCCCCAGCAGCTCTGAGTGAGTACAGAGGAGCTGCTCCCCCCTGGGCTGAGTGACCTCAGTGCCTGGAACGTCCCCAGGGCAGGGCCTGAGCCCCCACCCTGCACACAGCCCCGTCCTGTCCCTGCTCTGGGGCTGGAAAAGCCCCTCTGCCCGAGGCAGAGCCCCCAGGGCTGCCCAGGGAGGCTCAGACCCAGGGGCACCTCTGGGATGGGCTCCAATCCACCCTTGTTCAGCTTGCAAAAACTGCCACGAGAGTGATTTTGCTCTCTGCTCATCCCTAAAGCAACAGCACACACGTTTCCTTCTCCGTAATCATGGAATGGTTTGGGGCGCAGGGACCTTAAAGCCCACCCAGTGCCACCCCTGCTGTGGGCAGGGACACCTCCCACTGTCCCAGGGTGCTCCAGCCTGGCCTCGGGCACTGCCAGGGAGATTCAGGCTGGAGAATCTCATCTCCAAACGCTGCTTTCGTAAATTACCATGTAGAACATAACAGTAAAAAGAGAAACAGAGAGAGAGAGAGGAAACAAAAGAAGCAGGAGACTGATGAAATGGGAAGGGAATTATCTTTCCAGTGACTTGCAGATGAGCCAGCCCTGAAGTCTTTATGCTTCACCCTTTTTGCCCCATCTAACCATCACACACTCTCTGCCACCCCGTTCCTGGCCCTAAAAAGAGTTTTGTGTAAGAGATCCAGGTGATTTCAGCAAGATTGCTCTCCTGACATAAACCAGACACTTCATTTATTACAGAACCGGGCTTCGGGGGATAAATTCTGAGAAATAATGAATTTATTAGCACAGCCCTGACACAGCAACACTGCTTCACGCCCTGAACCAAAGCTGCAGCTGGAGCAGAGTAAGACATTTCCTCCTCTCTGCACCCAGGAGCTCATCTTTATTCCTGTTTCAGAGGCACAGAGCAGAGTGTTGGTGTGAAAATCCCGTCTGAGCACTATCAATCTGCTCCCATGCAGCTGCTTCCATCACACAGGTTTCTAAATGACAGTGCCACAAGGTCGGGGGGGAAGAAACCCCCGAGTGCCTCCTCTAATTGAGCATTAGGCTGACGAGCAAACGCTGCCAGCAGCGGGAGAACAACCTGCCCACGCCTGCCTGGCTGTGCCTGCCCTGCACTGACCTTCAGAACACAGAGAATTTCCAATAAATTAACCGGATAATATCTGGGAAATAGGGGGGAAGCTGACAGGAGTGCCTTCAGAGGGCCACATTTCATAAGTAGTTGTCAAAGTGCAGAGTATTTAAAAAACCCAAACATCCCAAGCATTAGCAGATGCCTCCAGAGACTAAAGCCCGGCTGATCCCCTTCAGCACAGAGAGCCCACTCATTTCCAAACAACTTAATTGCACTGGATTCAATTCTCCCCGTGGATTTGAAGTGCTCGGAGCCTGGCCAAGGCAGCGCTGGCCACTCTGGAGGTCAGCCTGGCTCGGACAGCCAGGTCAGCCTTGAGGAGGGAGTCTGATGAGGCTTTTTTGGGGATGAAAAGTTGCCAGTGCTGCTGTGGGTCTGATTCCTGCCATGGCCTGAGGACTGAGCAAGAGCAGCTGGATGCACCCAGACCCCTCTGACTGAAGGGCTCTCTCCCTTCCACAGCTCTGCTGCAGGCTCACAGCTAGCACCCCTCTTCCCTGCCTGGATTTGGGCTCTGGTGAGATTCTGGCCTGATTCCTACTGCCCACATGAGCCATAAATCACAGAGTCACTGAGGGGTTTGGGTTGGAAGGGACCTTAAAGCCCATTCCAGCCCCTGCCACAGGCAGGGACAGCTTCCACCAGCCAGGCTGCTCCAAGCCCTGCCCAGCCTGGCCTGGGACACTCCGGGGCAGGATGTGACACTCAGAGTGACCAAGGCCAGGTGCTCTGGATGGCATGAGGTGGAGCAGGGCACAGTGGGCAGGCTGAAGCACATCTGCTGGGAGCAGAGGGGTTGAGCCCAGCACTGAGCCTAAGGTGCATGTCAGGGGCTCATCCAGGAGCTGGGCTGAGCTCAGGAGGCAATGTGCCTGTTCCCTGGCAGCACTGCAGCCCCGGCAGGGCCCAGCCTGGCCGTGTGTCCGTGCAGCAGGAGCTGTGGGATCGGGATTTGCACACTTACGTCTGATGAACTCCGTGAGGGAGAGGCTCTCCGTGTGCTGGGACCTCGGCCTGAGCTGGCTGAGCATGTCCTCCCTCTTGCTGCTGTCTCTGTCCTTCCCTCTCACCACCTGGGGACACACAGAGCTGTCACTGCACACACCCTGCCACAGCTCCCCTGCCCTCGCCTCTCTCTCCCGAACCACGGCACGCGGTGCCCTGTCTGTGTCCAGCTGCTGCTCCCTGCCCACAGCACCTGCTTGCCAGTGGGGCTGACAGCATCCACCACACCATGCTGCAGAGGAGCTCTCCCACCTCTCCTGACGCTGCTGGATCACCCTCCATCAATACCAACTCCCTGTGCTGGGCTACACAAGGCCAGGAGTGCACCCCTCTGCAGGGAAAGCTGGCTGCCCTCAGGGGATGGTTTTCTGCCCCAGAGCTCCGTGTGTGGGCACACCGCAGGCACCCAAGGAGGGACGGGGCTGGATCCCACCTGCACAGCTTTGGGCACGGGTTTGGGTGGAGGACGAGCTCTGCTGCAGCTCCTGCACCAGCCTGAGCTGGACAAGAGAGTCATCCAGCAGCAATTAGAGACCTGCAATGGCCAGGAGGAAATGGGCAGCTCTGGGCTGGAATCACCTCCTTTGCTCTCCACTGAGAGTGGCCATTAAACCGCAGCGAGGTCACAGTGTCTGTGCTCTGGCTGCCACGTGCCCTTTCCGAAGGCTAAAGCAATGAAACTCCTTTCCTGTTTTGCATGGCTGGAGGTCAGGCTTTCATACATTTTTCAAATGCAAAGATAAAATCCGGCTCCCTTTCACTTTTCAATTGTGTTACAGGGGCTCTTCTCTCTGCTCTGAAACTGCAGCATTTTCCAAAAACGCATTCAAGCTGTTCCTGACTGTGGCTTCCTCAGCTTCCAGCTGTTTGTACTTATGAGAGTCAACAGCCTGCACGTCCAGACAAAGCCCCAGCTCCCAGATCCCCCCCGCCTGGGATGCCCCTGTGTGTGACCCTTGCAGGGGATGTTTCTGTGCTGGCTCAGGAGCAGCAGCTGCCTGCACATGGAGCAAAGCCCTCACACAGGGGAAAGCTCCTCTCCCTGAGCTGCCTTGGCCCTGGTGTGGCTTTTTTGCTGCCTGAAAGGATCAGGAAATACCTTCCTCTGGGATGAAGGAAAGCAGGGGCAGAAGGAAAAACAGGAATCCTGCCTGCTTGCTGTGGATGGTGCTGGGATGGTGCTGGCTGCACCAACAGAGATGCTGCACGCCCTGAGGAGGATGCTGTGCCCCTGCCACAGGGCGTTTTGGCAATTCTCACAGCAGAAATTTGTCAGGCTGGAGCTGGAAGGTGCAGTAACACGGGCTGGCTGCTCAGCCCTGCCCCAGCATCCTGCCAAGGAGAAACAAACTAAGCATGCAAAATGCCCCCACTCTTGGATTTTCCTGGATGATTCCTTAAAGGACTCAGCTCCTTGGTGCCACTCGTTGCATCTCATGTTTTTGCAATGAGATTTTGTCTGCGTGGATGATTTTGCCCAGCAGCTGTGGCTGCCCCTGGATCCCTGGAAGTGTCCCAGGCCAGGCTGGACGGGGCTTGGGGCACCTGGGACACTGGAATGTGTTCCTGCCCACGGTAGGGGTGGCTTTAGGGTCCCTACAAGCCAACCCATCCCGTGATTCCAGAGCCCATTGGCACTACTGCCACCCTCGGAGGGGATGGAGGAGGCAGACAGGCTTTGGAGGAAGGAGAATGAAGCTCCCACACACTTTGCACCAAGAAGAGCATCCCAGCCTGACCCTGGCCTGGGGAAATCCCCATTTCCCTGCACAGACATGAATAAATCCAGGGATGGCTGAGCAGGGCTCTGCAGGAAAGGAAAACGAAAGCAGCTTTTCCTGCCAGCTCCTGCTCTCCCCACCTGCTACTGCACCTGTGAGAAGGGCAGCCAGAGGTGCCAGCAGCCTGGGTTTATCCAAACACACCCTGGAAACAGGGATAAATGACCCCCTCTGTGACAGAGAGGTTTTCTTGTTTATTTTGAGGTGTCTGCAGAGTTTCCCTCCGGCTGTGAACAGAACCTGGCACTCCCAGCTCACTGAAAAGTAAGGTCAGAGAAGTTATTTTCATATAAGACAAACAAAGTGTAAAACCTCACGGATTGCAAAAGAATTATTTTCCTTTTGACAAGGTCAGGCTCCCTACAAACACTTCATTATGCCTCTTCCAGAACGTGTGGGTCTCTCCAGGGACCCTGTTTCCAGGAGTGTTAAAATAACCAGCTGAGGGGCACCTTGCTCCCACCAAACGGGAGGATTATTTTTAGCTGCTGTTTGTGCCTGTCTTTAAAGCTCCCTGGGGAATATCCAGCTGTAGAGACCAGCCCATTGCTGTAGCCTGTCCTGCCACTTGGTCCTCTCTGTTCCTTTGTTCCCTGTACTCCTAGGCTGGTGCTTTGGGAGCTTTAATGAGGCACCCAGATGATCTTTCCAGAGAAAGACCTCGATTTCCAGCACCTAATGGTTGGAAGATTTAAGTTTCACCAAGGAGAGTTCGATAGGGAGGGACAGGACAGGGGGAATGACTTTAAGATGAAGGAGGTCAGGGATAGATGGCATATTGGGCAGGAATTGTTCCCTGTGAGGATGGAAAAGCCCTGGCACAGGGTGCCCAGAGCAGCTGTGGCTGCCCCTGGATCCCTGGCAGTGCCCAAGGCAGGCTGTAATCTGGGATTGTGGAAGGTGTCCCTGCAACATGCAGGGAGTAAGTTTTTGCAGCCTCCTGCCATAACTTTTTCCAACCCCAGCAGCGCTGAGTGACCTGGTGTCCAGAGAGGCGTGTGAATCAGAGTCCCCAGGGCTTGGACACTGCTTCCCATAAAACCCAGGGGAGCTCTGCCACCAGGCAGCTGCCAGTGGGTGCTGACATGGCAGGGAGGCTTTGTCCCAGCCAGGAGAAGTGTCCCTCAGCCCCTGTGGAGCGTGGGAGATGCTGGGTTCTGTGTTTGCATAAAACCTGCAGGGGGAGGGAATGGGGGGACAAGAAGATCCTGCACACGAGAAATGCTGAGCAGAGACAGCGCTCTGCTCCTGTCTGAGGTGCTGCTGAGAGCAGCTTTCCCCTTTTCAGTCCCTCTTGGTGTCACCCTCGGAGCTGCACAGAGCCTGTGTCCCAGGAATACTGGAATATTGTGGCAATGCTGCTGCCTGGGATACAGCAACACCAGCAGATGGCAAAGCATGAGCTACATTCTGGCTACACAGCAACTGGAGAGTGCCTGAAGCTCCTCACAATCCAGGACACAACTCCAAGGGATGCTTCAGGCTCATGGAGGCAGGATTAAACTGGAATTACTGGGGAAAAAAGCTGTTCTTGACTGAAGACAGGTTTTCCAGTATAAGAGCCTCATCCTCTCATCCCCTTCCTGATTTCATGACAACCTCTTGGCTTTGCCATAATCAGCCCTCAATAGGATTATTCAGGATGCTTTGGTGCTAGAAACCAACTGACAAGCAGCAAAGCAGAGAAATAAAAATGTTCTGGATTTGGAGTGACTAATTTACAAAAAAAAAAAAAAAAGATCAAAAGAGCAGCCCCACACTATCATTAATGTTAACACAAGCCATTCCAGGAACTTCAAAGAAAGAATTCATCAAAAAAAGGTAAAGCTGGAATGTGGCTGTGGAATGAAAAATGTAGATGTGTCTTGGCTAGTGGCAAACTTTCTACAGAGGTTTTATTTGAATTTTTCAAGCAGGCCCCTTGCTGCTGCTGCTGCTGCTGCTGCTACCCCCCTGGGACAGGCGTGGCTGGCCCTCCCATTCTGCAAGGAGGGCAGAATTTGGCTATTTACTGTACTTTCATATTATTGCTATTATTTTTAACTGTCAGTAGATCCCAAGAGCTTTCTGGGGGAGACGGGAAAGTGAGGAGAAATCCAAGAATTCCCGAAATTCACGTGCTGCAGAGGGACACGTGGGTGCTCAGCCATGTGGGAGTGTTCCCTACAGATCCCAGCCAGCAGAGCAGGGTGAAATCCTCCTGTTCTTTTCAAAATCAATTTCCAGCTGTTCCCCCTTCAACCCTTCCAAACTGCTCAGAGTGCAGCACTGCCAGGAAGTGCAGCTGTTTTAGCTGGAAGCGCACTGTTTTCTCTCAAGAGGCGTTTATGAAATTAATATTCCCATCAGCCCTAATGAAGAACTCTTCCCTAAGATGGAGCGTGGCATGCTGAGCAGACCCTGCTAACACAGACCTTCCCCAAGGCTCCAGAGCAATCCTGCTCTGCAGGAGGAGCAGTCATGCACCCTGCTTTGGGGTCACCCCCATCCTGCCACTCCATCACCTCACAGCTCATGTCAGCCCGCAGCAAATCACTGCATCCCCAAGCTGAACTGGTAGAACAGGTCAGGGAGCCCCAAACCTCCACTCACTCCCGTGGAAATTCAGGCAGGGTCCGGAGAAATGAAGGATTGCTCTGCACCAGGGCAAAGGCTTGTTCAGACAGGAAGGTTTGGATGCTGCCTCAAGGTAAAGCACACGTGGAGGGCAATGACACCACTCAGAGCAGGCCAAGGGATGAGCACAGGCTCTCTGCTGAGCGTGTCCCAGCAGCTCCAGCAGCGTCCCAGCTGCAGGAACGCCTCCTGTGCCAGCACAGCTCGTTCTGCTCCACTGCTGGGATGTGCAGGGGGAACTCCTGAGCTGTGCCACAGCCTGAGTGCAGCTGTGCCCTGCACAGCTCTGCCCTGCACAGCCCTGCTCCCTACCTGCTGCTGCAGAACAGCTGTCCTCAGCTGCCCGAGGATGAAACTTCAGTGCCACCTCCAAAATGCAGCACTGCTCCCAGACAAACGCTGCAGGACGGACAGAGCTGGCTGCCCTCCCTCCGCCTGCCCTGGCAAAGCTCTGCTGAGCAGGAGTGTGGGACTGCACCCTCCCCTTCCAGGAGCAGAACTGCCAGTTCCGTTGGGCTGCACTAGTGTGTGTGTGTGCAGGGCCTCTCCTACCTCCTTCGGCATCTCCCGTGGGAAGAAGAAGTACGGCAGGGCAGACAGGGCCACCAGGCTGGCGGCCACCAGGAACCCGAGCCACCAGGCCCCCACCCAGCGCGGGTCCTTGCTGGTGAGCTGCACCTCAGCTGCAACAGAGAGGAGAGGAGAGGGGCATCAGAGCAGGGCTGGGGCAGGAGAGGCACCCCAGTGCACCCCAACACCCGTCAGCCCCAAGGTGCTGGCTCTGGGGCCTGAGCAGCGTTTGCCCCTGAGCATCCCACCACCAAATCACATTTCACTGTCTCCTTCCTATTCATTGCTGTCCCCAGTGTGTCCAAAGAGCCACTCAGCCCTTTGGAGGGAGACAGCAGGGACAGGGATGCCCTGGCTGCCCACCCTGCCCCAGGGGCACAGGCAGAGAACCCACAGGAGGCTGGAGCCCCCCGTGCTGCAGAGGCCCTGGCAGGACCCTCCCTCACCTGCGCTGACTTTGTCGATGTCCACGTAGAACCTCAGCATGGCAGAGCCCAGCATGAAGGCCACCCCCGGGCCAACGACCGTCAGGGAGAACAGGATTCCTGCAGAGGGACGACAGCAGGGCAGGGCTCAGCCCGGGCACAGCAGCCACGGGGACAGAGGGGCCGCCTGTGGGACCAGCTCTGCTGTACCTGCCTCCTGCACAGCCCACTTCCCTGGCAGCTCCCTCATCTCCAAGAGCAGCAGCCCCGTGCTCCCCATAGTCCCCTCACACAGGCAGGTAGAGGGGGACTGAGTTCCTCACCCAGGTACAGGGGCAGTTCCTCACCCAGGCACAGGGGCACTTCCTCACCCAGGCACAGGGGCAGTTCCTCACCCAGGTAGAGGGGCGAGTTCCTCACCCAGGTACAGGGGCAGTTCCTTACCCAGGTAGAGGGGCAGTTCCTCACCCAGGCACAGGGGCAGTTCCTTACCCAGGCACAGGGGCAGTTCCTCACCCAGGTACAGGGGCAGTTCCTTACCCAGGTACAGGGGCAGTTCCTCACCCAGGCACAGGGGCAGTTCCTTACCCAGGTAGAGGGGCGAGTTCCTCTCGCTGGCGAAGTCGTCGATGTAGGAGATGCCGAAGGGCTGGATGGGCACACCACCGATGCCCAGCAGTGCCTGGGCCACGAACATGACCAGGAGCACCTCGTGGTTCTCCCTGGAGGCGTGGGGGGTGCAGCTGGCATGGCTGAGGTTGGCCCAGGCCCCCGGGGCCCCGGGCTGGCACAGGTCAGTGGTGTTGCTGGAGGTGCCTGTGGTCACAAGGGGACAGGTCTGAGGAGCTTGGTCTGGAGGAAGAACTCTCTTCAGGCACTGCAGGGGGCTCTGAGCTCTCCCTGGAGCCTTCTCCAGGAGAACACCCCCAGCTCTCCCAGCCTGGCTCCAGAGCACAGGGGCTCCAGCCCTGGAGCAGCTCCGTGACCTGCTCTGGATATGCTCCAGCAGCTCCACATCCTTATCTTATCCTTACATGGAAAGTGAAAGGAAACACAAAGAAGGTGCAAAGATCATTGCCCTGATGTTCACTGAGATGGGTTCATGTGCCACAGAAAGCCTGCAAGGCTTTTCCTGTTAAGGAAGTGGAGCTGAGGTCACTCCCAGGACCTTTGATAGCCCTTCCAGTACACCTGCAGATTCTGTGAGCAGCTACCCAGGAAATGAGAACTCATTTTCCTCAGAAAAGCCGCCCAAGTGCACCCTCTTCCCTAGAACCCTGGGCAGGGGGGTGGTGGTGCTGATAGCAGGAATTCCATGGTTATAGCTCCAATCCCATGGAACTCTAGTGCTCGGACACGGGGCCACCTGCAGCAGCACTGCTGAAATACCAACTTATTGTTTCCAAGCTGGGGTTTGCAGCCAGCTATTTTTCACCTATTCAGCCTTCCTTTGGTGTCTGCAGTTGCCTGAACCAGCTGCATTTCCTCTGGTGAGCCAAAGGAAAGCTGCCCAGTGGAGGCCTCTAGAAGATGCACTGGAGCTTCATGGCAGGAACTGGAAAGGTAGCAAATAACTGTTTTTCTCCTTTCTTTCCTTTCTCATCCCTTCATTTTCCTTCAGGGAGAAGACCCCAAATCCACCATGTCCTGTTCCCCCCACAAGTGATTTAGACCTGCATGTTTCTCAAGGGAGGCTGATACTCTGGTGGGGTCTAGAACCTCAAAGACAGGGACCAGGGAAGGCAGGTGAGTTTGGATGTGCAGCTAACAAGGGGAATCAGAGGCACAAGACTGTGTTTTGATTGTTTTCCTGCCCTTTCCCATGGTTCCCACATCCCTTGGCTCTGCTTTCCACCAGTAGCTGTTGCCTCTCAGGGTTGAGATGATTTCATTCTCAGAAAAACAAAATTTCTGCAGGAGAAGCCAACAGCCCGGAGCCCAGTGCCCGGAGGGAAGGTCATTTCCCAACAGGGGGTGGGGATAGGTGGGATACGGGGAAGGGATTGTTCCCTGGGAGGGTGGGGAGCTGTGGCTGGATCCCCGGCAGTGCCAAGGCCAGGCTGGATGGTGGAAGCTGTCCCTGCCCGCGGCAAGGCTGGAAGGAGACGACCCTCAGGGCCCTTTCCACCCCAGGGCATCGTGCCTCCCCCGTTCCCCTGTGCCGAGCCGCAGCACTCACTGGGCACGGAGCGGTCGTAGCGGTAGGGGCCGGTGAGGAAGTGGGGCAGCGCCATGAGCAGGCCGGCCAGGGCCACCAGCAGCGCCCCGCAGCCGATCAGGCGCGGCCGGTGCACGCGGCTGCCCAGGTAGCTGACAAACACGAGCAGCAGCGTGTTCCCCACCTGCAGAGAGAGCAGCGTGTCCCGGGGAGCAGGGCGCGGGAGGGGATGGGGACAGGGACAGGGCAGGGACAGGGCAGGGACAGGGCCAGGCCGCTCACCTCGTTGAAGGAGGCCAGCAGCCCCGAGGTCTGGCTGGAGAGGCCGTAGCGTCTCTCGATGGTGGAGATGGAGCTCTTCAGGTAGCCCGAGACCAGGAGCTGGGAGAGCTGCAGCAGCCCGTGGCAGCACACAAAGAACTGCCAACACAGAGAGAGAGTCCCCAGAGGGGCACCGAGAGCTGCAGCACACGAACTGCATCCCCCTGAGGAAGGCACCAGTACCCAGCATAAACCTCTGACCACAAGCCTTGGAAAATCACCCCTGCTCTGCCACCAGGGAAATCATCCGGAATTAGTCAGAGCCACAGAATCGCCCTCTGCCAAAACTAACAGCAGTATCTGCAAGGAGGCTGTGATTTCCTCAGCTGGGAAGTGGCTTTGGACATGCCTTGCGCTGGGGTGATGCCTGTTTGTGCTGGCCCGGTCCCCAGGATGCAGCAGCAGAAGGGAGGTTGCACAACACTCCTGCTCCCATTCAGCCAGAGGCAGGCAGCCATCCCCAGTGCTGGGAGCTCTTCTGGGACAGGAATGAGCCCTTCCAAACACAGCAACAAACAACTCCTTTAGAGAAAGTCAGCAGAAGGTCAGGGAGAACAACTCAGACTGCTTTCCTCTCCTTCTCACAAAGCCCTAGATGTAAAGCACATCTCCTCTGGAAAATATGATGATTCTCTTCCACTTCCAGAAGAAAACCTTGTCAAAGTCCACCATCTCCCAGAAAATAATCTGCCCTCATCTCCATCCTCCCTCCTGCACCTGAGCCATCTCCTGCCCTGTAGCTCTCCTGAGCATCCCTCCAGCCCCCAAAGGAGTTCAAACACCCAGCCCAAACAGTCACACACCCTCAGCTCCCTGCAGGACAGAGACGGCCCTGGCTCCTTCCAGAGCTGCTGCCCTCAGCCCTGGATGATGCCCAAACCCCCGGGGCACTGCTCCTACTCCATGTGTTTTGCAGCAGCTCCCACCACAGAAAAACTGCTCAGCCTGGCCTGGATTTCTCGTTCTGATCCAGGCCTGGAGTGGGGTCAGTGCCAAGCTGGCTGCTCTGTGAGCCAAGGCAACACCCAGAGCACAAACAGGGACAAGGGGGAAGCTCAGACAAGCCCCTGGTCCCGGGGAGCTGCGGGGCTGGGCTGTGGTCACTGCCCCCAAAGTGATGGGCTGGCACCATGCACGCCAGGGCACCAGCCAGGGCTGTGCCCCTCCCAGGCTGATGGCACCACTGCTGCCTGCCACGTGTCTGGACCGGGGAAATGTCACCCAGCCAAAGGAAAGCGTCCCCAGAGTCAGCTGTGCTGAAACTCCTGCGCTCCTGCAAGTGGCTGGCTGTGTCCAGGCTCTGCTTCCTGAACACATCAGCTCGGAGGGAAAGGCTGAAAGCAGATCTGTTTGTTCCAGGCATCCACAGCACACAGCCCCCCGAGTACCCAAATCCAGGACCTTCAGGGGCTCACAGCAGCTCAGCAGCTGCCCAGCACTGGCTCTCCAGCTCAGAATGGGGTGGGAATCTGCTATTTTATTCTGCCCTGTCTGGCCAGAGGAAGCACAAAAGGAGAGAGATGCACAGGGCCTGCTTGGGCAAAGACTCCAGGGGCTCTTTGCTCTCAGCCATCAATTTTTTGTCAGGAAAAGAACCTTTCCTGGCCTTTGGGACTGCTGCACTGGTGGGACTGATGTGCTGGCCCAGCAGGTGACCTGGACTGGCAGACACCAGGCTTTCCCAAAACCTTGTCCCTGCCAGCAGGACAGACCACGGACACCAGGAGCAGCCCCAGGGCTGGGTGCTCCTGGGTGGGAGCCCAAGCTCACCAGTCCAGCTTTCCCTTGGAGGGCTGAGCCATGCTTGCAGAGTCTTCCCTCTGCATTCATGGAATCAATGCAGCTCAGAGAATCCAAACACTGCTGCTCCCACCTCACACGTGCAAGAGAATAGAGAACCGCTCTCCATCCTATGCAGCCAGTAAATCACAGACCTGGGAGTTGAACACCAGTATTTCCTCTCCTGGCGGTCTGGAAAAAAAGTCCCTCTTACAAAGGCTGCCTGTGGCTGTGGTGTTGATTGTGCAGGAGGAAACAGCTGGAACCAGTTTGGCTGGGCCTGTAGCTGGAAGGGAGCTCAAAGCTCATCCAGATTCACCCATTCCACGGGCAGGGACACCCACAGCTGCTCTGGGCACCCTGTGCCAGGGCCTGCCCACCCTCACAGGGAACAATTCCTGCCCAATATCTCATCTAAATCATAATGCTCCTCGAAGCCAAACAAGGTGGTTTTTAGTTCCTTCGTTGCATTTTGACATGTGGTACACGGTTTTTGTGGCACGCTCTCTGGAGATATAAATATACATAAAAACTGCAGAGCTGTGAGTTTTGGCCCTTCAGCCACTTCAAACACATCCAACCACATTGTGCAATGGTTCTGTGTCTCTGCAAGAACCATTCAAACCCCGGGCTGGAAGTTTTGTTTTCTGAGGAAGTCATTTAGAAACCGGACAGGGTGGCCTAACTTCTTGAAAAACCCCAAGAGACGAGGGAAAACACCCCGTGCTGAGGATAATTGTGTCCTTGGGGACAAGAGCTTCCTCCACAGCTGCCCGTGGCAGGGGTTGCAACAAGAGGGTCTTTAAAGTCCCCCAGACTCCAACCAGTCTGGGATTTTAGGATCTACCTTCAGAAATACAGCTTGATTCTGGTCACAGGCCTGCCTCTCAATGGTTTTACCTTTGAACCCCTTTAAAACATCTCCTCAAGGAAAATTCAGTGGAGTCATATCGGTAAGATAACCTTTCTGGCAAGTAAAGGAGAACCAAACAAACCCCACCAGAAAAAGAGCAGCTGAATGGGCTGGAGAGAGGATTGGGGAAGGAGCCCCAGGACATGGCTCTGTGTCTCCAGCCTCTGTGCCCTGGTAGCCTCTGCCTCAGTGACTCACTGCACCAGCATTTGTAGAAAAACCCTCAAACCCCCAAATCTTCCCCACAAAAGCGACAGAGAAATCGTGAGCCTTTAAGAGTGACTGTCATCTTTTGCTCTCTGGCCAGGTGAGATTCTCTAACGAGCCAGGTAATTGGCTTCCAGCTACACTGAATGTCGCAATAAACTGACGCGAAGGCTGCCACTACCGATAAAAAGGAATTATTGAGCCAGAAGGGACTGGAGCAGATGCTGCAAGACAGAGGGAGCCATTCCAGGTGCAGCCTGTGGTTCTGCAGAGCTCCTCTAACACTCACCTGGAGGGTCTGGGGTCGCACCGAATCCAGGAGGACCCAGGACTTGGAAGAAAGGCTCCACACTGACAAAGCCAGGGCTGGATGGGATCTTGGGCAGGAATTGTTCCCTGTGAGGGTGGGCAGGCCCTGGCACAGGGTGCCCAGAGCAGCTGTGGCTGCCCCTGGATCCCTGGCAGTGCCCAAGGCTAGGTTGGACAGGGCTTGGAGCAGCCTGGGCTAGTGGAAGGGGTCCCTGGCCAGGGGAGGGGGTGGCAGGAGATGAGCAGTAAGGTCCCTTCCAACTCAGGCCTTTCTGTGATTTACCATGTGCTTCTGAAAAACTCACTTTTCCTGCACTTTTCCAATTCCTTCGACTTTGGAAGCCTTCAGAATCTGAGTGCCTAATCCCATGGAAGGTTTATTTGCCTCCTGATGCACCTCTGGCTGGGATCTCACAGGATCTGGGAGTTCTGTTGTCTCTGTCTGTCTGTAACAGGTGACAGCTGGAGTCGGGTGTCACTCGTGTGGAAAAGGGGAACACCTAAAGTGCAGACAGGAGACTCTCATGAATCTCTGAATTTGATAAGTGCACAAGAAGGCAGCAGTTGCTGTTGGTACCCATCATCATTTTAGGCTTATGTTGATGGAATTTTTTTAGGAGAAATGCAAGCCTATAAATGCTTTAGAAAGGCACAGGGTTAGAGCCTGTTCTATGAAGTCCCTGTAGTAATCTTAGTTCTTAGGTCAGAGGGATTCTGAGATCTGTACTTTTTCAGCATTTAATGGCAGATAGGGAAGGTGCTGTGGCTTGTGAAGGTACTAAGGCAATAAAAGCTTTTTAATGAGACCTCAATATATCACTGTTAAATCTGGGACATGAGTGAGGAGAAAACTATTTTTAAATGCAATTATGAATGTGTGCAGAGATTAGTGCATTGTAAGGGTTTAAAGAAAGATTTTTATGTCCTTAGTGTTTGTTGCTCATTCTTTGTACAGCACTTGGCCAGTGCTGCCCCAGGTCTTGAGTGGGGCTTCTGCAAGAATAGATGCCAAAAATAGGATACAAGGGGCTTCTTTTTTAATTAGTGTTGGTTTGTTGGTTGGTTTTTAATTCACAAAGCATCAGGCCTGTTTCTGGGTAACATGAATAGTCCTAGGAGTTGTGGAAAAATCTGAATAAAAAGGGAATGTGGTGAATCCATTTGCTTGGCCCTGTAAGCTGTAGTGATTTCCAGATAGTGATTTACTGAAATGATCTAATTTTAGCTTCTGAGATATGTAGATATAGTACTCTTAAACATGTTAAAATTTATATTTTGGATTTTTTCCCCTGTGTCTCTTCATGCTTTGTATGTGTGTGAACCAACACTGGAATTTTACAGCTGGGGATGTGGTTGGGAGCTCTGAAGTCACTGACAGAGTTTTGTCAGATGATCCTGTTCTCAGATGGCTTCCACATCAGGGAAAAAAATTTCTTAGGGAAAAATACGCTTTTGAGCTCCAACTGCCCAGCTGCAAGGTTTTTTTTAAAGTCTAAAGTTTTAAGCTCTCAAGTGCAAGGGGAAGTTTTAGGAGTTATGAAGCTAAAATTTTGGGGTTTTTCTGCTGTTTTTTAAAGGACTTGGACAATTCAGTAGAAATGGACTTCAGAATCATGGAATCTCCTGAGCTGGAAGGGACCCACAAGTCACTGAGTCCAGCTCCTGGCCCTGAACAGGAGGACAAAGGATCCCAACAATCCGAATCCTCCATGAGCCCCGACAGCATCAGAGTCTGACTTAGATGGTTTTCTCCACCTAAATGTTCCAGCTTTTGGCTTCTGGCTCTAAGTCTGAGGGATCACTAGCTTAAATACTATGGAAATGTTACCTGTAGCTTTGGGTGTTGTTTTTGTCCTGCTGAAGGTTCTCAAATTCTTGCCTTGCCTGGATTAGAGAGTCAGAGCTGTGTTAATCTTGCAGGAGCTGCAGTGTGTCTTCTGTGTCTTCAGGCTGGGGAATAGGGATGGCAGAGCTAAGGGTGGGATAGGAGTCCAGGAAGTGTGGAAAGCACAGGCACTGATCTGACACAAATGTTTTGGGACAGGCCAGCACACCAGGCAGGCATCAGGAGCAATAATATTTTGGCCAAAGCAGTTCTGGTCTGGCATTGCAGCAGTAAACCTGTATTTCCTTTTCAATCCACATAACTTGCTTTTCCTTGTTATTGCTGCATGAATCTAGCATTATTTGCCATCGTTAAGCTTTTGGCAGGGGTTTCTGTTGCTGTGTGAGGTTCTTTCTCTGCCTCTTGGTTAGAGGCCTTTTCATTTCACAGACTGGCTCCCAGCATGGAACTTGTCCCCAAGAATCTTCAGAAATTGGGGCAATCACTTTATTGGCACATTGGCTTCCATTTGGGTTTGCCAATTAAATAAGTTCAATTAAACCAGAATGGATACTGTATTTTTGGCAGGAGGTATTAATTCATAGCAATAATTTAGTTTTCATAGACAAGAGCAGCAATAGTTTCTGGTTACATTTACAGCCTTTCCAGTGTGTGTGCACTCTGGCACCTCAGTGGTGAGCCAGGAGATCCAAATTATGTTTTGTAAATATCTGTTTGAAAGTCTGTTTCTATACAACGAAATGAAGGAATGATTTGGAATTTGCTAAGGCTGGATCTGTGCAGTTTGCTGTGCACCATGATCACTATTTTTAATGCACTCTGTTTATAATATCTTTCCTAATTCTGGCCTAGCCAGGCTGCTGTTGCTGATGGTGCTGTTCCTGTGGTCCTGGGCATGCTGTTGTTGATACTCCAGGTTATTCCCTACCCTGAGCTCTGGAGTCAGGATTACACTGTCATGACCCTCCACCTCTTTCCCTCCCGCCCTGTTCCAAAGCTGATCTCTTTCTATGCCTCTTTTGTTGTCAGATTACAGGAAATGCCACAATTGTTTGAAATGTACTTATTTGGGAGATAAAACTTATAATTTATTTACTGTCAATCACCTTTCTCTAAGTCCCAGCTGCTTAAAAATAAGGTGGAACATTCAGGAAGAGAAAGAAGTCTCATATTTGTAAGTGTTTCATTTTAACTGGCTTTTTTTTGGATCAGTATCCATGTCCTCTTAATGCAGTTAATAGTTACCTTAATGCAGGAAAAGATGGAACAGTTTTTGAAGGGTATCAACAGTCTGCTCATCCATCCCCTTCCATTCCCCACCCCAATTTAAGCCCAAGAGACAAACAAATCACGTCAGTTTGTCTTTCTGAAGGTTGTAGGCATTAATGGTTTTTTTTGGCCATGATTCAGCCTTCTTAATTATAAAATGATTAATTGTTCACTGAAGATGTTGGCAATCCTTAGCCTGACTTTTTAATTTAAATCATTCTGTACATTTCTGCCTTGCTGCACAGTATTGGTCACTGCTGTGTTTGGGATTTGGTGGTTACCAGGACACAGATTAGTCCTGGAATGGTTTGGGTTGGAAGGAACCTTACAGCCCATCCAGTCCCACCCCTGCTGTGAACAGGGACACCTCCCACTGTCCCAGGCTGCTCCAAGTCCCATCCAGCCTGGCCTTGGGCACTGCCAGGGATCCAGGGGCAGCCACAGGTGCTCTAGGCGCCCTGTGCCAGGGCTGCCCACTCTCCCAGGGCACAATTCCTTCCAATATCCATCCATCCCTGCTCTCTGGCAGTGGGAGCCATTCCCTGTGTCCTGTCCCTCCATCCCTTGTCCCAGTTTCCTCTCCAGCCCTCCCTTAGGCCCTGCAAGGGGCTCTGAGCTCTCCCTGGAGCCTTCTCCAGGTGAACACCCACAGCTCCCCAGGCTGGCTCCAGAGCAGAGGGGCTCCAGCCCCCAGAGCAGCTCCATGGTCATTATTCACTTTCCCAGCTCTTGCAGTATCAAGTGTCCTGCTCCAACCTCATCTGAGTGACACCAGGCCCTTTGTGGAGAGCAGTGTCCTGTTTCCAGCATGTGTCGCCTTTCCTGGTGGGCAGGCAGGAGGCAGGAGTCCTGCCCATCTGGGGACCCTGCTGTGTGATCCCAGGCCAAGCTTTCCCTGTACCCTTGGACAGAGTTATTGAAGTGACTCTTTTGTTGTGTTGGTCAGAAGTTTGTGGTCAGTGTATGGTATACAGTGCATACTGCAGGCAGACACATTCCTCACATTGCTGTGTTGTCACAGGGCTTTGGGCAGGGAGTGCAGTGGATCCCAGTTTTGTGCTCATGCCGTTGGAAACAGCTCTTTTCTATAAACAAAAGCTGAGCCCAGGTTGGCTTAACACACAGAAATATAAATTCCTGTTAATTGTACTGATTCAGTGCTGGGGTTAAACGTCAGGCTGCTGTTTTTTCCACCTTCCCCATCTTGCTGCTGCTGCACTGGGACAACTCCTGAGTTGCTAATCCGATTTATACCTATAACATAACAACACACTGTTATTTGCATAATCACTGACTGTGGCCAGGGGACTTACCAGAGTGGGATTTGCTTATTTGAGACTGAGTCCATCTCTGTTGGGTTTTCTGTGATAAGAAATTGCTTTCTACAATAACAACCCAAAGCTTCAATTGTCCTTTTACATCCAAGCCATGATTAGAGTCCCCTCATCAAACAGTAGCTGGGATCTTTGGGGTCTTTTTTTTACCAACAAGAAACTGGAATCAAAAGTATTGTTCTTGTTGGATATTCTATTTTCTGTGGCTTTTCTCTATAATTTATTTTGTAGGCTGCACAGAAGCAGGACTCTAACCCTGTCTGCCTTTCCCATGCATATTGTATGTGGGATTTTTGTTCTTAAAGAAATTACATTCCTGAGCCACCCTGCCATTGTGTAAGGCTGTGTACTGTACCCTGCAGCTCCTGGGCCCAGGGCTTTGGGAATGGTAATCAGGCTTCACTATAGGAATGTCAGATCCAAACTTAGGGCTGTCAGGGAGTTATCATGCTAATGCTCTGTAGCTGACCATTCACTTGTGCTTGGTTGCATCTCTTTTAGCCCTAAAACTATGGATTCTGTGAAGGAAAAGAAGTGTGACACTGTTTTGCTGGAAATCACCAGCACCCCTTGGGTGCATTGGATTCACATGTGTGTTTCTTTAAGGCTCACTTGGGAGGTGTTGCCATGGCACAGAGTCACTCTGCTGTGCAGAGGTGAATTTTGGTCGCGGTGGCAGTGCCAAAGGAGGTGCTCAGAGCTGCCAAGCTGCTTGTTCCATGTCTTGGATTCCACTTCAGTGGTTTTACATGGGGGCTGGAGAGGGTTTTACCCACATATCCGTGAGCTGCAGATCTTTATTTGAAAACACAGTAGACAAATAGTTAAAAATTTGCTCTTTGCTCATTCCACGCTGATCCTTTTAACTCTGGTAAATGGATGCCCTGGACTAACTCCTCTGTGATGCTAAGTCTCTGGTATGAGATTCAGGTTTCCCTGAATTTGCCGGCTCATGGCAATGCTTTAAAATGTTGGGGTTTTTTTGTTTTGCTTTTTCTTGTTTCTCCCCCTCCCTTCCCCTTTTTTAGTGGAGAGATGCTGAGAGTAGAAAAAACACATTCTGTGTGGTCCTTTAAAAAAAAGAGAAGAATTCCCTTTTATACATGCCGTGAAGTAAGTACTGGTTGGAGCAATTCAGAATTGGGAACGTGGAAAATGGAATTAGAAGTTCTAAACTCAGAAAATGATACACATTCAAGTGTCTTTATTGAATGCAGATTTCTTAGACATGGGATTAAGAATGTGCATTGCCAGTGTTCAAAGTTTCCTTACTGTAAGCACTTGTCATTTTTTCACTCTTGTTCTCTATCCCATTATCTCAGTTGCCATGAGATTTTAAAGACATCTCCACATTCTACAGTCCCCAAACTGAGAGCTAAATTAAAAGATCTGTACTACCTCAAATTACTTAGGCCATCCTGGCATTGAGCTCTGCACATAAAGCACCTCTCCTGTCAGAAAAGATATTTGGAAGGAGCTAAGTGATTACTTCAATTAAAAAAAAAAAAGAAAACAAAATTTAAAAGGTTCCATTGTTTCTCACTCTGGAAAACATCCTTGTGCTGGGTGCTATTGAATGTGCCCGTGCTGCGCTCTGCTGATGAGAACATGAACAGCACAGGATTAATCCTTAAAATCACAGAATCACAGGATGGTTTGTATCAGAAGGGGTCTTAAAGCCCGTCAAGTGCCACCCCATGCTATGGACAGGTACACCTTCCACTATCCCAGGTTGTTTCAAGCCCTGTCCAGCCTGGCCTGGAACACTTCCAGGGGTAGGGAGACCACAACCTCCCATCTCAATTAAGAAATGCAGAATTGGAGGGGGATATTTAATGTTATTTTTAACTTCTTTGGTAAAGCTGCTGTATGTATGTGACAAGCACATATATTTGTTTACAATGGCATTGTCAGACCTGGGTACCTAAACTGGGTGTGGCTTCTTTATTTTACATGTCTACAAATATCTTAAGCAGCTCTGAAAAATGTAGCTGCAATGTGCTAACGTGACAGAGCCATGCTGTATGAAAATACTTAAGAAATTAATTTGATTCCACTAAATGAATCCATGGAAAGTGGTAACATGAAGAACTTGACAAATATTTGCATTTCCATCATATTACCCCTGTACCTCTGACATTTTGGGGTGAATGTTCTCTTCATCCATTCTCATATATTTCTGCTGTTGTAGCCTTGCTGTGTTCAGTACATCTTAACCCTCTCAGGGATGAATGCTGCGGATTCGGGACCTTTCTTTCTGAATTATTTGGAGCAGCTTGGACATAGTGACTTTCAATTTAGTGGAGCATTCTTCCTTTCCTTCGTTGATTTCTTTATTGTGGAGAACTAGGGTAGTTGTCACAACACCTGAAGCAAGAGCAGAGAGAACTTTGTCTCTGTGGGATGTGTTAAAGCGGGGTCAAAGCTGAGATGGACCAGATTTCTTCCTTCATTGTGCTCCGCCCAGGAGAGCTCTCCTGGACAGTAATTCCTGAGAGCAGATGGTGATGGAGTCACCACCTTCCACCAGGGAGCAAAGATTTTTGTGGGACACTTTCTTTTTAGTGCTGCAGAGCAAACTCTGATGGAGTGGATGCTGAGGCAGCTCTATGTAGTGAGTTGGTACCCAAAATTTGGAGTAGCTGTTGAGGTCCTAGTACATGAGCACTCACTTCAGACCTCTTCATTCCTCTTCATACCAAGTGAAGGAATTACTGCTCCCTACAGAGTAATGACTTCTGAAACAACATTTCTGTTCCCTGCCGTTCTCCAAAGGAGTAAAACTGAAGTGAAGCTTTAGGGTTTTTGAGAGCTTTAAAGGGGTTTAGGTTTTTTTCCTCTCTTTGCATTTTTTCCCTCCTAGAAAATCGAGGGGAAATGAAGATGATGTAAAGGAAAGACTGTCATGGAAACCAAGCAGCATTTTGAATCAGCTCTGCTGTTTTTAGAAACAAGGCTATGTGCTGACAGAATCCAGAGCAATCTGGTCCCTCCAAAGTGGCTTTGGTGAGAGACTGACAGTAGAAAATGAATAAATATTAGTACCTGTCTAATAGTTATTCTTGCTTTGTGATAACCTTAGATTAAATTCCTGCCTTCAGAAATCTCACCTGGATTCAACCACCTGCTGAGGTGTGTCTGAGGTGCCGCCTCAGGGGTCTTTCTGTAGTCCTGTGGAAAACCAGCTGTGGGATTACTGGTGGGATTCCAGGGTTTCTGGAGCATCCCAGAGTAAGTCAGAAGCAGCAGCAGAGCTGTGGGTTCTGCACTGGTTCAATATTCTCCCCTGTTGAGGATACCAAGGTGGAAATTTCATCACGTTGTGTTCACTGGACTGTTGTGTTGAGTTTTACATATATTTTCAGATTGTGTTACGTCTCTGCATGTGAGGGAAACAGGCTGACATATTTTCTGATAAATGAAGGGAGACTTTTTAGGAGAAAATCCTTTCATATTATGCTGTGGAATCGTTAGATATAAATTATTTATGACTAAGGTTTTGTGTGCTAGGGAGCACAAAGCTGAAGTTTTCTAGATCATGTCTATAAATAAAAGGACTAGAAATTTCAAATGCTTAAAGCTAAACAGCCTGATTTGTGAGAGCTCTCAAATTCCACTCTGGGATTCCCAGGGGGATTAGGAGCAACACTTGAACGTGTCCAGAGAAGGGAATGGAGCTGGGGAAGGGGCTGGAGCCCCAGGAGAGGCTGAGGGAGCTGGAAAGGGGCTCAGCCTGGAGAAGAGGAGGCTCAGGGGGTTCTTGTGGCTCTGCACAACTCCCTGACAGGAGGGCACAGCCAGGGGATCAAGCTCTGCTCCCAGGGAACAGGGACAGCAGGAGAAAGCATGACCTCAAGTTATGCCTGAGGAGGCTCAGGTGGGAAACTGGGGAAAGGGCTGTCCAGCCCTGACTCAGCTGCCCAGGTCAAGGGTGGAGTCACTGTCCCTGGAAGTGACAAGAAGTGTGGATGTGGGAGCTCAGGACACAGTTTAGTGGTGAGCACAGTGGTGGCAGTCATGATCTTAAAGGGCTTTTCCACCCTGAACAATTCTGTGATCCTGGGATCCTTGGAAGGGTTGGACAGGCAGACAGGCTTTCTTCCTCCTCCCTAGTGAAGGGTTTACTGAGATCTCCCTGCCTGGCAGTGCCTGCAAGGATCTGGGACAAAATACTGACTTTCTGCAATATTGTCTCAATTACTACTGATATAAGTGCAGCTTTTGGAAGGAGAATTTCTTGGTTTAGGGCAAGTTGGTGTAGTGGTGTCTCTCCAAAGCAAAGGTAAGAGACTGAGATTTCTGATAATTCTCTGAGTTCTGGGTAGTGCTCTAATTTGTTTACCAAGTTTTGGACTGGAGCAGATTGATACAGCAGTGACACTCAGCTGTGAAAATGGGACTAAACAATTTGCATAAACAGATTTGCTCTGCAATTACCAGGTTTCCACAGCACAATGATGCATAGAGAATAGGGAAGTGAGAAGCCACTGATGATGCCAGGTAGCTAATTTTCGGATGTAAATAATCCAACTGTTTCAAAATGATTTTTAAAATTAAATTACTGTGACACAAAGCACAAAAGAAGACAAATCTCATTTGGAGGGCTTTGTTTGTGTTGTGAGGGGAGAGTGACCTGCATGCTACATGCCAAGTTTTGCATCAAAACAGGTGCAAAAAATAGTGTATAAAATCTGTTTTATGTAGTTGTGTATCTTTGGTTTGAATGGAAAGGAGTTATGGTTATTAAGGAATAATACAGTTTCTAAAATTGCAGCAAGTTCCTTTTTTGGTATCTGTCTCTTTACCAAGTTTTTTTCTCATATTGGTACCTCTTAAGGATTTGAGCTTGCACAAGCTCTATGCCCTTACCTTTCTGTGCTTTTGTCTCAACTGTGAGCCTTGGAGAGATCATTGTTCTGCAGCAGTCATGGAGCTCAGATCTAGTTGGAAAAGCCCCCAGAGTTAATTAGTGCCTTGCATCTCATTGTTGTCCACTTAGCTGGATGCAGGAAATGGGAGAGGCAGAAATCAAGCTCAGTTTGGACTTCACTCCACCGGGAAGGAGAGGATAATACTTTACCAAGAGAGGTGCTGGCATTTCAGGCTCCTGGAGGTGTGAGTTTTGCCTATGCCTATGCTATGAGTCAGATCCAGGGAGGTCTCTGCCCACTGCTGCAAACTGACTTGAAGCCCACATTTTCTGTCAGATTGTTTATCCATTTTTGTATCCCACCAGCTCCTACTGCTGATGAAGAAGAAAAATTACTTTTCTTCCTACAGAAATTCTGTTGCTTAGAAAATTAAGCAACCATATCCAGCTTGGCCTAAAAGCAGCTTATTGGAATGGCACATTTATTCTTCTAACTAGTTATTTTCTTATGTAAAAGACCTGTAAGGTTTATTAAATTGGTGATCCTCTTAATGCTAAAATTCACAATGAGACTCTCAAGTGTCCTATTACATCCTGAAGTGATTGTGTGCTCAGTAAGTCAATCAGCCCAGGGTAGGTTTATTTAAGTGTATAAATATTGTTCCTGTTTTCCTCTGGCTGTGCCTGTTGTACAGGGCTGTGGGACAGTGGGGTTAGAGCACTGGCTGTGGTCAGGGCTGTGCAAGGTGCAGCTGGGAGAGAGAGTGACCTGGACTCAGATTTATTCAGTGGTGCTCAAAGAGTGGAGCTCACTCAGAAGAGATTTTCCAGGGGCAATGCTGGAACCACCAGGAGCTGGATGAGTGCAGCTGCTGGTGGGTGACTGCAGCTGTTGGGGTTCCTTTCCTCAGAACCAGGTTCAGCCTGGAGCTCCATGTCCAAGGGAGTGGGTGCTCCTGCAGCCTGCTTGGCTTTGTCCAGAGCAGGCACCAGGATGATCAGAGGGATGGAGGAGCTCTGCTGTGAGGAGAGGCTGAGAGAATTTGGATTGTTCAGCCTGGAGAAGAGAAATTTCAGGGTGACCTAAATGTGGCCTTCCAGAGCCTGAAGGGGCTGAAAAGGAGGATGGAGAAGAGACTGTGGACAAGGACCTCGAGTAACAGGACAAGGGGAATGGGTTCAAACTGACAGAGAGTAGTTAGATGGGATATTGGGAAGAAATTCTTCTCTGTGGAGGTTGTGAGGCCCTGGCACAGGATGCCCAGAGCAGCTGTGGTTGCCCCTTGATTCCTGGAAGTATCCAAGGCCAGGTGTGAAGGGGCTTGGATCAGCCTGGGCTAGTGGAAGGTGTCTCTGCCCAGGGGAAGGAGTGGGACTGGATGATCCCTAAGGTCCCTTACAACCCAAACCCTTCCAGGACTCTCGTCCCGTTGTCTGAAGCAGGGGAATGGACCTGAAGTACCAGAGTGTCCCTGGTGGCTGTAGCAGGACCTTCCCATGGATAAGGTGGTTGTAGCCTTTCCCCTGTGCCTGTCTGGGGTTCTCTCTCTCTCTGGCACTGGTCTGGTTGATAAAAAAAAGCAGGAGAATGACACTGATTACTCACTGCAGCTCTGGGTGAAGCTCAGGTACAGGTGACCTGTGTCAGGGTGAAATGGGAGCTTCAGGGAGGGGAGACAAAGATTGTCCTGGTGTTCATCCCACACACGGGCTGCTAGCTTGGATTGTGGTGCTCCAACTGTAAAGTTTTGGGGTTGGAGACCAATTTCTCCATATTTCACACTGCAGAATGCAGCTGTGCTCTGTTATCAGTCACAGCTTTGGGAAGAATCCAGCTCTGCTCAGAGATCTTCTGCTGGACCAGCTTAGAACCATTGGGACTGATGTAACATCAGGGCGATCGTCTGTTCTCTTCTGTCGTTAGAAAAGGGACTTGATGGAATGCTTTTTGGTTCCAGGCCTGTAAGAGAAGTAACACTGAAGTTCCTTTCTTCCTCTTGGTTCAGCAGTCCCTCTTTGGACCCATGTTTTTACTGCATTGTACAAAGCAGAAAAAGCTTGTTCAGCTGGTGTCACTGATGGGCAATCTCTGGGCAGCATCAGTTGTTTTTCTCCTTCTCTGTGAAGTCTTTGCTGATCTTGCTGTTTGATCACTGCCCTCTCCATAAAAGCCTCACTGAGGACACTCATTCCTCTGGATCACAGTGGGAGAAACCCATGGAGTTGAGTGTTTGTGTCCCTTGTGAGGGACAGTTCAACCCCAGAAGAGCTCATGGCTTAGGCAAAGACAGCTGGAGGAAGGAGGGGGTGGGAAAGTATGACAAAACAGAAAGGAGAGAGTTTGGAGTTCTGGCCTCACTGAAGTAAATGAATTTTAGTGATTAAGGAATTTTAATATCCTCAAGCACTTAAACTAATAGCTTCAAACATCTATTTTACAAGTTCACCTCCCACATATAAGCAGCTCTGTCATTAACTTGTTTTCCACTCTGTGAGCAATCCAGCTTTTTGCAGTGCCTCTTCCTGAATCTAAATACACAGATGTCTGGAAAATCAGGTACTTGATGAGAAGTCCAAGTATAGAGTTTGGGAATATCTATTTCACTCCCGCCTCTGAAAATCACAACTTTAGAAACCAGAAGTAGCAATGAATTAAATACTGGATTTCACAATTACACCTGGGGTTAGCAAGGCTTGGGGCAGGAAGAGATTGTCACCTCTCTGATCCCCATCCCAAAGGCCAGTTTTCCCTGGTTAAAAGGCAGAATTCAACTTAAGCATATTTGAGGTTTGTACTACCATGCAGAACAGAGGGGCTTCTGCTCTTGCAGCTGTGTTTTAACTTCCTTGCTTTTCCTGTGTCGTTCCCTGCAGGCCAGAGGTGCCGACATTCCGGACATCCCGGGGGAGCTGCCGCTGCGGTCCTGTGGCAGCACAGCCAGCATGAAGGTGAAGAATGTGAGAAAGTAAGAGTCCTGTGATCTTCCCCTCTCTCCTGGGCTTCCAGTTTTGCTGCGCTGAGTTTTGGCTGTTGTGCTGCAGTGCAGGGCATTCAGCAACAATTTGTGATGGGAATTTTCAGCAGAGCAACCAAAATCCATGTGGAACTAAGGCAGTTTGAGCTAATGGAACCTAAAACTGGGCATGAGAGGTTTTGCTGGCTCACTCTACTCTTTCTGGCCATAGAAACGAAGCTAAGTAGAGTTTTGAACTTCACTGTTGCAGTGTTTTTAGTTTTCTTTAGCTATTCTTCCTGAAAGTGATTAATTAAAAAAAAGCCCCACCTCAACAGAACATATAGAGAAGAATCTCAAAAGAAGCCCAGGCAATGTATAAACTAGATAATTTTCCTTGTCTCCTTATGCTCTGGGAAGCTAAACCAGGACAAGTGGGTGGCCTGTATGTATTTTTTGTCTGATTTTTTTTCTCTTTTTTTTTTTTTTTGCATTCTGCCATCTGTAACTTCACTTGACTGGATTTTACACTGTTTTCCCTTCTAAGAGATATTTTTTCTTTCCTGATCTCCCAGTTTGTTGGTCTGTGTTGCTTATGCTGTATTTCTGTCTCTGCTTGTCTCCCAGAGACTGTAAACGAAGTCATTATGCTTGCAGCATTGGGGATCAGAAATAATCAATATTACTTTGCTAAAAATGCTGACTTGAGGAGCAGAACTCCCCAAGATTGATGGATCTGAGCCTTCAGCTCACCCTTCTAGTGCTCTGCTGGGAGGGAAATGGCTCTTTGTTCCAGTGCTGAGCAGCCAGATGCTGCATCTCACTTCCCACTTGTATTCCCGTGGGAAGAGGGAGCTAGATAATGACAATCTCATTGGCTCAGCACCAGGAATATCTATAGGAGTCTATAATAGCTTCAGCAGAAGCAGGAGCATGTCGCAGAGCCACAGGAGCTCCCCAGCAGCCACCAGTGTGACTGGAGACACTTGGGAATAATTATGCCTGACTTTTGAATTTGCAAAAGGCAAAGGATAAATAGAGTTTGTTCTGCACCCTCAGATACATCCCCCCGGGACTGATGGGCTGTGATGCCTTTCACAGGTAAAGTTGTGCTTTCCTCGTGTCTCGTGTAAGGCTGTGGGTGTGCATTTGTGAGCTGCAGCTGCTTGTCCCTGCTCAGTGTCCAGGAAGCCTTCGGGATGTGGTGCTGCTGGAATGTCACAGTTCTGTAGGGATGCAATGGGATGTGGTGCTGCTGGAATGTCACAGTTCTGTAGGGATGCAATGGGATGTGGTGCTGCTGGAATGTCACAGTTCTGTAGGGATGCAATGGGATGTGGTGCTGCTGGAATGTCACAGTTCT